>OY986050.1:32198000-32670000 GCA_963920205.1 Stenodema calcarata
AATTAGCTGAACACCGAGAATACTGTATGGAAAATAAAGCAATTCGTGTAGACATGCCTACAAAAAAACCGTACATTGAGTTCGAACATTGTGAAAGAATGTTGAAGGTTCCTTACGTTGTATATGCTGATTTTGAAGCATTACTAGAGCCTATAGCAGAAAGTTCAACAGAATCCTGTACCAAAACCATTCAAAAGCATGTACCTATGAGTTATTGCCTCTATGTAAAGAAATCTGATGAAGTTGAGGATGTTCAGTTAGACATACCATCAGAACCGATTGTCTACAGGGGAAAGGATGCAGTCTCTCACTTTGTTCAACAAATAAAAACAATAGCAGAGACGATTTCGACAGCTTATTCGATGAATACTCCAATGACTCCACTATCTGACAGAGAGCAAATGATCTTTAGATCTGCAAAGAAATGTTACTTGTGCAACTCACAGTTCACTGAAAGTGATGGGAAAGTACATGATCATTGCCATATTACTGGTAAATACAGGGGACCCGCCCACAATAGCTGTAATCTGAGATGTAGGAACCCAAAATTTATTCCAGTCCTAATACATAACCTCTCTGGGTACGACTCACATTTCATTGTAAAGGAGCTTGGATACGACGATAAAGAAATTGAGGTTATTCCGAATTCCGAAGAAAAGTATATATCGTTCACTAAAAAAGTAGCAGGAGGATTCAAAATCCGATACATTGACACCTTCAGGTTTATGTCAGCAAGTCTGGACGCATTGGCCAAAAATGTTCCTGAATTTAAAGAGACGACAAAGTTTCATTCTTTGGACGATCTAGCTCTAATGAAGAGAAAAGGAGTGTTCCCGTATGAATACATCTCGTCCTGGGAAAAATTGGAAGAAACCGCTCTGCCTCCTAAAGAAGCATTCTACAGCAGATTACAAAAACGTGGTATAACGAATGAGGATTATCAACATGCGAAAACAGTATGGCAACACTTCAATTGTGCTACACTTGGAGAGTATAGTGATCACTACCTCAAGACGGATGTTCTCCTACTAGCAGATGTGTTCGAAAACTTCAGAGATACAATTCATATAAGCCATAAACTTGACCCAGCTCACTACTTTACATTACCTGGGTTATCATGGGATGCAATGCTTAAATATACAGAAATGAGACTGGACCTTTTAACTGATTACGATCAGATTTTGATGATTGAAAAGGGGATACGAGGTGGAATTTGTCAAGCTTCTCACAGATATGTCAAAGCCAATAACAAATATATAAAGGATTACAACCCCAACGAAGAACCTACTTTCATCAGTTATCAGGACTGTAACAATCTTTATGGGTTTGCTATGTCAAAACCTCTACCCTACGGTGGATTCAACTGGTGCAAAGAAGATATTGATGTATTGAGTTTGAATGAAGATGATCAATATGGGTACATCATGGAGGTTGATGTTGATTACCCACAACACCTGCACAAATCACACAACTATCTTCCCTTCCTCGCAGAAAATATCATACCTCCCGGGGATACAACCACAAAATTGACGCCTCATCTAGGAAAACGTGAACGTTATGTGGTGCTGTACTAACTTGTGTAGTATTCATGTGCAGGAGATAGCACACGAATACTACATTCTTCCACGTGTTAGTACCTACTTCACTACCGTGTGGTATTTACGCGCTTTCTCCCCGAAGGGGAGAAAGGACGTAAATACCACACTACCGACTAACGGTGTACTCTCGGTAGTAAGGAATGAGAACTAATTGATTCCTCAAGAATATATTATAAAGTAAAGAAACCTAACTCGCCAAGCACACGTCTCGCTAGGTACTCTCAAATCGGAATCGGGGAATCGAATGACTGCAGTTCCACGTAAAATCGCCGTCCAGTCCCCGGAAATAGGTCACGAGTGTTGCAACCGTGACACGCCAAATGTACCGTCAGCACCGGAATTTCATCGTGTTGGTATCTCTTATCAAACCCTGATAATGTCAGCTGGGCCGCGGATCCGCGCAGTGTTGCCATCGGCACGGCTGCCATACGTGTCCTCTCGGCCGGCTGATCCGGGTCGGTACAGTGCATTACATGGCACTGAAGCAAGCCATAGCTCACGGCTTAAAAGTCGAGAAGATCCATCGTGTATTGAAATTCAAACAATCGCAGTGGTTACAACCTTACATTGTCTTGAACACAGAATTTAGAAAGAACGCTAAAAACAATTTTGAAAAAGACCTATTCAAGTTGATGAATAATGCAATTTTTGGTAAAACAATGGAAAATATTAGGAATAGACTAACCATACACCTTGTGTCAGATGCTAAAAAGTTGGAAAAACTCATTGCAAAACCAGAATTTTTAGATAGAACTATTTACAGTGAAAATCTAGTTGCGGTACATATGGCTAAAAAATCAATAACATTCAATAAGCCAATATACATTGGTATGAGTATACTTGATATTTCAAAAACAACAATGTATGAGTACCATTATGATATAATGCTGCCAAGATTCGGACCTGAAAGATTGACACTTTGTTATATGGACACAGACAGTTTTATATACGCAATAAAGACAGACGATCTACATCTCGATATATTGAATATGTTAGACTACATGGATACATCCGATTATCCTCAAGATCATCTCTGCTTCTCTATAAAAAATAAAAAAGTACTCGGTAAATTCAAAGATGAAATGAATGGGAAAATAATAGCTAAGTTTATAGCTCTCAGAGCGAAAATGTATGAGATTCTAACAGAAGACGATAGGGAGATAAAGAAAATCAAGGGTATTAGTAAGAATGTAGTTGAAAAAGAAATAAAATTCGAAGATTATTACAAATCCTTATTTTTGGCTAATATAGTTAGAAAGCAGATGGTTGTTATCCAATCGAAACAACACAACGTTGTGACCGCGCAAGTTAACAAAATTGCTTTATCCCCATTTGATACTAAAAGGAAAATATTGGAGGACGGTGTATCAACAGTTGCCCATGGGTACTTGGAATAACACCCCACTGACAAATGAAAAAAACAAAAAAAAAAACAAAAAAAAAAAACAAACAAAAAAAAAAAAAAAAAAAAAAAATTAGCAAAATGTTGATTATAAATAATATTTGCAGAAAAAAAAAGTACCTATATAGAAAATTAATTTACTTCTGATTTTTAGCAATAAGTGTGAAGGTATTAGACTACTTTTGTTATTCAACTTGTTATTTTTTCTAAGATATTGTATTTATGTTATCCGCATCGAATATAGCACCATTAAGACTTCAATATAAATAATGCTAAACATGTACTAACAAAAAAAAAAAAAAAAAAAACTGATCGAACTAACCGGTTGCGTTGCAATCAAAGGTAACGAAATCTACCGATGATCGCCTCATTTTAAAAAGTGTGTATGAATGGGCCTCTAGCGTGGTCGTAAAGACCCCCAAGCTGTATGAACTGAACTCAGGATAGGTAATTGTGAATATTCATCCTCTAACATCCTACAGATGTACATAATATTATGAAGACCCCCGCAATGCCCTTTTGACTGTCCAAAATGATTTGGTTATAACGATTCGCAGTATTCTCCAGTCAAAAAACGGTCCTATTAGTGCTGAAAAACCTCTATTTAATTGGACTAAAAAGAGTCTGTGAGGACGTCCATTCGAAAACATGTAACCGATCGGAAGCACGGCAGAAATCTAAACGCCCGAAATGGTAGGTATGGCTATATCTATGGAAATGTTCTTACCGGAAACACGGCGTCCCCATTAGCCCCCCTATTTCGCCCAAAATGGTATAACTATTCCTTAGAGACACACCTACCGGAAACACGGCATTTTCCCCACTAACACTAGAAAACTTAATAATTATTTTTAGCAATAGAATTGTATGAAAGGGCCTCTAGCGTGGTCGTAAAGACCCCCAAGCTGTATGAATGGAACTCAGGAACGTTGTAATCAAAGGTAACGAAATTTACCGATGATCGCCTCGTTTTAAAAAGTGAGTGTGAATGGGCCTCTAGCGTGGTCGTAAAGACCCCCAAGCTGTATGAATGTTTAGTATGTAAGTAGGACTCCATCGAAGTGCCTTCACCTTGACGTGGTGATGGAGCTTTTAACTAAGAAAGGCACAATGTCAGATATACAATATACAGATGTCATCTGTATATCAGAAATAGTCTCACCATGAACCTTTTGAAAACTAAATGCATTTACCTTCTCAATAAATAAAAATAGGACTTCTTAATGGCTCTAAATCCCAAGTGTATAAGGCAAACTGTAATGCAGTAAGAAACTTGTGTAGCTGCATGGAGATAAAAAGGCCGAATTCGATAATACGAGTATATATGGGTGTTCACTTAGATCAACATCTCAAGTGGAAGGATCATGAAGCACCATTAGTCAATAAATCGGGAAATCCTTGCATTACTTTCAAATGCTTCGAAGTAGGCTCAAAGAAAATCTTGAAATGTAGTATTATGCTCATATACGTCGCATCTCAACTTATCGCATCATTTTATGGGGAGGTTCTTATGCGTGTACCTTTGATAATATAAACATAGCAATGAATTCAGTTTTTAAGAAAAGCAACTAATGTCCATAAGCACAAACCTTCGATGTTCTCGCTCCTAGAATGGCTTACATTCATAAACAACTGAATGTATTTACCAAATCATCGGTGATTAAACCGTCTCGGGTAAAATTTACATTTAATGTCATCTATTTCATCCAGATACCTCAATCTCAGAATGATTTCTCCCATCCCTATTTGAACACTCAACAGTAACATTTTAAAAAATTGGTTTTTTTGAATATTTTTGAAGTTGGAAATAATGAAAGTAAAACAGGTTTAATTTAGGATAATGAATATATTATAATTATATTTTAGGTAGGTAATTTTATAACTAGGATTATTCGAGTAATTTACGGCAGATGTCGTACCTACATTTTTGCATTGAACCAGTAGCGTAAATAGGATTTTGATTTGGAGGGTGATTAACCTGGAAGGAGATACTACCGACGGATCCCCAGGGGGGTCTTACCCCGGAGAAGTTTGAGAATTTATACTCGTAAAAGCGCATTTTAACACCTTCTAGATTTTATTTTTAAACAAATTGTATTTTTGACATTTTGTGTCTTTACTATGGCACATAAATGAAAAATCGTCACGCGGAGAGCGTTACGCGGAGTTTCTGATGATTTTCGCTTACAACCGATTCGTTGCTACGGAACTTTATCTTCGCCACTTATCATCGTACAAAAATCGTTCACCACTCGTTGGATAGCTCTCGATTTACCTAACCATATTACGTTAACCACTGCTGAGTGCGTGGCCGACAAGCGGCGGTATGAGCGTGATTGTTTAAATAATTGTTTACACACTGGTGATCATTCTCAATAATTTATATTGTCAACACGAATGCAAGCGTCATATAAGTTTTTGATGGGAGGGGGCGCAAAGACATAAAATGTCCCTCGTGGTTGCGTACTTGTACGAAAGCTGTACCCACCGTTTTTTTCTTTTTCTAATTATTATTATTATTATTAGTCTTTGGGGAGTGATTGATCACCTGATCACCCTCCTCATTTACGCGATTGCATTGAACATCTTAATACCAAATAAATGAGTGTTCCTGATGCATAATAATTATTTGTATTCGTATTACTAAAAAGCAGGGAAAAGACGAGCCTGGAATACATACATTCTCCTCGTCCCCATATACCAATGTGGGGGAATGTGATTAAGTAACGAACCTAAAACCATTCGTTCAAGTTAACGATATGCGAACATAAACACATACTACCTTGGTATTTGTTTAATAAAATTACGGATCTCCCATGAACGAGTAGGTTCTTGAGTCTCCACTATACACCACATTTGTGGAAGATTTCTAAATAGTATTCTCATCACACGTTTAGGCTGCGAATTTATAATATAAATACGGCTTATACAGCTTACAAAAATGTAATTACTTCACTCCTAATTAGTGGGTCTACTCGGATGATCCACATATCTCACCCGTCGAAGTAATCGCATAGTTGGCACAGTGGTTATGATAACTAATTAGAGTCGCGGAGTTCGCGAGATCGATTCCCATTACCGCGAATAATACTTTTTGACCTTGAAACAATAGCGTGGTACGATATGAGGTTCCGAATGAGTCTGGAGGAAGGTTACAACTGCTGTTATCGTCCGCCTTCCAGGTCTGTCAGGTTATCCCCACTAGCCCCTGCGCCAGATCTCTCCTTTTCCCCCTACTAATTGAGTTTAGAATGAAGGAATGAAGGAAAAGAGGTTGGAAATGTCGATACTATAAAATTGAACTGAATAAAGAACATGGAATTATTACCCAGTGATGAAATCCCGTTCGGATTATCCATAGATTTATAGGTGGATATTTACATGAAATTGCTCTTATGTGTTGAGAATACTTGTTATATACCTGTATGAAATTGAAATTGTGTTTATAAGCGGACATAACTGTGACTGAGACATCAGACGCAAAAATAAAATGACTGATACTCGGTCGAGACATAAAATTAGCTCAGTCAAAGAGATCATACGTGACAGCAGATGTGGTGTAATGGTGAATATATTAGCACGAGAAGGAAGTAAAACATCTGATGACGAAAGTTGAAGGGTATGTAAATGTACTCCATAATGAGTATCTGCATATTGAGAGAATGAAGGTAGACTGAGTACCACGTTAGAAAGGTTGGTAGCTGCAACGTGCGGATCATAGATCGGAAAACTTTCAGCCAAACTGATTTGAGTTGTTGAAAATAATCACACCATCTGGCGTTGTAGATGTAGGAAAGTGCCAAAATACTGTATTTACCTAATTAGAGCGAAATTAGTTTCCGTCCCACATGTGGGACGGCCGCACTGCTGTGGAGTTCAAGTGTTGTCAATTTGCATACAGGTATACCTATTCTTGTGGCTCTGCAAGCTGACGTTTCACATAGTTATTCATCGGAAAAGTATGATTTTCACAGAAAGAACTGAAACGTCGAGTAAAAATGATTTCTTACAGTAAAACAAAACAGGGTATAGAAAGTGGAGTTGAACAAAATGTGGCAAATAGTGAGCAGAATACACATTTCGTCCTCATCTTCGCCTTCAGGATCGCTATCAACACCAGACGTCCCATCCCCATCATCAGACTTGTAATGTATGGTTTGCTGAGTTGTCACAGTAACCGGGGGGTTATGCAATATGCCCACCCAGAGGTATATCTGGTCTGCATTCATAGACCTGGCTATCCCCAGAGTGGTCGAACAAAGGACACGAAATCCAAGGACACTCAGGAAACCATTACAGACTCAACCTGTTCTAACAATGCTCTTATATCGCTTTCTTGATATATTTTCTTTTCATCTTCCTGCATAAGTCATAGTTTCGGGGTAACCAAAAAACCAACAGAAACAACCAGAAAGTCTAAGCACTCGTGAGGAGCCTACATGAGGCTATAGAAACCGGGGGGGTTAGACAAAATGCCCACCCAGAGGTATATCTGGACTGCATTCACAGACCTGGCTATCCCCGGAGTGGTCGAACAAAGGACACGTGACCCAAGGACACTCAGCAAATCATTACAGACTCACCCTGTTCTAACAATGCTCTTATAACGCTTTCTTGGTATGAATCTTCTCATCATCCTGGATAAGTCAAAGTTTTGTGGCAACAACAAAACCTACAGAAACAACCAGAAAGTCTAAGCACTAGTGAGGAGCCTACATGAGGCTATAGAAACCGGGGGGGGGGGGGGGGTTAGGCAATATGCCCACTCAGAGGTATATCTGGTCTGCATTCATAGACCTGGCTATCCCCAGAGTGGTCGAACAAAGGACACGAGAGCCTAAGGACACTCAGCAAACCATTACAGACTCAACCTTTCTAACAATGCTCTTATACCGCTTTCTTGATATGTTTTCTTTTCATCATCCTGGATAAGTCAAAGTTTTGTGGTAACAACAAAACCAACAGAGACAACCAGAAAGTCTAAGCACTAGTAAGAAGCCTACATGAGGGTATGGAAACCGGGGGGGTTAGTCAATATGCCCACTCAGAGGTATATCTGGTCTGCATTCATAGACCTGGCTATCCCCAGAGTGGTCGAACAAAGGACACGAGAGCCTAAGGACACTCAGCAAACCATTACAGACTCAACCTTTCTAACAATGCTCTTATACCGCTTTCTTGATATGTTTTCTTTTCATCATCTTGGATAAGTCAAAGTTTTGTGGTAACAACAAAACCAACAGAGACAACCAGAAAGTCTAAGCACTAGTAAGAAGCCTACATGAGGGTATGGAAACCGGGGGGGTTAGGCAATATGCCCACTCAGAGGTATATCTGGTCTGCATTCATAGACCTGGCTATCCCCAGAGTGGTCGAACAAAGGACACGAGAGCCTAAGGACACTCAGCAAACCATTACAGACTCAACCTTTCTAACAATGCTCTTATACCGCTTTCTTGATATGTTTTCTTTTCATCATCTTGGATAAGTCAAAGTTTTGTGGTAACAACAAAACCAACAGAGACAACCAGAAAGTCTAAGCACTAGTAAGAAGCCTACATGAGGGTATGGAAACCGGGGGGGTTAGGCAATATGCCCACTCAGAGGTATATCTGGTCTGCATTCATAGACCTGGCTATCCCCAGAGTGGTCGAACAAAGGACACGAGAGCCTAAGGACACTCAGCAAACCATTACAGACTCAACCTTTCTAACAATGCTGTTATACCGCTTTCTTGATATGTTTTCTTTTCATCATCCTGGATAAGTCAAAGTTTTGTGGTAACAACAAAACCAACAGAGACAACCAGAAAGTCTAAGCACTAGTAAGAAGCCTACATGAGGGTATGGAAACCGGGAGGGTTAGGCAATATGCCCACTCAGAGGTATATCTGGTCTGCATTCATAGACCTGGCTATCCCCAGAGTGGTCGAACAAAGGACACGAGAACCAAGGACACTCAGCAAACCATTACAGACTCAACCTGTTCTAACGCTGCTCTTATACCGCTTTCTTGATATGTTTTCTTCTCATCATCCTGGATAAGTCAATGTTTTGTGGTAACAACAAAACCAACAGAAACAACCAGAAAGTCTAAGCACTAGTGAAGAGCCTACATGAGGCTATAGAAAGTTCAGCGTGTGCCGGAGCACACGTATATCTTGTACTCACGTCAAACGACGTATTCCTATTTCTTGGCCATAGAAAACCGGAGGACGAACTTTGGAACCGATTATCTTCTAATATTTATGTACCTGGTGAACTTTAAAACTGAGGTTATTTTTACACTGGAGGGACACTCCAGCCGCCCTGCAGATGAAAACTGATTCGGTTTAATATAGAAGGTGCCTCACATGTGGGACGGCGGCATGGCTGGCGAGTAGCTGGTGTCCCACAAGTGGGACGGTCGCACAGAATGTGTTAATAATCCACTTATCACAATGTTTTGCCCGCGGTAAAAGTTCTTGGGTATTGAAACATTTGGTCGGAAGTAAAAGCTCTCTGCCGGAGGTCACCCGATGACATGTCCCGCGACCTAACGGGATCAGTTGATAACAGAGTTTAAATGTGGCGGTCCCTTTCTCTTATGACACAACGAATCTAAAATAAATAAAAACGGCCTGGCGTACCGCGTAGGTGTTGCAGATCTGATTGGAATCAATTGAATTTCTGGCAGTGAAAGGATGAAAAAATAGAACAAAATCCACAATCATGCAGCACGGCTATACGAGCAAAATTTTCATAATTTTCATATTCAGGTTGTCCATCAAACGAGAAAGTAATGATTTAAAGGAAACTTTGTCATAATATAATATATACGTTAACACATGCCATTAAATTATATGAGGAAGGTAAGTTGATTTGAATTGTTACATGACGACGGATGAACATGAAACGCTGAAGGCGAATACGTGGAATTGATTTAGTGTTTATTTACAAATTACTGTTAGACCCATATTTTGGAGATTTACGGGGAACTGAAATAATTGGTGACAGTCGGAAGTTCTGCAATTTATTTTATACCTTCATTTTCCCAATTTTTTCGCCTGACAACTAAATCACGGTTTTTTATGTGAGTTTGTGGGGAAAAAATAAGCTACAACGGCCTAATTAGTTTAGTTGTCCGGGTTTCAAATACGCCTTCATTTCCCGTGACCTTAGAAAACGTCACTTCTTGGGAAAACTGGGTTGAAATCGTTATTGCTTTCCTCATTGCTCCATTCGGGCCCCGCCTTCCCGGTAATTACCTTCAAAGTGTAAGTTATTTGCTGGAAAGATATGTGAGTTAGAGCCACAAGTGTCGATCTGGGGCCGAAGAATTTCCTGCAATGTGAGCTCGAGGTCCCGTAATCCCGTTTTCTATCGGTTCTTGTCGTTTTGGAAGACTTAACGTTCTTCGAGTCGTTTTGATGACCGTTTCCTGCTCGTGATGCCCGTCGATTCCTTCGGTGTTACGAAGCGAGCCCAACGACCTGAAACTCGCTGAGACGGAGTAATGTTTAATTATGATCGGTTCTCGTTATCTTATTTTCATTAGTATCCATATATATTCATATTAGGACGGGTTATATTACCATATCGGTTTCTGCATCAACATTCCTCTTGGAGAGGAAGGGTTTCTATCGAGTTTGATGACCTGAACCAAAATATCTGCTGTTTCGTCACCGTAGGTACCCACGCGATCACTAGATTTTGTCGCACTGCCTTCCGACTACCCCATTAATCTTAACGGTTTAGATTATTGATTGAAATACCTTATAGAAATTATGTACTATAACTAGTATGTATCTTATATGTACAGGGTGGGACCGGATAAGTGACGAAAAATTTTTTCTGTTAATCTGCATCAAAAATGTAGTAAGTACAACCCCTCTTGAGGGAGTGGCCTATCTCTATTGGTTCGATTTGTTTCGTGTTTCATATTCGAAGAATAAAACACGAAAATAAAAGTGTTAAAATTAATTTAAAACCCTCTATTTAGTATACTGTTTGTCAAAAATTTCCCCCACTTTTTTAGGAACACCCCGAGGTACTTCTATTGTTCTCGATTCAAAATGTTTAAAACTCGAATTTCTAAAAAATATTTATACCAAAATCCATTTCAGACCATCCTGAATCTATTGCCAAAAGGCACAAAAAATTGCCCGAATTGCTAATTAATATACTAACTCTGCTCGTTTTCATATCGTAATTTCAAAGTTTCTCGAGTGTAATCTTCAATTTAGACGCCATAAAAACAAAGTTTCTCAAGTGTTAACTTAATTTAAATACCGTAAAACAGTTGATTTGCCCTCCAAAACAGAAATAGTACCGAATAAAAATGGTCAGAATATAGTTTCAAAGCGACATCAGAATAGAATGCGAAAAATTAGATGATGGGCCTTAGTATCTGATAACATTCGCCTTTTAACGTTTTATTTCCAGCACGAGTCTCTTTTCTTTGACTGCATTTTACTGCAATTTACCGGTGGTAGACGTTATGAAAACCAGTTCCTTCTCGTTCGTTAGTTAAAATAGGCCCTTATTAGCGAAAAACAAAAAATTCTAAAATTTCAACATACGCCCTTCTTCTACACTCCTACTACCAATTCAATGATTATATTGGCAATGATAACAATTTTTATATTCACGGCTTCCGTAGAAAAATCAGCTTTGGAAGTCAGCTGGAAAATCAGCTTATGTCACTGGAGGAACTAACAAAACGTGCAGGAAAAACGTCGTCGTTTGTAAGTTTGAATGAATTGATGAGCACATTATCGAAGTAATGGACCTACTCAATATACGAGTCTCCTTCAATTTACTACATAATCCAACATAGTTCATAAACAAATCAACATTAACAATAACTCGCCCTTTAACCGTTTTTGTCATTGAAGTGATGCAATTGGTTGAACTTTTATTGTACAATAACCCCAAATGTTGACTGTTCAAGGAAATTTAAGATTAAAGAGACTTTGAGGAAATTATTTATAATTACAGAAAATTTCAAGCTAAACTGGTCACCTAAGTGATGACTGGGGTAATACACCATATACACCATTACCATCGACGTCGATTGTTTAAGATGGATTTAAGTATCATATTGTGTTACTCGTAGATTTATTGTTATTATTGCCTATGCGCTCCAGCTGCAATTTGTATTTAGAGCACTGCTCATTACCTGCAGAAATTGTATTTGTAACTGTAGGATTAATGCACGAACAACAATGTAATAATTAATTACTAATACTATAAACACCAAGTGGTTAATGGGTGGAAGAAACGATTCTGCTTGCATGTTCAAAATCAGTTTCATTGTCCATTCGTATACGGCCTGATGGCTTTTTCAGCGTCGTTAACCGCAAAGTCCCGACTAGCTCGTACTTCAGGTCTACTTCGTTTTTTAATATTCGATCCACTTCTGCGGCGCCTATTACGGAAACTGGTTCATACCAGATGAGCCAATCGTGATAAATACACCTAATATCTTCAAGGGCAACTACTTAGACGATCTTCATTACACATGGAACGACATCATTATCGTTTTGGGATTTAGGATGAGTAGGTATCGGATAGATCATCATAATATATTACGTAGATTTGAAACCTTTGTAACTCCTAATCGTACCAATATATTATTATTATGTGTGAATAGGGAATATTCACAACATACGTGAATATATAAAAATATATTTGATTTCTTGTGTCTTTCGGCAGTGAACTCAGGATGGTCTGGAACTGATTTTGGTATGCAAATCTTTCGGAAATTTGAGTTTTAAACATTTTGGGCCGAGAACAATAGCTTAACTACCTTCGAATATTCGCTAAAAATCAGAGGGGAATTCAGTCATAGCGAAGTAAACGAACAAATGAAAGCAAGTTAACAAAGAACAACAAAACTAACCAACGCGAATGGCGAGCAAGTGTTGAAAAACCTTGACGGGCGTTTTCTCGTCGATCAAATGAGCATCGGTTTGGCGGGGGAAACCCGTGTAGGACACTCCCGTAGGACACTCCCGTCGGACACTCTCCCTCCAACAGCCCCCCCCCCCGCCCAGCCCATCACCACCACAACCCCCGCTTGAGATCACGTTGTCTCCTTGATATCACGCTATCGGCTTGATATTACTTATTGGCTTGAGATATTGGCTTGTGATTGGCATTACGTTATCGGATTGAGATTACGTTATCGGCTTGAGATGTCGTTATTGGCTTGATATCTCAATATCCTGTTGATATGGCGTTGTACTCCCTACTCCCTGAACCATTCACTTTCCTCCCACCACCCACCATCCACCTCCCTCCACCCACCACCCACCTCCCTATGTCCTAATTGAGAAGTGGTCCCGCCAGCGTGAGATTAGTAAAGGAGTCAAAACAAACATACAGAGTTGTAAAGTAATCATTTCTTCGAGTAATGATTACTTTTCCGATCACTTCCGTCATATTGCAGTATATTTTGCTTGTACAAAACTCACTAGAATAATTCTATTATAGGAGTGTAAATCTCGCAATTGCTCCTGGAGTAATGGCAATTACCATTCCAATTACTGTATGGTAATCGGTATGACGATTACCATTACAGGAATCGGGATGAAGTACCAGAATTCTCCAGAATTTCTTTGGTTTATTGTTTTGTAAGCAATAAAGAACGTAATTGTTTCGGAAAAGCAAATTAGGGTAAGCGGCCCGGTTATGAGATAGTGCCCGGTTAGAGATAGTGTCCGGTTATGAGATAGTGCCCGGTTAGAGATAGTGTCCGGTTATGAGATAGTGCCCGGTTATGCGATAGTGCCCGGTTAGAGATAGTGTCCGGTTATGAGATAGTGCCCGGTTATGAGATAGTGTCCGGTTATGAGATAGTGCCCGGTTATGCGATAGTGCCCGGTTAGAGATAGTGCCCGGTTAGAGATAGTGTCCGGTTATGAGATAGTGTCCGGTTATGAGATAGTGCCCGGTTAGAGATAGTGTCCGGTTATGAGATAGTGCCCGGTTAGAGATAGTGTCCGGTTATGAGATAGTGCCCGGTTATGCGATAGTGCCCGGTTATAGATAGCGTCCGGGTATGAGATAGTGCCCGGTTATGAGCTAGGTAGTGCTAAATATGAAGAACTGGCAACCGCATCCTAGCGGTGGTTACATGATCTACAAGCTCATCACACTTAACGTCAGTGTCACCTGTTACCTATTCATTATGGCGGACACGTTATTTCTCGTTTTCAAAGTTTTCTTTTCTGTTTCCTCCTCGGACTTTTATCTCAAAAGGTAAGTGATTTTAGCAAGCTATTACACGAAAATGTTTAGAATCTATCAGAGAGCAATGCTCCACCTCTAGTTTTGATCGTTCTTTTTGATTTTTGCTTTATTCTGAAAGTTAGGGTAGTCACGCTTGTTCCTGATATAAGACAGTAGCCGGTGCCTGTTATGAGATAATCTCATTTTATGTCTCATATCAGGAGTACCGGTGTGAGCTGTATCGCATACCAGGGACTCGGTTAGCACTTTATGATGTTTTTTGACCATCTAAGTTGAAAATTCATCAGCTGTTCGTGATCTCCAAAAAGACCTCTGTGTGGTACCCAGTGACATTTCTCTAGTGCCATCTGGGTCCGTTTCATTGAGTTCATCTCGCTCCGGATCTGCCGCAGTGATCTCATCTTTCCCACATAAGCGACAAATTCATGCGAATGTCCAGAATGCGATTATCACAAAACTGGCATCACCAAAGTGTTATAAGGAATACTTAGAAGGGAATTACTCATCATTACTCATCCTCAGCGTTATGTCACTACAAAACTAAGTATTTGGTTTGACTGAGTAGAAAGTAATTAAAAAGATACAACTAGTAGACATGAAAAAAATCCATTACCGGCACTAGAAACCGCTGTACTCGGAATAATCGGATACAGAAATCGCCCACTAGGTACTAGTTTGAAAGCGTTGTAAAGAAGTGGTGAAAACGAAGGCGTGACCAGTTGCCCTGAAACCTTGACCGATGAGCCGTGAAAATACAGGTGTGTCCATCAAATGTCAATCAGTTGCATCCGTGCCGACACCAGAGCCTCGGTTCATCGTAGAACTTCAGCGTTGGTCAGGGCGAATATTTTAAACAGGCTGACTTCACATAAAAGTGGTTCATTCACCGAAAACGTGGTGGTAAAATGGTTTTTTCCCAAGGTTTCACCCTTGTTCTCGTGAAAGTCGAGTTTCTTGATGTTGACGGTCAAGTGAAGTTAGCCACTGCTACAATGTCTACGCTATTCATGTTTCGAAATTACTACTTAACTCATTACAGGGTTTATACAGGGTCAGTGGATTAAGTGTGAACCGAAGGGTAAATCAGCGGCATCAGCGTTCTCGTGGGATTTTAAAGAACCGACCTGTTATTCAACAAGAAGGATTTAGAGAGTGTTAGAGTGTGGGGTAATAGTGAGTGTTCCCACAGTCTTGAAGACCAGTGACACCAAACCGTCATGTTCTAAGTTCGATGCGAGCTGAAATCACAGGTAAAATGTTTATGACAAACATCGTGGTGTGATCGGTAAAAGTGACCAAGTGACATTTTTTGAGAAAATTTGTTGATTTATAACCTAGAAATCGGTTTATATTGATATTTTAGTCCAATTTAAAGAAAAAAAAAGATTTTTTCATTCGACTGAATTTTGGAAATGTACCAGATACTATCAGAGTATCATGTACCAGATACTATCAGAGTATGCTCTATCGACATATCGTTGGAAAATATCGATATTTCGATACTATCGACTATCGATGGCCATACCTACATCTGGCACATGATCACTTTATCCCGAACAATCGATTCCAGGTTTGGACAGAATTCCGCTGGTAAAAGTGACCAAGAAGGGAATGCGCTCATTTCGTTTCCATGTGAAATTGATCAAGTGGCAAATGGTAAGTTTGTCTTCAATTTACTAATACGGGGATACAGAAGTTTATTTGGTAAAATTGACCATGTGCACGGACAGATTTTGCGGATTGTCAACATGGGTTTCGATGCTCTGCTGGTAACAAACGAAGTCCGTTTTCTGCAGAAAAATCACTATAATTTAAATATTAACGAGATTTTGAAGGGTTTTTAAATTTAGTAAGGCACTAAATGCTTCATTCGATCTTATAAAGGGGAATACGAAGGAAGATACTGATTTTGAATGTCCATTTCGAGGGTCTCACGGCAACACCCCACATCGTCACTTTTGGCTAAAATGAGTTATGCATACCATTCGAAGCGTCTTCCCCCCGCGGATCGATCTAACTAAGTGTAAGTTAGGTAACACTAAATCTCTCGATTTATTTTACTGAATTACTCAGTAAACGTAGTCATTGGCAGATGGTTTTTTGGCTCTGCTGAAAAGTCGCCCAAATGACGATGTGGGAAGTTGCCGTGAGACCCACGATTTCTCGATTCAGAATGACGGAGAAACTTTAGAAGGCTCTCCTGTAGAATTTGTAAAATGTTACTTGGTCACTTTTACCAATTACCCCACGAAATAAGATAAGCTCCAATATAATCCTTGGAAACGAGATCAGCAAGAATCGAGAGTTCATATGCAAGGACTGAATAGTGGTAAATAACAGTGGTAAAACCCTATACATAGAAAGACATTTGAAGCAAGGTTGTTGGTTCAGCAATAGATGTAAAACCTGTTTACCGTGATGAACCAGTTCAGGGCTTGGCTATCATGAAATGCTGGTTGCAATGAGATTTTATACCTACAGGCAACTTATCTGATACAGCTGTCTTTCAAGTTATCGGTCCAATATTTACCACCGCAGTTAATTCATCCATGGGCCAATTAACTGCGCTCGAGTTGATTTGAATAGGTAATATTTTAGTAACATGTTACTATATTATAGTAACATGCCGATTCGTAAGTCTGTTAATAAACGTCGAATTCAAACCATCTCGTGGACCCCATATAGGTATCTATTTCAAAGTACGTACTTGTAAATTTTTTGTTGAACATTTTTTAAAGGCATTGTCAAATTATTCCTGTTTCGCAGAAAATATCTACAACAATGTTTTGGAAAAAACAACCAATTTTAGACCTGAGTCTGAGGTGGTTTGATGTTATTGAAAACAGCTCAAGTATTCAGCAAGAGTGTTGTATGAATGTTGTACACGTCAAATGAAGGAAAATTGTTGCCACACCGCATAAATATGCTACATTCTGGCAACAATTTCCCTTCATTTGACGTGTACATCATGAGGTATCATGGATATCTATTATGTGAATACCACGTCTTGAGAGCGACATGTAGCTGCCTCATTCCTACCGCCCACACCTGTCTCTCTCATTCGCTCATAACTTGGAATTTACACAATTTCTTCACGTCATTTGGCAAAGGGAGAACCAGGTTAAGGCCTATGACGGACCTTCGCGAGCCGCCAACCTGTGGGTATTCCTGTGAACGATTTCTTTTTCTATTGCATAGTTATCGTAGAAACCTCGTGGACGATTCAGGACATTGGAGCGTTCGATGATGATTCATACGAAGAATTCAATAGCGGCATGTTAGTCAGTAGCTGAAAGAGCAGCTGGTTCTAGAGTAAATTGAATGGAAATTAAAGTTCCTTCGTGCGATTCGTGAAACATAATAATATTGATGTGTGAAGGAATCGGCGTTATGCTATTAGCAAAACAATATTCAATCAACAGGATTTGGTGCTACAATAACTTGACACCTAACAACGAAACTGGCGCAGTAGGTAAACAAATCACTTGACTGGTACCGTTAACCTCGATTGTTGCCCCGTATGTTCTGTTGGGTAATGAATTTCAAGGTACTAATCCACTAGTTCCTCCACTAGTTTGTAGGTTACTTCGTCGATTCATTGATACACTTATAAGAGTTGAATGACGTTTTGCCTCAAGTTTTAAATTTAATATAGGTAACATCTTCATGTCTCTAGACCCATTATGAGGTAACTCTTGGAGGAATCACCAAATAAATTTACGACATTGTTAATTTCTTCTATAAAATTTCAAGTTTCTTTAAATTAGTTAAATTTATTATACCTACAGTTCACCTGCCTCTTTAGGAATAGATTCAATATTGAATTGTGAGGGAGTTTTATGGGATGTGCTGAATCTGCAGAGGTATTCGTTACAAATCCCGTGTCCGATCCAAAGAAGAGACAAGACTGCAATAAATTCTTCATTTTCCTTCAGAAAAGCTGTACCTTCACCATGGCTGGGCGCTATTTTTTGGATTGTTGTTTCATACCAAATCCCTTATAGGACACATACGACACATACCTACCTACATATAAATGAATGTAAAAACTCTATGCAAATTACTTAATTTCTCCCTTACTGGGAGAAACATCTGAACATGTGTGTTAGCTTTAGGAGCCCCTCAGCTGATCCTGGGCCTCGGCAGCATCAAGTTAAAGTCCTAAGGAGGCTACATACCAAATTACAGCTTCATAATGTGAATAGCATAGCAATTAATTTTGGGAGCCACGCAGCTGATGCCGGCCCTATGCAGCTTAAAGTGTAAGTCCTAAGGAGGTTTCATGTTCAATTTCAAGTCTCTACCACCACGGGAATCGCGTCAAAAACGTCACATTTTTTGTAGGTACCACGCAAATTTTGGAATGGATTCAGGATGTCTCAAAACGGATCGGAATGTAAGAAATCTAAAACTAATGCATGTGCAAGATCGCACTCATTTCCATTAGCTGAAAGGAGGCTGCATGATTTAGTTGTCACAGTGACCTTCGCAGCCCCAAAATTGATCAATTATTTCCAGTATTAGCACCCACCAGTTGAGCCGGTTTAATTGATTATAATTTCAACGTGAAAGGTTTAGTCCGAGATGAAGGGCGCTGTAGAGGGCGTTGTCCACTCGCCCGATATTCATCAAAATCATTAGACCGCCGCTGACACATCGATGAGTTCCGCTAGGCTTGTACATAACTCTGCTTCAAACCGCTCATGTTTACCTTCAGTTACGACCCAACTCGAGCCCTTTCAAAACCCGCCTTGATTTATATTTTCGAATCGTTCTTGCGGTCACGCACACCTACGAAGACCACAAAGACCAGTTCGTACTTTTAAACAGGACAGCCTTGAGTTGATTACCTTTACACGTTAACTGGTTCAGATGAGATAACTGAGCGGGACTAGTAGTGACTATGCCTCCCAAATGAAGACATTACAGCCAATAATATTGTACTGAGTGTGTACCATACAAAAAGTGAATACTGAGTGGTAAAATATTATTCAAACTTAGCACAGCAAGGGCATCAGATGCCTTTATGGCTTAAGGTAAGTACTGTCAACACTTAGATTCCAAGTGTTGACAGTACTTACCTTAAGCCATAAAGACCACGGAATATAGAATGCATGGATTTCGAAAGGTTTTTTGTTGTATTTCAAGTTATTTATTATTATATGCATTTTATATGTATTATATTTCAAGTTTTTCCCGAATTTTCGATGAAAAGGAAGCGATTGTTCTCGGTCCAAAATTGCTAAAACTCGAATTTCCGAAACATTTTAATACCAAAATCCTTTTCAGACCATCCCGAATTGACTACCAAAAGACACAAAACTTCATATGTGTTTCAACTGTAAAATATATTTATATTTATTTGGGGAACCAATTATCACAATAAGATATCTACCAAGAGCGGCACACCAACGATCATCAACCCCCCGTTCGGATTTTTCCCAAGACAGGTCAACTATCTCTTCACACGGTCGTTCCATTTGTAAGGGAGGATGGTAGGAAGAGCTACTAAAAATGAAACAGTCTGACACCTCATTATGAAGCTTTTTTAACGCTGAACACGATGGTGAAGTCAAACTTGCGACATCTTAATTCGTTCTCGAATTGGAGCACTTTGAAGGTCAAGAACCGTGGGTGTTACTTGAGATGTTCTTTACGGTTCATCTGCTCTAATTGGATAACGGAATGAGATATCGCAATACTGACATCACCATCGTGTTCAGCATTGAAACATCTATAAGCTGAGGTGTTACTCGGCAAAAAATGGAGACAAATTGTTTTATAAAACCATAATGGAAGAGATTTTACATAAATCGGTTATATCTTCGAAAATTCGCTCTTATAGCCATGCTGCATGACTGTGGATTTTTACATTTCCATTGCATTCGGGTTGTTTTTAATTATGGAAGCTATTGATTATGCAAGGGTATGTAGTTAGTTACTTTGCTAAACGTTGCAATTTCTCGGTAACTTCTGGTGAAGTAATGACAAATAACTAAAAGATGAAATATTGCTGTGTGTTGTTAAGTGGCTGTAATGACTCGATGGTTGTGATTATCTTATTAACCACGTGGTCTCTGAACGGCTCTCTTGGTAATTTCAATTCGCGGAATACAGTTCTCCGTTTGACCGTTAATATTGTACGTAATATTTGCCATCCACCTAATTTACATTCCAGCGGGCTCGGCCATGAAAATTGGCAGTGAAAGGGAAAAAGGAGTGACACTAGTGACCGAGGCGAGTTGTCCTGGTCACCGTTGAACACCTCCATTGCATAAGCTCCGGGCCGGCAGCACCCACAACATTGACCTCCCGACCAAGTCCGACTGCAATGGTAATGGTAACAACTTTTCTCGTCTGGAGCTGCAGAAACACTCTTCCAGGTGGATTCGGAATGTTTGAAACGGTGGTAATAAATATAAGGTTTGCTACAACGAGTGCAGTACAATACTTGTATAACCGTGTGAGTAGTCTGCTCCCGAAAGCTACTCAAATCCAGGGTGAAGAGAGAAAGCATCTTAGTTCCGCACGGAACCCATAAGTCATGCCAAGTATTGGCGAGGTTTCAGCGAGCCGGGTTCCGGTTGTGTAAGCTGAGTAATGAAATTTACGGCGAACCTCCCAATTATTCGGGTTTGTAGTTCGGTCTTTCGAAAAAGTGAAAAAAAAACCAATTCCGTTTCTCGACCGAGAAAACGATTTCCGTTCTCACGCGGTGTGAATGGGAAACTAATCTTTATCAATATGGTCCAGTGGTTTTCAATCTTTGTTCATCTCAGATACCTTTGTTCAACTGTGATCACCCGTGATGGAGTACCTAACCTACTCCTTAGAAGCTTCTCTAGGAAAACTTACAATACACAAAAAAAGAAAAAGAAAAGTTTAGATAGTTACCATTTAAGTTGGACTAACTTTAAACCTTTTCCTCAAATTGACTTAGTTCCAGTCATGGAGAATGACCAAATGAGCGAATTTTCGAGGTGCGATACACCAAACTACCATCTCAACCCACGTACGAGTATTTATTGAAATTTGAGTTTATTTATGGACCATAACACCCGCAATTTTAACAATCTTTGTTCACCATACTTTTTTCAATTCTCACAATTTGAGTTTACTCTATAAGTTTGCCAAGAACCTACCATCATTTCAGTTGATTGTATTCGAATTTTCTGAAGCACATTTCCTTGAAAATTTACATTCACTGAGAAACAACTAGAACGAATACTTTACCAAAGTCTAGAAAATGAACCAATTTACTCAAAAAAGGCTTTTGACTGTGGAATTACAGATCACTTGTTCAGTTTTCGGTTGTGAGAATGAAATGAAGTACAAGGGTGACAGTGGAAACGTGATGTTCACATAGATATCCATGATACCTCATGAAGTAAATGTCAAATGAGAAGGTATTGATGCCACGTCTCGTACCTATGCTATGCTACATACCTATGCTACGCTATGCTACATATGCTACCATACAACACTCTTGCTGGATATTTGAGATGTTTTCCCAATAACATGAAGCCCAGATAATATTGTTTAGTGTGCACAAGACCTTAATTCAACATAAGCCTTTAGAAGCAAGGAATAATAATAAGCAGAGAATAATCGTCCCCATAAGAGTGGATGCTCAAAGGAGGTCGATGGAGGGGCCGTTCGGTACGTGTAGGACTAAATGCATTACGAAGGTACAAGGAAGTTCATCCAAACTTCAAAATCTGCCAAAGAAATCCGTCCTGACAATCGAAAGGCTATGTTTGCAGATGGGCAAAATGGGACCACTCTAAGGGGAGTTTTATTGGCCAAAAATTACCCATAAATTCCGAAAATGAAACAGTCGGACAAGTACCACCTCGTTCTAAAGGGGGTTTTTACGCTGAGCACGATGGTGAAGTCAGAATTGCGATATCATATTCCGCTCTCAAACTGGAGCACTTTGAAGTGATGATATGTTCTTCATTGATACAAGTCCTTCAATGGAGACATAAAACTGCTTATTTCTTCAAAAATTCGCTCTTATTGCCATGCTGCATGACTTATTTTGGCTCCTACTGTCAACTTGAGTTCTGGCAGTTTCATATCAAAACCGTGACTTTGCCAGTGCGTGCATTTCATTTCATGCTGCTTCATTTCACCCGTCTTAGGTAGTCCTGTGGACAACTTGCCGGCCAGATCCGATCTGATTGACGAGCCTTCTAGGTTCACCGGCTTCAGACCTGCCTTCTATAATAGTAGATCGAAGTAGGGCAATACGGCGGTGTCTTCGGATCGGAACGGAGGAGAATTTAAGGCCACTAAACGGGGCGTGGTGTACTGATACACTCCTTTTTGAGGTCCTCCAAACGACCACCAGAGACGGCTTTGTCTGTGATTCAGGTAGTAGGTAAATGGTAATGGTATACAATTGCAACACGGAAACTGATTGAACGCTCATGAAACATTTTCCGCCAGGCATGTTCAGTGTTGATACACTCTCCCTATACCCACAGTTTTAGTATACAGCAGAGACTCGAACACCGACCTCAAGGATCACTAACGTGGGCAGTATTGTTTCCTCAAGCCTTAACAGGAATTCTCGTTCATAATATTAGGAGGTATTTCGAATGATGTAAATGAAAAATGAGAAATGAAATGAAAATAATAACGGAATACAGGGGCGGATCCTCCGGAAGTATTTTCGGAAGTCCTAACAAGTGGTTTTATTTCGATTTGTTTTGTTTTCAAGGTAAAATAGGTAAAATACATGAAAATTGGAATAACAAAATATGGGATACGGGACATCATTAGTAAACAACTGGGACAACATTTGGTGCCACACTCCATTACCCGGACAACATTTGGTGCCACACTCCATTACCGGGACAACATTTGGTGCCACACTCCATTACCGGGACAACATTTGGTACCACACTCCATTACCGGGACAATTTTTGCCCTTCTAAAATTCACCCAAATGATGGTAGTTACACCAAATTTGGGTGGTCGTACTTCGGCTAAGTATCCATTTCAACAAGAAAATCTTCAAAAAAAGTTTTTCATAACTGGTCCTAGTTTATGGGTTACGAATCTGTCCTCCTCATCGTCATGGAAATCCTGAATCCGCCCTTGACGAAAAATACGAGTACATAGAAAGAATATAAAAATTCAATTCTTGCGTAAGCGCAGACGCATTATTCTGATATGGGACGATCGTGTTCTAACAATAAAAACAAATGTAGTATTTAAATTCGTTACGCCACTGAATGATTTGGAGAGGGGTGTTATTCTGCATCCGTTGCTCAAGATTCACAGATAAATGTTCTAAACTGACCGGTAATCATGAGCGACAGGAGTTACAGCTCTCTTAACCCCTTCAAACCCGTTAAGTACATTTTCTAGTTTAACTAAGCATCTTGCGTACCTACAGTTTCATTCGTTATGGTTATCAAGAGTGGTTTCCATTGTTATCGGAGTCGGTGTTACGCAGTTTAACGGGCTAACGAGGGAGCTGTTATGCGAAACTGGAACCTTTCAACTGGTTATAAGTACCTCGCCTGCTGTAGTCCTCTGGAATCCCCTGCACCCACCCTATTAATTACCCATGCAGATGTATTCGGTTGTCCCAGATCCGGGGAAGGCGGGCGTCCCGAACTGTCTCGGTTCGTTTGCGCAATGTTATTTCGATCGGCCGTTTGCTTACACTTTCACACTCACCTGAAACAAACAACAGACGGTCAGGTTAGTGCACGACGCAGAGTCTGGTTAAAGTCTGAAAACTTGACGGTGCAACGGATTTGTTAATAAATTACAATGATTTGAAATACCGGCATGCCTTGAAGCCGTCCAGTCAAGGATGGCGAATATACGGGGGAAAGCGTCAAGTCTTTGCGTGTGGACGTCAATATCCAAAGAACTAACTAACAACGTTCTTCTACTCTGGAAACAGGTGGTAATTACAGTCGCCATATCAGACTTGACACGTCCTTTTAACTTCACGGGAATAACGCGATTTAGTGAATAATACAAGTGTTATTGAAAATTGTCAGGAGTGATGTTGGGAGTATCGAGGGTTGGTCCAAATAAAACAATTTTTCTAGGCCGACGTTTCGCAATTAGTATTGCATCTTCAGGGCTACAAACAGAGGAGGAATAAACAGGTGGAATGAACATTGGTATAGAAACATGACTTGCTTGCACAACTTACTAATATCTGTTACTTATTTCTTATATTACTTACTTACTAATGACTATTATCTACTTATCAAAATGACTATTATCTACTTATCACATTTATTGCGAAACGTCGGCCAAGGAAAATTGTTTTATTTGGACCAACCCTCGATACTCCCAACATCAGAATACCAGTGGTCAAGAACCTTTAACCTAATTGAAAATGTTTCCAATTCAAACTTATAATTTCCAGAAGAGCAGGAAAATTTTAAAACCTGGAGAAAATACAACTTCACAACTTCACTTACGAAAGTTCTAATTTCTCTTTCACTTCTTAACTCACTTGAAATGACAAATAGTTGAATTCTCCTTTGAAATGATAGCAGGAATTCATTAGTGCCAATGTAGGGTCTTCCCTGACGCGAGATGTTGATTTAAGAAACATTTCGTTTTCACGTGTTTTCATCAGGTCAAGTTCATAAGGCATTCAAGTGACATTTTCTATTCCTTCTTAATGGCCTCCTCTTGATGAACTGACTCCGCCGCCGACATATCTCGTACATCTGAGTAATGAAACACCCCATTCTACTATTAAGGTTAATTCATCACCTGGAGGAAATTAAAGTTTTTTCCACACTTTTCGATTAAGTCTTCTGGCGGCGGTCTTGCCACAAACATCGCGGGTATCTCAGGTAGGTAATCTCGTCTTGCTCAACTCGGAATGACAGGGTCCAGAGCTACGAACTCTGAAAGAAAACGCCTATTTCACTCGGATGTTGACACGTTCCCTGGTTGACGTGAGTTGATTATTGAAAACTCCTACGTATTATTATGTCGTTCTATCTTGTTGCTGATGAATATCTCTTTCAAATATTCACTTTAAAATATAGACTTTCCTAACTCTGCTGACGTCCCCCACGACCAGCTATTCACTCCACAAATCCACTGCAGGAATTTTCCTCTACATACTTCGAATATACACTTTTCCCCATCGAGAGTGCCGATTGTTTTCGATTTTGGAGGGAGAGTAACTAATAATTACGTGGAATTGGATAATAATATTATCCAATTCCACGTAATTATATTATAATTGTCTAACTCAATGTATGTTTAGAGGACGACTGTCCAACGAATCCGTTTTTGGTGGTCGTTTCAGAGGTACATTATTACACTTACTTTATATCTGGTTCAACGAAAACTGCGATGGCCATATCGTTGCTCAAGAACAAGGTCCATCTCAAAAACCATCACACTTGAGGAACAACCAAAAATGTGTTTCCCTCTCCATTTGTCATGTTAAATTTATTGTTTTCTGGGAGGGCCAACAAAATTATCCTCATTCATGTGTCCTCATTCATAAATTTTCCTAAAGTAGTTACTTACTACCTATAAAAAAATTGTAGAGTTAGCTAGACAAAATAAATAAATAAAGTTATCGTAAAAGTAAAGTTATCGTTAAAAAAATCGTAAAGTTAGCAAAAAATCGTAATGTACCTAATAGATTAAGTGGTTAGATAGGCCATTATTGAATTATCATGGCCTATCTCTTGAGAAAAATATTATACTATGTAATACATAGTATGTATGTCCTGGTATGCCCTGGTCGGGGTGCGTAAATAACCCAGTGTATTGATAAATAACCTTGACAGCTGATAAACCCAATTACAGCTTCATACAGTGAATATCAGTGTGAATAGAGTGAAATTAGCTTCAGGAGCCACTAAGCTGATCCCGGTCCCACCCATTGGAAAAATATTAGTGAAGTAAATAAACCAAACCATGGTTTTGTTACTGATTGTGGCCAGTCTATCACTCCCTTGCTTTTCACTAGTTCCTTTATGTTGCTGTGTTGCAAAAACATTAATCAATAATGTTGGAGTTATACCTAGATATTTAGTTCTACCTATGGGGACCATTAATATAATGAAAAGTTTCATTTATTTCACCATGTTTCTGTTACTGATTATGGTAATCACTCCCTTGCTTTTCAATAGTTTTCATTGCAATTGAACTAGGAACTATTATTGGAAAAAACTGACAATTTTGACGTTTTGTAGTAACGACAGACAAATTTCAGGGATATTAACACACGGGGAATGGAAAATCAGTATCGAATACCCTTTTTGCTCAAAACCCTTTTGGTTGATTATCTTCGATAATGAACCATTGGAATCGCCCAAAGAAAAAAAAATTTTAACCCCCCCTCAAAATTTGTTGGTTTACGTTTCAAGATACGTAGATTCAGAAAATCGAATAAAAAAAAATCCGTCCGTCCGCCGTACGCCGTCCGCCGTACGCCGTACGCCGTCCGCGCCACTTTGGCCAGTTAGCGTTGAGTTAAAATTACGAAATTTTTTTTATGGGTTTCGACTAACCCTACAATGGTCCTCGAAACTTTTCATAACCCTAGGTCAAGGGGAAGGGGTTCTAAACGAATTTTGAAAATTTGAAAATCTCATATCTCGAAAAAGTCATATAGAACGGTATGTTTTTTATTTCATATTTAGATAGAGTTTGTTCCGTAGAGTTTTTTAAGACCATCCGCAGCTTTGTACGACCAGTCGTTCGTTCACAATGACGGCTCAAAGGTTGAGCCTGTCGACGCGATCTTGAATCAAACGGTTGAAATACAGGTCGATTAAATACAGGTCGACTCGATTTTCATACTAACTAGCTGTTTAGAACATCATATGGTTTTAGTGATGTCGAGTTTGTTGTTCTGAGGTACGTTTCGTGCTACGGAAATGAAGGTAATTTCGAATGTTTGTTGGTAGGTACTTCTTTTATAGATAAATTAAAAAGTATTAAAAACCCTAGAATTATATCGTATTAATTAAATACAAATTATTAATATTTAACAATAAATTATAATAATTTTCACTAGGTATCTACTTGATAAACTTATTAATAATTAGTGATACTCATAATAATAATTAATCTAACATTTAGGATATAGACATTCAGACCTAGTGATCTAGACAGAAGGGTGATCTGTACAAAGAAGATAATGAAATTCTTGACACAACGGTTCATTATCTTCTTTGTACAGATCACCCTTCTGTCTAGATCACTAGGTCTAAATGTCTAGATCCTAAATGTTAGATTAATTATTATTATCAACTATTTCTCATTGCAAACCTGTTCATTGTGTACCCAAGATCCTTCCCTAAAAGACCTGGCAGCGGGAAATATTATTCAACATGGTTTGAAAAGGGAAAAACAAGTTTTGTAAAAAATCCCAATGCTCTAGGTAGTAGTCGATACCAGTGACCAACATTTTCTTCAGTAGTCGACATGGTTTGGCACTAGTAGTCGACCTACATGTGTTAGAAGTCGACAGTATCACTTGAGTCAGTAGTCGACAGGTTTCGTCACTCCATCGTTTTCGAATTTTACGACATCTAAATAAAATACATTCAACTGTGAATCGGAACTTGAAAATAGATTAATAACATGTAATAAAGTAGGTAGTTATCAGACTTTTTATTTGCAAACAGCTCATTATCAGTCTCAAATTGCAATAAGTACTTAAGTAAAAAGGTATGAAAACTATAGTCGAAAACTCATTGTCAGAAAATTGACATTACAGTTGGGCTTAGGTACCTATTTACATATTTTTTTGACATTTTCATGTCTTTGCTTTGGCACATGAACTGAAACGGGAAAAATTTGTTCCCTTGATTCACCCTTTCCCTCAGATCACGTCAGAACACAAGCGACCGGCGGGCCATTACGTCAGAGCCTATGACGCACGAACGTATGACGTAAGACGGCTGGCAGGAGGCTAACTAGTACGTCAGAGACTATGACGCACGAGCGTATGACGTAAGACGGCTAGCAGGAGGCCAACAAGTACGTCAGAGCCTATGACGCACGAGCGTATGACGTAAGACGGCTGGCAGGAGGCCAACAAGTACGTCAGAGCCTATGACGCACGAGCGTATGACGTAAGACGGCTGGCAGGAGGCCAACAAGTACGTCAGAGCCTATGACGCACGAGCGTATGACGTAAGACGGCTGGCAGGAGGCCACTAGTGCGTCAGAGCCTATGACGCACGAGCGTATGACGTAAGACGGCTGGCAGGAGGCTAACTAATGCGTCAGAGCCTATGACGCACGAGCGTATGACGTAAGACGGCAGGCAGGAGGCTAACTAATGCGTCAGAGCCTATGACGCACGAGCGTATGACGTAAGACTGCTGGCAGGTGGCCAACAAGTACGTCAGAGCCTATGACGCACGAGCGTATGACGTAAGACGGCTGGCAGGAGACTAACTAGTGCGTCAGAGCCTATGACGCACGAGCGTATGACGTAAGACGGCTGGCAGGAGGCCAACAAGTACGTCAGAGCCTATGAAGCACGAGCGTATGACATAATACGGCTGGCAGGAGGCCAACTAGTGCGTCATACGACGAGATCTTTTATGTCTCTGCGCCCCCTCCCACACCCACACCGCGTACCTCGTACTTCATTTTGGTTTATTATCTTCGATAATGAACCATTGGAATCGCCCAAAGAAAAAAAAATTTAACCCCCCCCTTAAAATTTGTTGGTTTACGTTTCAAGATACGTAGATTCAGAAAATCCAATAAAAAAAAAACCCGTCCGTCCGCCGTACGCCAAACGCCGTCCGCGGCACTTTGCCCAGTTAGCGTTGAGTTAAAATTCATTCATTTTTCATTCATTCATTCACATGGTATGACTATGGTATGGTATATTATTGTATGTATGATTTAGTATAGTACAGTACGGTATGATAGGAAAGAAATGGTATGAGTACGGTGAGAATATGGTATGGTGCCGATTTGCAACACAGTCTGGTATAGACAGAAGGGTGATCTGCACAAGGAAGATAATAAACCGTTGTGTCAAGAATTTGCAGAGTTTTTTTTGTTAGATAGGCCATTATAGTTCTCTAGCGACGATACAGTATATTAATTCTGGTACTCAAATCTCTGTTACAGAATTTGTGGCTTCACTGGTGAGTTTCAGGATGCGGAACAAATGCAATCATTTGCCCGGTATGCGTGATATTGTGTAATGTAGAAATACATAAGACTAAACGCACACATCTACGACTGGAAATAGTCGTTTATACCGTCTTGTAGAAGTTGAGACCCTCCCACGACTAGATGTTTGCATAACTGCGGTTGTTGAGGGAACATCGAAGTGGATGAATGCGAAATGACCACAGAACTTTTATCAGTTTCCAGCTTCCGCCTCCTTCCTCAACCGCTTGGCTGTCTTTTAATAGTGTGGGAAAAGAAAATATCGAGGAACCCTCGTTTGGTGTCAGGAAAGGCCTCCCCAGCGACTCACTCGTCTATACTCCATTCTGGACCATCCTGAATACGAATCTGATGGTAGAAATCTAAATCTCCTTCACACAGATCAGTAAGTACGAGTATGTACAAGCAAACTCTTAAAACGCCCATGATCGAAATGAGCGGATTGGAGTCAAGATATTTTCATGCCAATCTCATAGAATTCTGACAGACACTTTTGTCTAAATTGGAACATCCTTCATTGAAAAAAAAAAACAAAAAAACAAATAGTCGAAAAGAGCTGCATTTTGGATACTTGGTGCAGGTTGGTTTTCAGATCATACCGTATTTTATACCCATTCATTGAAATTCGATTCTTCTGTAGAGTGCCACAAGTAAGAATACTGTCTGTACAAACACTTATAATTTTCATGAAGGACCATGAGTTTATAATGACTGACATCTTTTGAACGAGCATTACTTACATTCAGTGTAACATGACCTCGTACCACCTTCTGGCCGAGTCGCCATCATTGAGGACGGATACGGCGTAAATACGAGTAAATCCTACAAACAGGAAATTTTGAACTTATCACGTCAAATGGGGGCAACGTGGCAGCTGGAAAGAATTTGATGTAACGATCTCAAAGATTTGTGTACCGAGTTGAAACATTTTGGGGTTGAGACAGGTCAGATCGCTCCAACAACTGGAGGTACTCATTTACAAATAAGCTGCTGACAATGCTGTTCCAGAATACCGTTAAGTTCACTCCGAGTGTGATGAATCTGCTCAGTTCCGATCGGAGTGGTCTCTTTCGATATTGCTGGAGCCAACAGTTATTGACCAATCGGAACACCCGTTCATTGGAGTCGCCCAGGCCCGTTCGCTCTGTTTTCGGCCAAAACCTCATTGTCACTCTGGCCAGCATCTCGATCCGCCAGTTATCTCGCCCTCACTCCAGACCTCTTGCGGAAGGCGTCATCTCGCCTTGCGACAGTTCCCTTGACACAACCTTTTCCTCCTGCGTCCCTCATCGCCCACTTTGTCCACCTCAATATCAGTGTAGACACCTTCACAATTAAAAAACGACCCACCTGTTAGGCTCAACAAGCTCCGAAAACCTAGTCCGAGGCGTCCAATGACATAAAATTGACCATTGTTGGCTCTTTATCCCCGTGTTTTATCAGTAAACGAATGCCCATTGACCCTCTGGTTTTTCTCATTCTTCTATGAAGGCCGCACGCAATATCTTTGCCAACGCTGGGACAAGACGCGTGCATGTGACGCAAGAAACCTGCTCTCTTTCTGTATCCTTCAATTTATAGAGCAGGTTCCCCGCTTGGGCGGTTTTATATATATATTCTTACTGTTCCACTTTCAAAATAATCGAAGTTGAAAGCGAATTTTTGAAGAAAATACGCCATTGCCCTTCATCCCCTTTAGAACTTGATTTTGTGAACTCCAAAATTCGGCGAAAAACCGAGCACCGCGAGCAGTTATTTCTCCTCCAAGTGATTATTGCGATAAAATAACTTTTCTGTCTGAAAGGCATGATTTCATAGGCTTCATTGCTGGGACGTCATAATATGATGTCCCACCGTAAACCCTAAGCATTGCTGGAACATCATATTATGTCCAACCGTAAACACCTGAAATCTGGGACAGGGTATGTCCCGACTGTAATTGAAGAGTCAGGTATTGCTGGGACAGCATAAGTCCCTCTCTTTTTCTATTATTATTTTTGGCAGATTTTAGCTTGATTGTCATAATTAATATAATATTTGTTAATTAGTTTATTATTCTGTGGGATACTGAACCGAAACACTGCATCCTGCGACAAACGGTCTTACTACTGGTGTAATAACCAAACGAAAAAATATAAATAGCAAATAAAACCCATTATGGGTTTTATAGAAAACGTCTAATCGAATGAACTTTCCACCGTCCATCACTCTGATTCCCCAATTATTCAATTCTCCCTATGTTCAACGGAGCTAAACGGTTGTAACCACGCCCCCTGACAACTCTTCGCTCCACTAGCTCATTGTCATTCACCTAACCGTTGAATATTTTCATTAATCACCATAATCCAAGAGATGATGCATCACATTATCATCACCAGTCACATATTTACACCAACGTTGTAATTACGAAACCTATCCCAACACTCCTCTATAATAGTCCACACGATTTCCATAGTTACGTGAAAAAGTACTGATTCAGACACTTTAATCACTCATGCATTAATTCAATTCGAATATGGATGATTACGTCAATGATATTAATATTAATATTTTAGTATTAAAAGTTGAATAAAAAAGTAGGAAACCCCTTCAATTTCATTCATTTGAATTCATTTCATTGCAATCGTCACAATTACGGTCACTTACACAATAAAAGCAAACTCTGGGATTGAATCTACTTCTCCAATAATATTTGTGAAGGGTTATTTGTAAAAGATCAGAGGAATAACAAGGTCTGCGTACAGATACGCAGAGTGTCTCCCATCACGATGCTGCTTGCTAAGGAATCAAATACTCCCTTGAATAGGATTCCCAATTGTTCCAATTGTTGGCTAATGCGTTATTATTCAATTATTTTTCCCACGTCCCACAAAAAATGATTACTTACATACAATGTGAATATAAACAATAGAACTATTGTTTATATTGACATTTTGTATTGTAATCAACTTTGGTCAATGAACGAAATAAACGTAAGAAGGTATGCCATATTATAAAACCACAAATCACACATTTCATAAAATATTAGTCTTTTTTGCGTTTTGTTTTTCAATAGGTACTCGTGGTAGTGATTCATTATGTGCCGTGAGAGTCTCTGGTAGTAGAGTTCTACCTCTACTGAAACATTGGGTACCTAGTGATTACTCTGACTAATTCAGAACACCAAAACCTTATACAATGGTGGGCCAATCAGAAGTCGAATGGTTGAGATTTATATGACGAAAGATTATGGATTCGAGCGTCCATTGCGCGAAAGATGCTAAAACGCAAGGGTTAAAAGCACTGACGAATCGAAATTCGAGCAACCGAAAATATGTAAAAGATTGCTGGTTTTACGGGGCCATTAGACGTGTTTAGAGGGCAATCAGAATCACTTCGTCACTAGTACCTCGCCCATTCAGCGTTTCAAAACTATTCTGTAAAAGACGTTTGGTCTGCTGTGAAATGGGTCACTGGACCGGTCCTTGCTCTGGTATGAGTGCGAACGAGCCATATGAGTGAAGGCTGAACCACACCCTCACACGCCCTTATCGAATCAGGTACAATTGCATACAGGGAGGTACCTATTCGCTGCACTGTAATTGAAAGTTTACAATAAAACACTTTGTGGAATTATAGAAACTCCACCTTTCGCAACACCCTCCCGTTCAGGGCACAAAAACGACCACTACCCATTTTCTATGCTGGTAAAAGTAGGTGCCGAGTTTGGAATCGGGTTTGACATTATTTCAATCATTTAGCTGTTACCTTCACTCTAAGCGAAGTTGGATTGTCAACAACCTTTCCACAGTCATGCAGCATGGCTATAAGAACGAATTTTAAAAGAAATAACTGGTTTTGGAGCAAATGAGCCGCGAAGAACATCTCAAGTATCAACCACGTTTCTTCATCTTCATAGTGCTTCAGTTTGAAAACAGAATATATCGCAATTCTGACTTCTCCATCGTGTTCAGAGTTGAAAACATCTTTAAAATGAGGTGTTACTTGTTAGACTGTTTCATTTTTAGAATTTATAGGCATGGGTTAACCCCCCCCCCCCTAACTCCCCAAAACCCCCCTTATATTCTGCCTTTCGATTCCCAAGGCAGATTTTTGTGCAAATTGGAACTTTTTATCTCAATTCTATCGAGAGTTATCTCCTGGAACGACACAAACATAAATATATATAATATTTATTAAGTTTCTTCCCGGGCTGATGAAGCCATAGCGCGAAGGTTTTCCGTTTCCTTCCCTTTTTTTTTAATTTCTGTAAGTGTTTTTATCAACTTTTCATCCTTCTGTTCAATCATTCAAATCTACATTATATTTATTAATATATATAATTTTTCTAATTTATGCCTGTATACTTAACATATCTTTATTAAATATATATATTTAATAAAGATATGTTAAGTATACAGGCATATACTTATGCCTGTATATAAATATGTTAAGTATACAGGCATATACTTATATATAAATAAATTAATATGTATAATAAATAAATGCTTTTCGGTGTCTTTGGCAGTGAATTGGAAATGGTCTGGAACGGATTTTGGTATGAAATGGTTTCGGAAATTCGAGTTTTACAAATTTGAGACGAGAACGATAGCTTTCTTTTCTTTAAAAATTCGCTAAAAACTTCAGTGGTCCAACATGTAAAACACCTTGTTTTCCAATCATAATTGTAAATTATTTACAATGATGTTTTTTAATGGTTTTCAATAATAATTATAAATTATTTATAATGATGACTGCTTTCTAATCAATGAATATGATGATTTCTTCCACAAGAATAACATGGAGGGATAACCTCAGATCGAAAAAAACGCCCCTGTCTCACTCCGAAGTCCTCATTCCACTGATCCAAATGATCAGCGCAGTGTGACAAGGGAATGACATCATTGACTGCGTCTGCGGTATAAGTTACCGTTACCTGTTCACTGCCCTCTTTTATGTCAATATCTCATTTCCTTGCTTCAGGGGACAGAGGATTTCCAAAGCAAGGGCGCCCGCAGGCGAGACGCCACAGAGTTTGGGCGGTTTGCGGACCGCCGGTCCGGAAAGAATCACAGAGTTATTCAATGATAACACTAGAGTAGTAGGTAAATAGTGGTTTTATGGTAACTGCGTGTTTCAATACCATGTATCTTGATGGGATTTTCTCAGACCTTTTTAATGGTATGTCAACTTTGTGTACACAGCATTCCAAGGTTTTTATCTTTTGTGTAATCCATCTTATTCTCAAGTAATTGTTATGGTTATGTATTATCTCTGTTCCTATTGTTAATTGTGTATCTCTTCTGGGTTTACTGTAAAAATCTCTATTACTTACGTTTTTTACTTCAATTTTTCGGTCTAATTCTTGGTTTCATTTCTTCAATGGATTCTCAAGTTTTGACAACATTCTTTTGTCTGCAGGCAGCAGCTACCTCATTTATAGACGAGGTAGGTATGTTTCTTTGACTTCTATTTATTTATTTGGTCTATTTATTTGGCTGAAAATGACTTTCATGTAGGCACAGCCCACAGGTTTGCCGAGGAAGGGTCCTGTTATAGACCTCATCCAATAGGGAATGCCTATTCTCGTAAAAATTTGAATTGGTCGTCCAGGAAAGTGTTTTAGGCTGAACCCCGATCATCAACAACACCACCACTTTCTCACCAGGGTAGACTTGGTATACTACTGATGCAGGACCTAGGAGTGTTACTCGCTGTAGTCTTAGCTACCAAGTTGGATAACGAAAACTCAAGTTTGCAACACAGATTTTTGTGGTTATGTATAAATACAGAGTATTTCTTGTTGATTATTTTTTTAGACCGTCAAAATTCGCTCAATTCGCTCTAATTCTCGACGGCCCCAATTAAACCGGGGAGAAAGAAAAACCATTGGCCTCTGGTCTTCTTAAAAAATGTTGAGAGTATACTCAGGGCCGGATTTGAAAAATACAGCCCTGTGGTGCAGGCTCTGAGCTTGCGGTTTGGGGGGTCTTTTCCCGACAATTTGAAAAATTAGATGCAAATAGTGATTTTTAAGGGAATTTGCTCTAAATATTCTGTATTGTCTGAAAATATTGTCTATAAAACATGACCAGTGATTTTGAAATTTTATTTGTGGCGCGGGCCACTAGCGGCGCGCCTATGTCGCCTATGCTTAAATCCGGCCCTGGGTATATTCACTCAATTTACAGTATAAATCAAGGTGCCATGATGAAAAGGTTATGGGTTGTGTAATCGTATAATATGATGTGCACTTTAGAAATCCTCACCTCACGACAACGTTTGGTACGATTATAGTTGACACAGGTTTGGTTTGATAAAAGCTGATCTACATTCAGATCTAATGTGTCGGATAGTAACCTTAGCCTTGTCGATGGATTCAGAAATCATTTTTCATGTCACTAATGATTCTAAAGTTAATTCCACATTCGCCCAGTTGTATTTGTTTGTCGCTTTCTTTATTCGGTAAGTTTTAAAATACGAGGTGGCGAAAGGTTATCAGCAGTCACCAGACCATCCGCAGTAGCCTCACGTACGAGTCTCGCCACAAGGAACCGAACAACGCGGTTGATGCAGTCACGTCCGTCCGTCGCTCGAAAAATTATCAATAAATTGACCTCCAGCTACAGTCACCTTCACAATCGAGGCCTAAAGCTCTCCCATTATCCCACCGATTATCCACCCCTTCGAAGGGTCTTTCGTGTAATTCAATTACCTCCTTTCTCATTATCCAGACTTCGAAACCGATTAGTGCCAGCCTCTAGTCATTGAGAGCCGTAGGGTGTATTATGGAGTAATTAGATCGAATAACCTGGAGGCTTCCGTTCAATCCATCTAAACAACCTTCGATGTAGTCTGAATAGGAAGTACACACTGGGGGCAAAACAATTTAACACACTGGGGGCAATTTTGGGATTTAAATGTTGACCCCAACTGTTCATTTTGTGCATTTTGATAGGGATCTTGAGGCTTCATAGTCGGATTCAAGTTATTTCTCGATGGTTTAGACCATTAACTATTACGTGGATAAGGAGAAACTAGTCATTTTTGTGCTTTGTCGCCTTCGAGTTTATCTTATACCTAATTATAGTAATAATTATTAATTGAAGGACGGCTGAACTGAGTCAGCAGATAGCCGGGGGCTGCTAACTTACTTTTCTTTCCCCTAAGATTTAATAAGTTTTTATTTTGATTCCCATCATATATCGTCTCTGTTTCCTTCGAATTAGGTACCCCTTCAAACCCGTCCGTAACTAATTATTGTTTACCAAGTTTTTAACATGGAACATGACATGTTGCTAGCCATGACATAACTGGCTGAAAACGTCGCGCCACCCTTTTACCCGACGCCAATTCCCGTGGTGGTAGAGACTTGAACTTTGGACTTACACTTTACGCAGCATGCTATTCACTCTCTGAAGCTGTAATTTGGTATGTAGCCTCCTTAGGACTTTAACTTGACGCTGCCCAGGCCCCAGGTCAGCTGAATAGCTTCTACAGATAACTTCTAGTAGGGATGGGTATCGACTAGGTACCTACTGGATGTTGTAAAACATTCGATGTTTTTATTTAAACTTCGATGTTTATCACACGTTCGGTGTTTTTCCTTTCTCTAAAATACCTCTACATAATTACATTCTATTTTAAGTTTCAGTACATAATTGCATTATGTCTGTGCCACGAGATCTATTGATATGGGCAAGCATTAGGTTCACAATTATGTCTGAATAGTGTCAAATTTCCTACGAATTGGCATGAGAAAAAACAGGTATTAGGATGTTGGTTTTGGACGAGTGACCTTTAGGCATAAACGTGATGGAAACATTATTCGTACAGGGAAGACATTTTTCTCTTTGACCCCATCCGTCACACATTTCAAATGATTTGATAATATAGAAGGTAGGTACTTTTCTCTTACATATCCAATGTGAGGTTTAGCCAACAAAGGTCGTCATAGACTTATGCTTATTAGTAGGGATGGGTATCAACTACTCGATGTTTTAAAACATTCGACGTTTTTGGCATCGAGGTTCATCATACATCGATGTTTTTCTCCGTTGTTTTTTTTTTTTTTTCTTCAGATATCCATGTTTTTTCCTTTCTTCAAAAATACCTATGCTTACAACCCTATTTTACGTTACAGTATGTAACATTAACATTGATTGCATTATTGTTGTGCCTTATTAGGGTGCCTTTACTTACCTCACATTATTTCTTATTTAACGTGGCCCTTTTGCCTTTTATTGTTCTAGCAGCTGCATATTCATTTTATGAAGCTGTAATTTGGTATATAGCCGCCTTAGGACTTACACTTTAAGCTGCATATGCCCAGGATCAGCTGAGTGGCTCCTAAAGCTAATTTCAATGCTAAGGCGAGGTCCGCTGGGCCGAGTTTTTTCTTTAAATTTTGTGCTCATTCGCAATCAAGCAAAAACTCTCCAAAGGCCAAAGAGGTAAAGTACAACCAAAAGTCACATGAAGTCGTCTCCAGTCTTACGAATCCATTCTGCTCGACACCGAATGAATGATCATGAAAACTTGTAGAGGAAAAAATATAGGTATATGAATATTGTTCTGATTCATATTACCAACAAACCAGGTAACTCTTCAAGTTGGTAATAATTATTATTACCAACTTGAAGATTGCTAATTATTGCGTGCTAATTCCGACACTCAAATATACTACTGGTGATGACCTACTGGAGTGGCAATCAGTAGAGGAGCGAATGCATTGGCTGACGTCTCAGAAGAAATTACCTTACATGATCAAAGTAGTCATAAATCACATTCATGTCCTTGATAAGTGTAAAAATAGCGAGTAGTTCAGCCTCATCTTCTGGGAAAACTCGAGAGATCCAAAGGTGTAATTAGTGGGACGTCCTTGCTTACAAAACACGCGTCCGATTCCCGAACCTCCTTGTGCAAGGGTTAAACATTTTTCTCTCGAGTTTACCGCATCGGAGGAACAATCGTCTTCTTCTCACGTCGGCCGCGAGATCGCGAGTTCGCACGAGCGTTTGCCCACTGAGATCACCCAATCAATGGCGAAATCGAACAATTCGTTCGTATACACTCTGGTGAAATTGTGGATTGTGCACAACAATTAACGAATGAGATTTCTAAAAAAAAAAAAAAAAAAAGCTTGTTTAAACTTTCTCACTCATTTTGGTGGAAATACAAACAACCCAGGGGAAACCTTCCCTGTGGATACCACACCAAAATAGTATGTCCCCCATAATGAGAAACCATCACACTTCTCAAAACCTTAACAGCGCTGAGTTAGTCCTCATGGATGAATTAGGAATTTCAAATTGAGCTTTAATTTAAATTTCCATTACAATTATCTTCAGAAAGAAGCTAACAAAGTTAATATAAATAAATATTAATCAAATATAATAAACAGTCATTCTCTCTTAGTATCCAACCTCCACTCACCACCTGGATGGTTTGAGTTGAATTTAGTTATACAAACCCGTTTCATGTTACTATTACAGCAGGGCGTCGATAATCCGGATGAATAGGGACCAGACCTCATCCGGATTATTAAAAAATCCGGATTTTCGCAAATAGGCTGTATTTATGCTTTCAAATTATAGAAACTGCAACTGTGAATTACTAGAATTCACTTAAATTTGTACGTGTGTACACCTACAGTAGGTAAATACAGTTAAAGCTGTTGTGTATTACTTAGTACTGCACTTTAATGAAACTGAAACAATACAGCACAAAACGTGAAGTACAGTACAGTACAAAAAAATTGGACAGTACCAAGTTAAAGTATATTACACACTCTCAAAAAAGTCTTTAATTGATTTTTGTACTGCAGTAGTTGCATTTGGCATTTTTAATTTTTTCCGGTCGTGAATCCGGATTATTGTGTTTCGTTGGTGATGGCCTGATGCCTTAAATTGGGGCGATAAAACCAGAGTTAGTTGAAAATGTTTCATGCTTCAACCAACAAACAAGTTTAATAGTGAGTTTAAAGTGCGGGGATACCTCGAATTGGCAACACTACGCTGAAGCTTCATAATTTTATTCAAGTCGTCCAATGGACAAGAAAAAGAGCGAGTTTGTTTAAATGACCTTTTATTCAGGTGGGAATTCCTATTCTGTTGCTATGTAAATGGCGAGGGAGTTGATACGATTCCCGTAATGTCAAGGTGGTTTTAAACTTATTTACTTTGAATTTTTATTCGTTTTTCAGCTTCACACCGACTCCCACTTCAACATCAGGCTACATGATTGTCCACAGTGACCTTTATGGTTCGCCTCCGTTCAACTGGTAACAAAGGACCGGTCTGATGATAAAGTGGCCCCTGAATTGCGTGGGTAGGGGGATCGCAAGGCAACAATAACCTTAAAACGCTCTACTTCAGACCGTGCAACTTTCGCAATTCCGAAAGAAGGGCATATTATCAGTTTATGTAACTGCTCGATTCGTACAAAGATACAGAGTTGGTTCTGCGAAGATCTGGCACTGAAACCCAGGTACCTGCAGCATCCAGAGACCGTGGAAATATACCAATCTTGAAGGCCAAGATGTATGCTGGTGTCGTGTCGTTTGTCGACTTATGAAAATTATTGGGGGTGGGGGGCCATAGGATCACAGGGTGGGGGGGCCAGGAAGGGTGGGCATATTGTTTGGAAAATATCCGATATGCCTATGTGCAATATATAATATAAACCTATATGAAAAATTACCATCTCAGGCAGGTACTACAATCACAGAGTACCACTACACTAACGACGTGATCCTCTGTGATTGTTATAGAGCGTGTGGCTTAAAGGCCCACTGATGACTTTTTCGTAATAGTAATAATAAAAAGCATTTGTGGATTGACAACAACCTTGCCCTCATTGGTTATGGACATCCACCATCATTCGACATCCGACAAACCAACTCCGAAAAACTCGAATCATGAGGGATTGCTCGATGCAGCGGGGGACACAATGTTGACAAGGACGTATCTAACCCAATTGAAAAGTTTAATTGAAATCAAAGTTGTACTTCTTGATGTATTAAAATGTATGTACTGCAACATTGAGGGGGCTCAAACCCCAGGAGCCCCTAGTAGTCGGCGTCTATGGTCCTCCGGTGCCTAGCTATTACTATGTTCCTATACTACTACCTTTCATTTTTACCACAGGGATAGATAGATGCCCTTCATTACTTCACCTGATCGCTCATTTCGCTTGAAAAACGTAAACACAATCGTAATTAAAACTATTAATAATTAATATTAGTAATTATTATTAGTAAACTTCGTGATGCTCTTTTGTGAAACCCGAGTATTGTAATTCATATCCGTTTGTGTGGCAAGGATTTGCGGGTAAAGCAGACAGAACTTGTGCAGGATGGTCCAATACCTCACTTTCCCAAAACCGGTGTCAAAACCCCCACTACTGTGGTAGACTCCGAAGCAGTAAGAAATTGTTTAGAAGGTTAGTGCGCCTAATTCCTGACTATTATGAAGCTTGAATGAATTTCGTTGGACGTGTGCTTTTGTTGAACACGTACTTACATGTCGGACGGTAATGGTCTATATTTTGTACTCCCAAGGATCGCCTTGTTCCCCTCATAAAAGGCACTGCCTTCGGGCAGACGTCGACCTTCCAGACTCTCATCAACTGTCAGCGGATCTCCTCGTTCAACGGGATACCGCTAGAGTTGTTTTGAGGGTCAAGGTGCCCGAGGCAGATGTTTACGTCCGCTAAAAGTACCGTTTTCGTCCCCTCAGACGAAAATACGAGTGCGTTTTAAACAACCAGAAAGAGCCGGAGGCGGCTTGCCTTCAGGGATCTGAAAGTGTATTCTTTCTCAACAGGTTTCTCCACCAAGGAAGAAGTACCACATGTGCCTAGATAAGAAATTCGCCTAGATATGAAATACGATAATCGCCACAATCATAACTCTTGTCATTTCCAAGCCAACTCTACACGACAAGACGATAACTCTAGCCAGTTGAAAAAACTCAAGTAATTTCAAAACCTAGAACTAACCTCTTTGGATCTATTTATATGTAGTATTTGGGTAAAAGAACCTTTGCTTTATGGATGGGTATTGATTAATCGATTAATCACGATAATCAATTAATTCCGTGAATAATTGGTGCATTATCCGATTAATCAAACATATCGATTTATGCTATGTTTGATTAATCGGATAATCGATGCTTTAATCACGATTATTCATTCAGTTCTCTATTCTCTCTGTTACATGAGAGTTGGACTACTTATTCATTTACGAATTCACAAATGTTTGGCTGTTCCACAATCCTATTCCACAATTCCTTCAGTCCTTCACGTTTACTACCTTAACCTTAACCTTAGTGCCTTGTTTGTTTGTTTATTGAAGCCTCCAAAAAGTGTGCCAAAATGCCTCCAAAAAGTGCGGTCTGGGATCATTTTGAAAAATGTTGGGCGATTCCAATGATTCATTATCGAAGATATCAAACCCAAAGAGAACTTTGCGAAATTTTCACACCATCACGACGACCTCAATTTCAATCAGAAATTCGATATAAATTTGATGAAAATTTATTTGAGAATTTTTGCGAAAAATTCGATTAATTAGTGAAATAGCCAGTAATCGATATTCTGCAGTTCGATACCCATCTCTACTTTGCTTTGAACGTTGTTTTGCGTTGAACGTGGTTAATATTTGTTTATACGTTGTATAATTATTTGTATAATTTCGTTTAGGTATATTTAATTGATATGTTACCAATTCTCTAGCTACTTATTTGCGCATCCGAAATTCACTGGGTCACTGGAAAATCATGGGACATGCTGCTACAAGTGTGAGAGATCCTCAGGTATCCTCATAATATTGAAGTCAGAAAAGAGTTGAATATGACCCGAGTTCAAGTACGTGGTCGGTAGTCAGGTCCATATAAGTTGAGGCATTATTTACAAACTTGTAATGTACGACCAACATATTTACTGCTGAAACGTTACGATTTATAGAGGAATTAGATACTGAGAAAATCATCATCGGTGAACGTAGACCCATAAGTACAGCGTTGTTTATTCCGAGATGCATCCCAAGACTTTAATATTCCTACATCCAAACCCCTCTCACTGACCCGACCTTTCGAATACTCCATTCCCACCATTTTTCCGAAAGTGGATGAGGAACGAGAATGTCCTCCCTTTAAAACGTTGCAATTACCGACAAACGACATTTCCTACTTCTGGTTCTCAGTTATTGAAAAACCGTTAGTAGTGAATGCGGTAGAGTCGAAGAAGTTTTGCTCATAATGAACAGTTAGAATAAATGAAGAATAAATCTGGAAATGAAAAATGTAGCAAAAAACATGGGCGATAAAGCTAAATCACCGAAATGATGGAAGCCCATGAATCGACCGACTACTTCAATTTTACCTGTCAATGACATGCTGCGAAGGTCGTCTCGAGTAGTATGTTGACTATGCAGCCTGCTGTCGCCTATTTCTCGCTCTTGAGAGCATATACCTAAGTCTTAAGTCTCTTTGTCGAATAAACACACAATATTTTATCTCATTACTCAAGTTACTCACTAGGGCACAGAACGGCGATTTACAGAAAATAATAAACTTTTACTCTATTCATTTTATAGGGAAATTTCCAGCTTTTTAAAATGTTTTTTCTCAACGAGATTCCACTACGAACTACCACCTAAAAACTATCCAGAAGGCTTTTCAGTCGTAAAACTTCCATTTTATGTTTAACGCTCATTTATTCTATTCTAGGATAACACGGTATGACCGCGGTTTAGAGGCGATTCGCTGCTGGAATTTCTCCCGTAAGATAATTTGATATTCATTTATAACATACCACGGAGATATTATCTGCCCTCACTTCAGGAGGATGGCGAAACGAATGATGAACTGGAACGTATGAATTACCTGAAACACACAAAGCGGAACGTTAAAACAACTCGAAACTAACATTATTTTCCTTAATTAATTCACATTTAATTTTCATGATTAATTAGGTAGGTACATAGCAAAAATAAAATCAAATTCCGGAGACCAGAAAAGTGCATTCCCATGTAACTATTTTTCGACGCTGAATCCGAACCTGAGGGCCAAAAAAATCGTACACCTCAAATACGAGTAGTTTCTCTAGGGGCGAATTACACCCTCCAAAGGGTGGTAAACTGACGAAAAAAAGTTACAGTCATGCAGCATGATGGTATGAGCGAATTTTCGAACCAGTCGGTATGAATAAGTGAAACAGGAGTTGCTTCAGAAATGTTTTCAATACCTACTAGAGGAGTATTGAAAAGTAACAAATTTTGGGTCCATTTTTTGCCAATAACACCTCAGTTTATAGATTTTTCAACGCTGAACCCGATGGTGAAGTCAAAATTGCGATATCTCATTCCATTATCAGATTAGAGCAGATGAACCGTGAAGAACATCTCAAGTGACATCCACTTTTCTTCATCTTCAAAGTGCTCCAGTTTGAGAACGAAATAAGATAATATCTTATTTCGTTTTTACGCTGAACACGATGGTGAAATCAGAACTGCGATATTGTCACTTGTTAGAATCTTTCATTTTGGAATTTTATGGGTCATTTCCCCCCGCCCATCTTCACATTACCGATTGTATGATTGGCGAATACTATGTACACGCTTTTGTTGTTAACTAGAGTCATGAGAAAAACTATTTCATTGTCAACTTTTCTTTCCTAGTACAAACTCATATCAACTTTTCCCATCTGTGACATATTCGATATCTTCCATCTCCATTCCTACTGTTGGACTGTTGTAATATCTTAGATTCTATATGTTAACAATCTATACCGGCCCAATCTCTGCGAGCTGCCTTTAAATTTCTCTATCTGCTAGTGGGATCTTTAGTATACAAGGATACTGTAGTATCCATGGATAATTATTCCTGGCTCCTATTATGTAAGGACTGCTAGCATTTCAACGGTCCCTAACAGGTACATACATTTTAGGATAATCGGAATTCCACGGGCCAAGAAACGGCCGTCTCATACAATGTAATAAAGTACCTACGTGACCGGCCACGAAGTTTCTGGTAACTGTATGATACAGAGTACAAATAGGGAACAAATCTCTTTCCAACGAGGATTTCACCGCCGTCGACCCAATGCAACTCATTAGCCCAGTAACTCCCGCATTACGACCTCCTGCACTGCACGTTCCTGACATTCCGCCGCAATTTCCTTTCTCCAAACGCGAGCTCAGCTGACCGAGGAATGCAGCAATGTGCAACTATAATTCACTGCTTGCTCCAATGCATAAATCTATTTCTGTTTTCGGTCCCGTCCTTGATTCGCTTTCTTCGCATTTCTCATCATCGCTCTGAGTTGACTCGTTATCATGACGCAGTGATCATCACTCGCAGTTATTTGTGAAAGGAAGATACTGGATTATTTGAGAAATTCCACATTTTCAAGAGGGATTGCTTCTGGGTATGAGGTTAATTAGCCAACACGTGAGACAAATATCGTCGCTTAAGAGGCAACACTAAATCACTGAGATTTTTACACCAGTCGATTCAAATTTTCGCTTATCGTAGCCCAGTCATCGCAGTTTTATTTTAAAGGGCTAAAATCGCTTAGATGTGAACACCACTTATCTACATTGATAAAACAATTCCACATATCTAACAATCCCACCCTGTCATCTTCCTCAACTGGTTTCGCCGTCCGTCCAACTCGAGTGGAGGAAATTATTGAATACGGATTATTATAATAAACTCACCTACTTTTAAAGCAGTAGGTATTATATTACACTATATGTGAACCACTTACTAGACTATCAATTTTGGTGAAAAGTAGGGCTAACTCCATAATGTCTACTCGTTCGTTATGGTTAAAGTTCAGTCTTGATCTCTTTACTTGTCGATCTATTATAGCTCTGAATTGATATTGATTGTTTAGAAATTAAATCGAGTAAATTGTTAAAAGTTGAGTTCATTTGAAATTACTATCTCGCGTTGATTCGAATTAAACTTCTTCCGAGATGAATCGAGTTAATTCTTAAAAGTCGAGTTGATCAACTCAAAATATCCTCTGGTCATCTAAAAATCCTAAATTTAATTTTTAAGAGCAACACAACTAAATTTATCGATGATTAGGTGAAAAAATGGTCTTCATCAACACCACATATCTACCAAAATGTTTGGGCAACACCACATATCTAACGGTTTTTTTTTTTTTTTTGTAATTTCGATGTCAGACTACTGAAATCTCTTACAAAATGTGTGGTACCTCTTAGACAATACAAAATGGTGAGAAAAATGACAGCAGTGCCAATATGTTAGACAAGAACATGTTTTTTTCAGCCTCCTTAGAAGTTGGCAAACGTTAGATACGTGGTGCTGCCTCTTAAGCGACGATATGAGGAAATTTGGTAGAGGTAGAGGAGCGACATTTTCAACAATAACTTCAGGCTTATTTTCATAGTCGGTTCAAACCACTTCCTGTGTCTTTGGAAAGTTTGTCAAAGAGGACTTAACCCACAGTAGACTGATGACTCCAATTGTTTATTTAGTACAGTTATGGGGCCACAAGAATATTGTATACAGACCAGTGATCTAAACAAAAGGGTGACCTTACAGAGAATAATTAACTTGTGGAATTGTTTCCAGCGCTACCTATGATTTTGGTTGAAGTTGAAAATGGATGGATATAGTGAATAACTAAAATCGACAAAAAGAAACAGATTTCAACGAGAATATCATAACTGTTTTCAATGAGAATATGACACTAACGTAGGATATCCAGATCTTGTCGATAACGCTTGAAGGTGTCGAGTTACGAGGGTAGAGAGTGGCGAAACGGCCGTAAGGGCCTGCCGGACCTAGGCTGGTAAGTTATTGAAGGAGATCTCACGCTGTGATTGACTTCTAAGTCTAAAGACGTTTGAAATAAATTTCTAAATTCACTACATTGATAAGAAAAAGCTCCCTCGTCGTCCAATTTTCGATATTCATAAAATAATTTTGTTTAAAATTTTTTTACTAAAAAAAAAAAGACTATGGGGCATTTTAGGAAGGCTAATAGACCGCAAAATGCTAACATCACAGTTGAAATGTGTAAAATGAGCGAGCAGAATCTCAAATAATTTTTTTTTCTCGATTTTTCGACTGGTTTCAAGGGGAATGTGTTATATGATTTCTTCTTAGTACTTCTATAGTGGTGGAAGACCCCTCCACATTTCAAAATTTCAAGTCAATCGCAGCCTGAGATATCCTTCAAAAATCTTCCAACCTAAATCCACACACAATTCTGATATTAAACCTCATAATCGAGGTATATTTGGATATGGTGCCACATCATTAATTTCAATACAGTACGTGGAAAACCAAAAATAATCTCAACCTGAATGAGTGGTAATGAACGGGCGTAGAGGAGATAGGAGTGAGTACTGTTGACTCATCACAACGTGGCTGGTACCTTCGGTGAATTTATTTCCTGGTTGTACATGATGAAGATGTCACTGCAAAAGGACTCGATGGAAGTCGCTACGTGGGAGTTCACCTACTTCGACGGCCTACATCCCTCTATTATCCATTGTCCTCCACCATCCCGTTGACCCGACCTCTCCACGAGATCCGGAGCTCGAAAATGGTTTCCCTGACAACCGAAGATTTCAAGTTTCCACACCTTTGCACTGAAAAGGGTTTCATCACGGTCATTGTGAAAACATACGGTGGCGCAATAGTCGCGTCCAACATTCGGAAGGTGGCTATTTAAGGACAAGAGGTCCATATAAGAGATCTGTTGATCGACGTAAAGTAGCCACCAACCTCATTATTATACAATAGGGTGCTATTGCGATGGATCGTGAAGCATCAGCCGCCCTCACCTGGCAGTTGGACAAATAAAAAAATACCAACGAGTTGTTCTAATAGGTACTCAATATCCTCGATCGGATGAACTTAATTCAATATTAGGACATCCACTTGACTGAATATCCTCCAACACCAAGAGGTGTCGTCTATGGTAGCTGTGGAAAAAATGGTCGAAGCTGAAATTGGAGCTTGTGTAGGTCGTTGTTCACATTCTCATCCCTTTCCTCTCACATTCTCGCCCATAATCCCCCAGAAACTTTTTCAAAATGAACTAAAATTCAGAAAGTAGATGTTGGTCATTACCCAAACGATCTCGAATCAATTTGATCAAATTCCAACTGAAACTATTGTTTGTACGCACAATCAGAACACATAGATCCATTGACGAAATGGTAGGAAATGTTCGCCAAGAGATTCGAGTCATTTTGTCCTTAGTGGCTTTGCTTTTTTCAACACGATCCATCGTCTTCCATTACGCTTAAATATTTGAGATATAGAAAAAGTGAAATGATGGATAGTGCATACGAAGGACCTATCACCAGTAACGAGCTCGATTCAAGTGTCAAGATTGATTTTGCAGATGACATTTAAAGAGGGCGTAACGTAACTAATGACGCGACGGTAATATTGTTTTGAATTAACAAGGTCGAAGAAGAGATGAATATCTAACAGCAAGTTCATAAAAGGAACAGACGGCCATATTTCCAACCATATCTTGAAAGAAAATCATCCTTCGAGAACTGTCTATAAGTACGACAGACAAACTAGCGAATCTTTTTCTTTTTGACATGATATTCTCACATTGTGAGAAAAAGATTCGCTAGTTTGTCATAGTTGGGACGATATGATGGTTTTGACATTTTATGTCTTTACTCTGGCACATAACTCGAAAAACCTTACACAAAAACGTTACACGAAATCGTCACGAAAATGTCTGATGATTTTCGCTTACAACCGATTCGTTGCTACGGAACTTTATCTTCGCCAGTTATCATCGTACAAACATCGTTCACCACTCGTTGGATAGCTCTCGATTTACCTAACCATATTACGTTAACTACCGCGGAGTGCGTGGCCGACAAGCTGCGGTATGAGCGTGATTGTTTAAATAATTGTTTACACACAGGTGATCATTCTCAATAATTTATAATATAGACAATATTATTGTCTATACGAATGCAAACTTCATAATTTATGATGAACCCTACAATTAAGTATGACATACTTATACATTGTATAACAACTGCGCTACTGGGGTAGGTGATGTAGCATTGTTCGAAGGTTCTTGAATCACTTCTTTAAAGACATAAAATGTCCCAATGTAATGCAGACTCGTATGCAAGCATTTAATTCTCGACTGTATCAACAACAGGATGGAGTTGACATTCTTTTGACATTTTCATGTCTTTGCTTTGGCACATAAACTGAAACGGGAAAAATTTGTTTCCTTGATTCACCCTTTCCCTCAGATCACGTCAGAACACAAGCGACAGGCGGGCCACTACGTCAGACGCAGGTATGACGCACGAGCGTATGACGTCAGACGGCTGGCAGGAGGCCAACTAGTACGTCACAGCCTATGCCGTAAGATCCTATGACGTCAGAGGGCTGGCTGGCTAGGTGATCGGGTTTTAATAAGCCTCTGGAATTCCGCGCCTTCATTTTGCATTCATTTACATCTTCACGTTGAGAAATCCTTCATCTTGTCGCTAATTTTATTTTAACACGCCACGCTATTATTAAATTGTGGAAATCAAACTTGTGCAGACTATTCAATTCATCGTTTGAAAGTTTCAAATTGAAACCCACGGATATTCCTGACAATTCTACCTTCACATAGGTCCTAATAATTATTAGGACCAATTATTGTGTGATGTCTGCAGTAGCCATTAGAGATGGGTCGTTCCTGAACGAACTCGTTCATTGAACTAGTTCCGGAAAAAGAACTCGTTCAGAGCGATCTTTGTTTTGACGAACTGTCGTTCAATCGTTCAATTTCTGATCCCCCACACGCCATTGAACCAGTTAGTTCAATCGTTCAATGAACTAGTCAGTTCAATGAACTAGTTAGTTCAATGAACGAGTTCGTTCAATTAACTAATTGGTTCAGGAACTTCCCACCAACGTATCGGGTCCTTTCTCCTTTTTTTTCAAGAACTACCTATTTACTACATTACTGTCTTCATCTTGTCCTTCTAGTTCATTTGAACTATCTCGTTCATTTGAACTATCTCGTTCAATTGAACGATGTCGTTCATTTGAACGAGTTCATTGAACTAGTTCATTAAAAGGAACGATCTCAAAAAGAACGAGTCCGTAAAAGGAACTACTTTTCCCATCTCTAGTAGCCATCATACCAACAAGAGTCTTTTTGATGTCTTGGACTGTTATTTGTAAGGAGTTAAGTTGATTTTCGTAGGTTTGGTTAATTTGTTTAATTTTGTTAAAAATTAATTAATTAGGTTCAATTTTGTTTTAGATACTTTAGTAGCGACTGAAAAACGCCTGTAGTATGTTTCATTTGGCCTAATCCAATACCACCAACAGTACGTGGAAACGTTGAGAGAAATAATTGTACTGTTCTTATAACAACGATTCTTTGATATTTACACAACTTTAAAATTTTGCGCGTTCCTAGATATAGGTGATCTGTAGAGCGACTCTGTATTATTTGCATATCTCAACGGAATGTTGTGAAAGCATAAGATCATAAGAAATTTTATGTGCAGACTGGGCGGTACCTACCACTTTCCTAAGAAAAAAACGTATTCAGATCGATAATGTTGTAAAATGATCTAATCTCTATTAAACTACACCATCTAACTTTCCAACTCAAAGAACGGGCACGTTGCGTTGCTAATTTCTTCATACTTGAAAGATGCTTAGTGCTCGTAATAAGGCCAATGATGTAATAAGTGAACTATAGCAATCTCAGGTAACAAGTAATGGATAACTCGCCCTGCTAGTGAATGCCATACTTCGTACCGTATTTGTGCGAAATGCAAGATTGTAGTGTGGACTTGTTTGTTAGTGGTAGCTGTCATGAGAATTCCAAGAGCAATCCCCTTCGCAAACACGCGTTTCTGGTTCGCTTCTACAGAAATGCCGAGTAAGTGGCAACTCGCGCGTGCAGCGCAAATTCCACCTCGCGTTCTTCTGCGTTATGGAAGGTCAACGGTAACTAGTCCTTCAGGAGAACATAAAATTTTAATGTCTCTACTTGTGTGTTATTATGGAGAACGAAACGAGCTTAGGAAACCGGACCACAGTCGGTTCAAATATGAATTCAATCATAATTTGTAAGTCATTTTTGTCACTGCAAACGTCAAATTTCTTAACGTCATAATTGCTGAACCAACTGTGGTGAAAGGCAGTGAAGATCTCACTGCCTACCCATTTGGCAGACTGTTTTTCTAGTATTGTTAGTTTAGAGTCCAATGAAATGGTATCTACCTACCATGTTCAACAGAAAGGAAGAACAACATATTGAATATTTTCTATGGACGGAAATCATTCTTCCACATATGAACTCTCAAGGGGGGAGGGGCGAGTTCTACAGCCTGAGATTTGGCAGACGGTTTTTCTAGTTTTGTTAGTTTAGATTCCAATGAAATGGTATCTTCCATGTTGAGGAAGAACAACATATTGAGTATTTCCTATGGACTGAAATCATTCTTCCATATGAGCTCACGAAGGGAGAAGGGCGAGTTCTACCTCCTGAGAGATTTATCCATTTCACAACTTTGTGATCCCATTAACGGTAATCCACACCATTAATTATAATTAAACATTTATTTGTAGCAGAAACAACTGTGGGAAAATGATGAAAAATCAAGGCGCTGTAAATACTTAGTTGTATTTGTAGCGATTACTAACTTTAATGTCAGCTTTCCCTTAGAGGGCTAATTTCCAAATACGGAGGCGTATTGCGACAGATATCACATATTGCAGTGATCGTGAATGCTAGGCTTGTACCGTAAATAACTCCCACTTAAATCAAAATGACCCGCTCGGAATAAGTATGTGAGCGCGGGAATTCGTTCTTAACATTCAACGACTTGTGGCGAAGCGATGACTTAAATTATTCTGAAAATGTCACGATGTCCTTTGGAGTGGACTGAACTGGTTTGGCTTCACGACCCTTGTGTCCACCGCGAGGCGCTCCTTTGATATTTTGATGAGAATCCGAGCATTGCGACATCCCGCTCTCGATTTAGTGGAACGCGAAGGAACCTTGAAACATTAAAAAAATACTTAAACTGAAAAAGATTCCCCAAATCCATACATAGAGACTACAGCTGTTATGATGTTGATTTGAGACCCCCAAAATGCAACTAAAGAATGCTCGTTGCAATGATCAATGGAATATCCCCAATCAACGTCAGCGTAATTCTTTTCTTTGAAATTTTAGGTGCAGATATACAGATTGACACCGAACTCAGTGTTTTGAGTAGGTACTTAAACAATTCTAATTGATCAAAATCGAAAGTTTATACTAATCTTTGAATGATATGCATTTCTATTAGTTTTTCCTCATAATTGCAACCCCTCATTCCTGACTTTGGCCCCTTTCAGATCTCTTCAACAGCAAGTCACAATCGCCTTCCTCTCACGTTAGCTGTATGTACGCCCACCTCCCTATTTACTTACAGTAGGTACCTAATAATTTTTTTCTGACGATGATTTGATCACCATTATAACAGCCGATTGTCTTTTCCCATAGGAATTAAAACCGCATTGCACCCCTCGTCTACATACCTAGTAGGTATATTATAGGTAGGAGAATCTAGGAGTATATTCATGATAATAATTAATAGTAGTTATTATTGACTAACAATAATTATTAATCATCAACAATAATTAATAATAATAATAATTAATCAATCTCTAAAGACCCCCCCCCCCCCATCCATACAGTATCCAACCCGGTCTAGTGATCTAGACGTTTGTAATGAGCTAATCTCTAATAAACATATACTTCAGTTTTTGGCCTATTTTTCAATTCCTTTCTGAAACGGTTGAAGAATGAAAAGCTCTGCAAATTATTGACACAACGGTTTATTACCAATTTTTTCTAGATCACTCGATCTAGAACCTAGAAATGACTAGACTTAGTAGATTTATTTTATCAATTTTGAGGTCCAATAATTGAATGATCATTTAAAAAAATCAGGCCCTTAGGCTCCACCTGTGAAAAATGGTGATTTTAACGGGAATTTGCGTTAAATATTCTCTGTATTGTATGGCCTGAAAACAATAATAAAAGATGGCACAAGCTCTGCTTACAGAGGGGAGTAGCATTTACAAATTCTAATTGTCTACGCTAGATTTTGTGGTCAACATGATCAATGTGGATGCCTAATAGTTTACATGAAACAATATACCTACTTGTTCTGACTTTATTCTGATTTTTATTCAACATTGACTTCTTGACCTGAGCGTCTGCACTTCTTGCTCCCATACATTTCAAAGAACGCACCTCATCAAAAATACGTCAATTTAGAGGGAAATACAGATTGAATCCACTCCGATAACGTAATCAGACCAAGGCAATGACGGTTGGTCTACATAGCCATGTCGAAACGATTGGTTTGTGTAATTGAAGCAATTGACAGGAGTGATATTGAATCGTGGTCCTAGACCTCAGCTTTTGTATCCTACTTATACCTCAGTTGACAACATACCTTGGGTAACGCTGAAGAAACGAAGCCGTGCGTTCTTACGCATTGTGTCTACTCAACTTTGCGTCGGCAGATATTTCAGGGCTCAACAGGTTGAACAGTTGAAAAGATTCGGGTGACGAAGCGATAAATGAAAATACCAAGTTGAGGTCCAGACATGACTTTCTGTTTCTCTTCTGTTCCCGAATTGACTTTGTAAAGGTTCCCAGGTGGAATTCCCTCAACGAGGCTCGCCGACTTTCATTAGGTGCCGTGTGTCAATACCTAGAAGGTACTGTACTTAATTACTTAAAGGTAGTATATTACAGCAAGTAAAACAAATAAGAATGTTGTATCTACAACACCACACAAGTGGGAAGAATCAATGCTGCTCAAGTACTATCCAATACTTAGTGGAAAATCTCTTTATCGGAAATAATAATTATTGTTAATTATTAATTAATTATTAACAATGAGTAATTGAAGATTTCCCAAATTTTTCCCAGATAATCTGAAAGCCAGTAAATGTGTGCATCAGCACTTGGAACTGAAATTTATACTCAATTTGTCTGCTCCGGAAGTCGCAATAGAAAAAAAAAGAAGAAAAAGGGCCTTTAGTGCGGTAGATAAACGACTTACTTACAATTAATCTACGCCTGCAGGAAGTCTACTTTCGACAGCCCTTACAGCAGTTTGCTGACAAGCCCACGATCGGCTGACCGCCTTCTACAAAACTTCAGGAGCTTCAAGATAATCAAATCGTGACGTTCGTGTTGCAACCCTCGATTCGGATCAAACTCCTGAGGAGGTCGCCTCATTGGGCGGGGATACCTTACATATCCAGATAATCCGTTGGCGTTATCCGTCTGAAGCAGAGGCTGATCAGAGGGTTGCAGGACCATTTGCATCGTCTCAACGATTGGATAACGAGTTACGGGACATCTGGGCGGAAAATGACTGAATATTGGGTCCTACACTGGAGCTTTATGAGTCATTTTGGGTTTCTTCGGGAAGATTGTTCAAGACAACGGATTATACAACTCGGGACATCTTGGACGTGACCTGGGGCAAGACCTTTCCCGAAACTTATTAAAAACGACCTCTTGGCATTATACTGGTAATACTTTCGGTTTTTAATGTAGTTACATGTTTACCAAGGCAACGTACAAGAACAGTGGCGTTCAGGAAAAGCATGACGAAAATGGTTTGCCAATGGCCCTATTACGCCGATTTTTCAATTCAGTCACGATACCTCCCACTGTGCTTTCTGCCGGTGTTTCTACTTAGAACTAAATAAAAATATCGTGTGCTTAGATGTGTATTCTCGAGTCTAATAAACAGATTCAATAAAATTATAACTAAAAAAATGACAGAACAAAATCTGTAAGCAAGTAATAATCTGTTCGTAGTTGGATAGTGTGGTACCTGCACAGTAAAATCTAATAGTATGGTGAATAAATGGTAGGTATTTGGGAGCTTATAATACGATCAAGTACACGAAGAAGAAGAATTACGACCGCCAGCATAAAGATATCCCTCGGAACAAGTTTATGGTTACCTACAAGTTTTATGGTATCCTGTTCAGGATGAAAGGACTAGCGAGCTAGCGGCTCCTATTTTTCCATGCTAGCACCTGAAGGATTTGCAGACTGGGTATTGTGCTGTCAGATGAGTTTTATTACCCCACAGGAGGATTTATTACGAACCGTCAGCGGTCTCTGATTTGTTGATCGAGGGTTCACAAAGCCTACTCGAAATTGAGCCAAGACAAAACACTGCTAAATAATAGAACGAACTCCCACACGGTCACTACTTTATACAAATATGCCATTGACCTTCAGGGAAGGAGTCTGAAGGCGATGGACCGTTCATATTCAGAGTTGGAATTTTCTAATAAACGGTACAGTGGAACTAGGTCAACTGGACTTGGGAACGGAAATTTGGTGCAATGTAAAGTACGTAGAACTACCAGTATCAGTCCCCCTGATTAGTAAGTTGCACTACTCTTCATAATTATAGACATTATTTGACCCAGGTAAGGAGAGGAATTCCTCACTTTGGCTAATACCAATAATCTCAAACAAAACAATTCGTTTTTTCTTGTGGAAAATGTAGTGTTCAAATGAGAGTTTTTAGAGCCAGCAAGAAATTAGTATATCAATGAATATATCCTTTTTTAAGAGTTTTTATTTCGTTTTTGAGTCAAATATCGGTCGTATGCAAGATCAGTTTCTTTCAATATGATCTGGCAACGCGGTAGCACCCCCCCCCCCCCTCCACCAAACAAACAAGTTGAGGAAAACGAACGGTACCGAAGTTTACTGGACGTTACGAAACGCGTTTTCCAGCTATCCATGTCTTGGCTTGATGACCGATCACTTTAAATTTGTTGTGGGCCTTCTTGGTGTGGACAATGAAAAGCTCTGACAGTTTCATTTCGCTAGGTCTAAAGGGAGCCAGGTTATATAACTCCAAAACCCTGTTTTTTGCCCTTACCTTGTACTGGTCCTTCTTCTCCTCCTTCTTGCTGTAGACAGGCAAGGCTACTAGTCCTGGAGCCGAGGCCGAAAATGGGTGTTCATTTTAGGAGAAGGTTTGATATAAAATTATGAAAATCTAGTCAATTCTGAGTAAGAAAATCCAAGTCTGCCATTTCAAAGCGGTTGCTTTCAAAAATGGCAGCCATTTAAAAAGTGACGAAAACGCACAAACATGACCTGTCTTTAGGATGGATGGAACTTTTATAGATGATAGATTATGTCCAAACATAGATGTTTTCACCAGTCTGCCACTTTCAACCGGTTGAAAATGCGTGGCAGACTCAATTTCAAAAATTGCATTTTTCGGGTGTAAAATTTACAGTATTTGGGACGCCTCAAATTTTCACACATGATTATATATGCCCAAATAAGGAGTTTGAGACTTGTCTGCCAATCTAAAGCAGTTGAAAAGTAATGGCAGACTTGAATTGAAATATTGCCAAATTTGGTGATAAATTTCATCAGTTTTAGGAAGATTCAAACTTCAATACGTTAAAGTACCTGTGGTATGAGAGCAATAGACCATGGTTTGCCTTGCCTAGCCAGTTGCTTTCTACCGACAGACTGAAATGCAAAAATTGCCAAATTACTGATCAAAATTTTGTGATTTTAGGATGCTTCAAATTTCGGCTCAACATTGTTCTCCTGCAATAAGACCGAAAAAGAGTAGTCTGCCTTCAGTAACCCGTTGTTTAAGTTAGGCAGACTGAAATTGAAAAATTGCAATTTTCAAGGTCAAAATGAATGTATTTTGGGAAAGTTGTAATTTTGGCATGTGATACTAGCATGTTAGTGTAAACTTTTTGACGCAGTCTGCCATCAATATTCCGCTGCCTTCTGGCGGCAGACTGAACTCAAACGTGGGAAAACAGAAATAATTTCAATTATTGACCATTTTTATGGTAAAAGTGCATCTTCTTTAGGACGATTCAAATTTTGGCACATGATACTACATTGTAAGAAGAAACTTTGTGACATGGTCTGCCATCAATATCCAACTGATTTTTTCGGCAGACCAACAATATTAGTTATCTTACTTACATAATATGTTACAATTTGCCATCCCTCAACACCTTTATTAGCTGCAAGTAATTTTTTCTACATCCATTTTCCTTCATGTCCGACTGTAGAAAATATCTTTAATTTATAAATGAAACAAGGGAGAAGCAGAAAACAGAATGGGAAAACACTAAACTTCGCGTCGAAAACGGCCGTTAGGTGGGTCCCGGGTAGCCGCCCAGAATAAAACTGCCTTTTTTTCATCTTCCAGGTAAACTACAGTCTAGAAATTTTAACCGTCAGTCGGGGATAGACCACATTGCAATATTCACTCGGTCTCTCATCTGTAAAATTGTTTAAATAATACCTTTTTGTAATAATACAAATTAAATTTTGATGCTGAGCTATTGACTTGAAATTTTAAAAATAGGTCAGAACTGGATCACAATGCAATATTCACTCGGTTTTTTGTCTGTAAAATTGTTTAAATAATACCTATTTGTTTAAACAAATGAAATTTTGATGATGAGCTACATACTTGAAATTTTAAATATAGGTCAGAAATGGATGACATTTCAATATTCACTCGGTTTGTATGACATGGTATGAGTATGGTATGGTATATTATTGTATGTATGATTTGGTATAGTACAGTATGGTATGATAGGAATGAAATTCGTATGGTATGGTATGAGTACGGTGAGAATATGGTATGGTGCCGAATTGCAACACAGTCTGGTATAGACAGAAGGGAGTTTTTTTTTCTATGGCCATAGATTTAGGCAAGTTTAGTTATTTTCCATTGTACATTGGTAACATCAACCGAATCCAGAAATAACATTATTTTGTTTACTTTTCCAACAATTTTGATTATTTATTTATCGCCACATTGCATCCGACATTTGGACATTTCACCGCTGAACACGACGGCGAAGTCAGAATTGCAATCTCGCATTACGTCCTAAAATGGAGGAAGCGATTAGGAAGAAGTTGAACGAAACGAAACCTATCCATATAAACTTCACGAATCTGAAGACATACGTAATCCCATTAAAATTTAATAAGTTAATATTAACTCACAAACAGTACCTTAAGCGGACGAGGCGAAATACATTGGCATGACTCTCGACTGCAAGCTGAGGTGGAAAGCCCATGTAAAGAAAAAGAAATAAAAAACATACCGTTCTATATGAATTTTTCGAGATATGAGATTTTCAAATTTTCAAAATTCGTTTTGAACCCCTTCCCCTTGACCTAGGGTTATGAAAAGTTTCGAGGACCATTGTGGGGTTGGTCGAAACCCATAAAAAAAATTTCGTAATTTTAACTCAACGCTAACTGGGCAAAGTGCCGCGGACGGCGTACGGCGGACGGACGGATTTTTTTTTATTCGATTTTCTGAATCTACGTAATACAAGATACTATCTTGAAACGTAAACCAACAAATTTTGAGGAGGGGTTAAAATTTTTTTTTCTTTGGGCGATTCCAATGGTTCATTATCGAAGATAATAAACCAAAATGAAGTACGAGGTACGCGGTGTGGGTGTGACAGGGGGCGCAGAGACATAAAAGGTCTCGTCGTATGACGCACTAGTTGGCTCCTGCCAGCCGTCTTACGTCATACGCTCGTGCGTCATAGGCTCTGACGTACTTGTTGGCCTCCTGCTAGCCGTCTTACGTCATACGCTCGTGCGTCATAGGCTATGACGCACTTGTTGGTCTCCTGCCAGCCGTCTTACGTCATACGCTCGTGCGTCATAGGCTCTGACGTACTTGTTGGCCACCTGCCACCCGTCTTACGTCATACGCTTGTGCGTCATTGGCTCTGACGCACTAGTTATCCTGCCAGCCGTCTTACGTCATACGCTCGTGCGTCATAGCCTATGACGCACTTGTTGGTCTCCTGCCAGCCGTCTTACGTCATACGCTCGTACGTCATAGGCTCTGACGTACTTGTTGGCTACCTGCCAGACGTCTTACGTCATACGCATGTGCGTCATTGGCTCTGACGCACTAGTTATCCTGCCAGCCGTCTTACGTCATACGCTCGTGCGTCATAGGCTCTGACGTACTAGTTGGCCTCCTGCCAGCCGTCTTACGTCATACGCTCGTGCGTCATAGGATCTGACGTACTAGTTGGCCTCCTGCCAGCCGTCTTACGTCATACGCTCGTGCGTCATAGGATCTGACGTAATTTCCCGCCGGTCGCTTGTGTTCTGACGTGATCTGAGGGGAAGGGTGAATCAAGGGAACAAATTTTTCCCGTTTCAGTTCATGTGCCAAAGCAAAGACATGAAAATGTCAAAAAAATGTGTAAATAGGTACCTAAGCCCAACTGTAAAGTCAATTTTCTGACAATGAGTTTTCGACTATAGTTTTCATACCTTTTTACTTAAGTACTTATTGAAATTTGAGACTGATAATGAGCTGTTTGCAAATAAAAAGTCTGATAACTTCATTAGGTACATCTTATTAATCTATTTTCAAGTTCCGATTCACAGTTGAATGTGTTTTATTTAGATGTCGTAAAATTCGAAAACGATGGAATGACGAAACCTGTCGACTACTGACTCAAGTGATACTGTCGACTTCTAACACATGTAGGTCGACTACTAGTGCAAAACCATGTCGACTACTGAAGAAAATGTTGGTCACTGGTATCGACTACAGTAGTAACTACCTAGAGCATTGGGATTTTTTACAAAACTTGTTTTTCCCTTTTCAAACCATGTTGAATAATATTTCCCGCTGCCAGGTCTTTTAGGGAAGGATCTTGGGTACACAATGAACAGGTTTGCAATGAGAAAAAAACTCTGCAAATTCTTGACACAACGGTTCATTATCTTCTTTGTACAGATCACCCTTCTGTCTAGATCACTAGGTCTAAATGTCTAGATCCTAAATGTTAGATTAATTATTATTATCAATTATCACTAATTATTAACAATTTTATCAAGTACCTAGTGAAAATTATTATAATTTATTGTTAGGTATTAATAATTCGTATTTACTATTAATAATAATTATTATTAATTATGATTAATTAATACGATATAATTCTGGGGTTTTTAATACTACGTCGGTAATAATTGTTCTATAAAAGAAGTACCTACCAACAAACATTCGAAATTACCTTCATTTCCGTAGCACGAAACGCACCTCAGAACAACAAACTCGACATCACTTAAGCCATATGATGTTCCAAAGAACTTGTTAGTATGAAAATGGACCTGTATTTCAACAGTTTGATTCACGATCCTGTAGTGAGGCACAATCTTTGAGCCTTCATTGTAAACGAACGGCTGGTCGTACAAAGCTGCGGATGGTCTTAAAAAATTCTACGGAACAAACTCTATCTAAATATGAAATAAAAAACATACCGTTCCATTTGAATTTTTCGAGATAGGAAATTTTCAAAATTTCAAAATTCGTTTTGAACCCCTTCCCCTTGACCTAGGGTTATGAAAAGTTTCGAGGACCATTGTGGGGTTGGTCGAAACCCATAAAAAAAATTTCGTAATTTTAACTCAACGCTAACTGGGCAAAGTGGCGCGGACGGCGGACGGCGTACGGCGTACGGCGTACGGCGTACGGCGTACGGCGGACGGACGGATTTTTTTTTATTCGATTTTCTGAATCTACGTATCTTGAAACGTAAACCAACAAATTTTGAGGGGGGGTTAAAAATTTTTTTTCTTTGGGCGATTCCAATGGTTCATTATCGAAGATAATAAACCAAAACCGAGTGAATATTGAAATGTCATCCATTTCTGACCTATATTTAAAATTTCAAGTATGTAGCTCATCATCAAAATTTCATTTGTTTAAACAAATAGGTATTATTTAAACAATTTTACAGACAAAAAACTCTGCAAATTCTTGACACAACGGTTCATTATCTTCTTTGTACAGATCACCCTTCTGTCTAGATCACTAGGTCTGAATGTCTATATCCTAAATGTTAGATTAATTATTATTATCAATTATCACTAATTATTAACAATTTTATCAAGTACCTAGTGAAAATTATTATAATTTATTGTTAGGTATTAATAATTCGTATTTATTATTAATAATAATTATTATTAATTATGATCAATTAATACGATATAATTCTGGGGTTTTTAATACTACGTCGGTAATAATTTTTCTATAAAAGAAGTACCTACCAACAAACATTCGAAATTACCTTCATTTCCGTAGCACGAAATGCACCTCAGAACAACAAACTCGACATCACTTAAGCCATATGATGTTCCAAAGAGCTTTTAGTATGAAAATGGACCTGTATTTCAACAATTTGAGTCACGATCGAGTTGTGAGGCACAATCTTTGAGCCGTCATTGTGAACGAACGGCTGGTCGTACAAAGCTGCGGATGGTCTTAAAAAATTCTACGGAACAAACTCTATCTAAATATGAAATAAAAAACATACCGTTCTATAAGAATTTTTCGAGATATGAGATTTTCAAATTTTCAAAATTTGTTTTGAACCCCTTCCCCTTGACCTAGGGTTATGAAAAGTTTCGAGGACCATTGTGGGGTTGGTCGAAACCCATAAAAAAAATTTCGTAATTTTAACTCAACGCTAACTGGGCAAAGTGGCGCGGACGGCGTACGGCGGACGGCGGACGGCGGACGGCGGACGGCGTACGGCGTACGGCGTACGGCGTACGGCGGACGGACGGATTTTTTTTTATTCGATTTTCTGAATCTACGTATCTTGAAACGTAAACCAACAAATTTTGAGGGGGGGTTAAAAAAATTTTTTCTTTGGGCGATTCCAATGGTTCATTATCGAAGATAATAAACCAAAACCGAGTGAATATTGCATTGTGATCCAGTTCTGACCTATTTTTAAAATTTCAAGTCAATAGCTCAGCATCAAAATTTAATTTGTATTATTACAAAAAGGTATTAGGTATTTAAACAATTTTACAGATGAGAAACCGAGTGAATATTGCAATGTGGTCTATCCCCGACTGACGGTTAAAATTTCTAGACTGTAGTTTACCTGGAAGATGAAAAAAAGGCAGTTTTATTCTGGGCGGCTACCCGGGACCCACCTAACGGCCGTTTTCGACGCGAAGTTTAGTGTTTTCCCATTCTGTTTTCTGCTTCTCCCTTGTTTCATTTATAAATTAAAGATATTTTCTACAGTCGGACATGAAGGAAAATGGATGTAGAAAAAATTACTTGCAGCTAATAAAGGTGTTGAGGGATGGCAAATTGTAACATATTATGTAAGTAAGATAACTAATATTGTTGGTCTGCCGAAAAAATCAGTTGGATATTGATGGCAGACCATGTCACAAAGTTTCTTCTTACAATGTAGTATCATGTGCCAAAATTTGAATCGTCCTAAAGAAGATGCACTTTTACCATAAAAATGGTCAATAATTGAAATTATTTCTGTTTTCCCACGTTTGAGTTCAGTCTGCCGCCAGAAGGCAGCGGAATATTGATGGCAGACTGCGTCAAAAAGTTTACACTAACATGCTAGTATCACATGCCAAAATTACAACTTTCCCAAAATACATTCATTTTGACCTTGAAAATTGCAATTTTTCAATTTCAGTCTGCCTAACTTAAACAACGGGTTACTGAAGGCAGACTACTCTTTTTCAGTCTTATTGCAGGAGAACAATGTTGAGCCGAAATTTGAAGCATCCTAAAATCACAAAATTTTGATCAGTAATTTGGCAATTTTTGCATTTCAGTCTGTCGGTAGAAAGCAACTGGCTAGGCAAGGCAGACCATGGACTATTGCTCTCATACCACAGGTACTTTAATGTATTGAAATTTGAATCTTCCTAAAACTGATGAAATTTATCACCAAATTTGGCAATATTTCAATTCAAGTCTGCCATTACTTTTCAACTGCTTTAGATTGGCAGACAAGTCTCAAACTCCTTATTTGGGCATATAATATATTATATAATTATTAATATATTATATAATTATATTATAATCATGTGTGAAAATTTGAGGCGTCCCAAATACTGTAAATTTTACACCCGAAAAATGCAATTTTTGAAATTGAGTCTGCCACGCATTTTCAACCGGTTGAAAGTGGCAGACTGGTGAAAACATCTATGTTTGGACATAATCTATCATCTATAAAAGTTCCATCCATCCTAAAGACAGGTCATGTTTGTGCGTTTTCGTCACTTTTTAAATGGCTGCCATTTTTGAAAGCAACCGCTTTGAAATGGCAGACTTGGATTTTCTTACTCAGAATTGACTAGATTTTCATAATTTTATATCAAACCTTCTCCTAAAATGAACACCCATTTTCGGCCTCGGCTCCAGGACTATACAGCCTATCCACCTTCACCAATTGACTTGAAATTTTGCTATGCAAGCTTCGTTTCAGCTTGAGGCTTTTGAAAGATTTAACCCATCATCTCAACCCAAAAAGAAGGAATTTAGGAAGGAATTAGAAACAAACAGATACTGTTGGCCAAAATTGTCCACTTTGACGAGTCTACAGCCTGGGATCAGGACCAATCGACTTGAAATTTTTTCCGAACCTTGTTTATAACATGATCCATTGATTGAAAGATTTAATACATTATCTCAAGCCAAGAAAATTATAGGAACCAAAAACTTACATTTAGGCTAATTTTGGCGACTTTGACGGTTCTACTGCCGATCAACTTGAAATTCGTTTTGTATTATTATTCTTGGTGTGGATAATAGACAAGGTTATCACATGAGCAAAAGTAGTGTACAGATTATGTGTTAGGTTTATAATTCAATTTTTTAATGATTCCGAATGGCTTTGCAAGTTTGAAAGTGGGTAAGCGCAAAATCCTTCCACATGAATTCGAAAGATCTGAAAGTCTTATTTTTTTCGCATTAGCTAACGATCCACGGCTCTTAGGATTTTTCAAACAAAGCGCAGCCTGGTATCAGAAAGTCTGAAACCTCACGAACTGGTCCAGTCTTTCATTGCGTGCATCCAGATTTCCAGCGGAGATCGGCAAGTAAGCTACTTAGATGATTCCTACGTAAGTCTCATAAGAGGCCTTCGTGCTCAATCGCTAACGGAAATCTGCTCAGGGAATGAAATGAACTGGGGAAAGGCCGCCGTTGCCTCATTTTTCAACTGACATTTTCATTTTCTTCGCCGATCGAAAGGTAACCGCTTCTAAGTTTATAATTTAAGGGTTTAAAAGTGGAAAGATCGGCGTGGTTGAAAACACTACGGAGGTTGATGAATTCGTATGAATTGCAATGGTAAGTTGCAGTTATTGTGTGCGTGAAGGGGCCTCTCACACTGGCCAACATGTTGCGCAATATTTTGAAGATGTCGTGTTTGCCCAAAAATATTGTTAGTGTGAAGAGAAATATTGTGAAAAAATGGCGTTCAATATTTTGTGAGCCTTCAACCTTTGAAATTTTAGTGGACCCGTCAATATTTTGTAGGTGAGGAGGGCGGTGTGAAGGATTCCCATCGAAAATTGAACCAGCACTGAAATTTTGCGCAATCTTTTTGTGTAGCCGGAGGGCCCCCAACCATTCAATATTTTGCACGATATTTTTGCTCAAAAATTGGGAGGGTACTAAGGTTGATTCGAATCAAGCAGTATTTATCAACCACTATTCCTGGTATCGAAATTACCTTGATTTCGTGGATACGAAGTATCTCAGAGCAGAAAACTTGGTATATAATAATTCTTCAAATTTGCCCACGATAGTTTATTATTTTCTGTAGAGCCCTTCTGTGTATGTTATACACAGAGTACAGCTACTATATCAGCTACTATATGGTGTGTTTGTTCGAGAGAGGAATTTTAAAGAGTTTTGTTCAAAAAGATGTCAGGACTCCTACCTGTAGTCTAAAAATGACCACTTCAATTCCCTTCTAACAAGTAGGAAGGATTCCTTTCTAATCGGTTCGGTTCATGAGTTGTCTTCGTTTGAAGCTGAGTGTCTTAGGAGAAGCTGAGTATCTAGCAACACTACGTGCAAGCAACAGGAAAAAGCGAAGTTTGGTTCTTATCGTCCGGAGAACTCTAAGATTCTTCTTGATAAGAACAGCATCGGAAAACGCCCTTCTCTCAATCCATTTCAGGGCCCACGCAATCGATTTTTTCAGAACAAACCGATGAATATTCATTTTCCGACTGAGGAAGTGGAGAAAGGTGGAAGCTTGAAACGGTACCGAAGGGCGATAACGGCGAAGGAGATTTTGACGCGCGATCTTTTCTAAGAGGTCGGAAAAGGTTTGCCAGAGGGGACTTTGAATGCCCGGAAACTGACCGGCGGAAGAGAGAGGAGATCGGAGTACAGCAGAAGTGAAGGTAGAGTATATATGACTCCCCATTAAGTGAAGCTACCGCTCCAAGCGGCGACTGTTTGTACGGGTTGATGAATGGTTGCGCATCTTGCGATTTCGAGTCGAAAGCGCTTTTAGAGATTCGCCTGAGAAGGAATCAGCTCACTACATTCAACGCCGGGACATATCTGGAGTGGAAAGCGTTATGCAACCCCAATCACCTAGACCTATCGGATGCAAACGAGCGAATAACGTAGGTACAATTTGTTTTATTCAGTTCGTAGTCGGTGACCAAATTGATTTATTTATAACTGTGTCGTAGGAAATAAATTTCCTCGTACACTGATTCTTTAAGATGGATTTAAGTACCATATTATGGTACTTAAAGTAGTGTTTGTCACCTTATTCAAGAGAAAAAAACTCTGCGAGTTATTCCAACGGCTCGTTATTTTCTATATGATACTAGTTGATTTTAGCAGATAAAACTCAAGAAAGGAGGAGATTGCATATGACATCAGCCGAGGATCATTATTTCTTGTCGGTATCTTCGACTTCGAAGATATTCCGGGATATTATTTGGAATAGGTTCCAGGTGGTTCTTTATGAATTTAATCGTGTTCAGGTAATAGTAGCGTCAGCGCATGTGTTCTTGAGACGTAGGAGCTATATTGACAACATTTTCCAAAATGTATAATTAGTTCATTGGGAAAACTCCAACAGGTTTTATCGGTTGGCAAATAGTCGCACACATTCTACAAGAATAAAAGACACCACTTCCAAGGTTCACATAGCATAGGGGAGGTTGGACATATCTTCAGAGATATCCAGATTCACAGATGTCCGACCTATCCAGGACGATACAGGTAAGCACATTCCTCTCTAAGTGAAATACTGGTCCAACAGCTGGTCTACAATGTGAGGGTGCTATCTGGGTGAGAAGGTCACGTCAGAAAGGTCAAGGCAGTCGAACCGTTTTACAAATATCGCGTGTCATCTTCTCGAGTGGTCTGGTAGAGAGTGCTACTCGAGTGAAAGGACGCATATAATCAAACATTCCCCCTTCACGTCCGTGACCTTGTACCCCCGTTGTTTAACGCAGCAGCTACTTCGGCCCTCATGGACGGCTATAAACAACTCAGCAGCATGAGCAGCTCTGACAGCAAACAAATTTTCAGGTTGTTGAAATAGAGACTGATGAGGAAGGTCCAAAGAGGAATGGTATCTCATGAAGTCACCACTCCTGTATATCAATAGCTAAATTGAACGGAGAGCTAGGCCACAAATGAAATGAACACTCGTCCGACTGGTGCATTCGTTTTGAGCTCTACAACTTAACACGAGAAAACGGAGGAAACGGATAACGCATGGACTGATACCAGAAAAATCTATGAAGGCTTATAAAGAAAACCTCTCAGTTTCCACGGATCATGTCACTGATTTTGACAAAGCACGAGATCTTGATCAGTCCCATTTCCCCCAAATGATCCATACGGGGTCTGGCCGTGAAAGGTCTCGTACTCCTTGATGTTGATTCCCATCACTGATCATAAGGAGTGCTTATGAAACGGATTAGTGACGCAAATCTGTCTCAAAACGCAACACGATGCCGAAAAATCGTGTGCTCGCACAAAGAAAGGGATGTTAGAAAGCTTCGGTCGATTTCCCCGTTCAAAAACTTATGCGGGCGTCCAAGGGCCCGCATAAAAACCTGTTTGGATCCAAATAAAGATTGATAAACACAAATCCAGTGGATAAATCTACTTAAACAGCTAGTTTTAAATAGCTGACGAGAAGGCCCTGCTATGTGTGAAGCTGCATGAAAACAAATACACCTAGTAAAACGATAGGTTTTATGGAAAATGTCTCCATTTTACTGGTTTTACAACAAATTTCGTCTCCTCTTTTGCCAAGTATCACCTCAGTTTATAGATTTGAAGTTATCAGATTAGAGCAGATGAATCGTGTAGAACATCTCAAGTAACAACCACGTTTTTTCACCTTCAAAGTGCTCTAGTTTGAGAACGGAATAGAGATATCGCAATTCTGACTTCATCATCGTGTTCAGCGTAAAAACAACCTATAAAATGAGGTGTCACTTGTCATACTGTTTCATTTTTGGAATTTATGGGGGTTTTCCCCCCTAAAGCTCTCCGAAACCCCCTCACCAAAATAATGATTCCAAATGGCTCCAATAAAATAGAAGTGAAACTCGAATTTAGTAGTTTTGGGATTTTTCAAACTTGTAACACCTTTAAGATGCCACTGGAGTCGGTAGAAAAATAAGTTTGGTTTCGTCTTCAGGTTTTGGTCTGCGTCTTTGGTTCTTGCTTCTTCAAGCCGCTATGAGTTTACCGATTCCCCATAGTCTGCATCTGTGAGTTGATCTAATGAATCGCTATTGATTCTACACAATATTGAGCCTCGAGTTCAATCGGTATGTGGATTACGTGATAGTTATGATGAAGATGATCTTTTTCATTCGTCTCTTTCGGATTCCCTCAGGAAATCATCCACCTACAACCGTTCCCTAAACCTTCATCAGCTCAATCCCGAAATCTTCGGATGGATGACCTTTCGTTAGATTTATGTCCGCCCGTCCGTTGCGTCACAGAAAGCCTGCCACAGACGTTCCTGCAGCTCACAGAGCCTAGTCCATCTTTCCTACTTCGTTTTTCCTAGGAGAAGACCCCCCCCCCCCCCCACCGTAATTATAAGATGATGAAGCGCGTTATCTTAAAACTGTCTTGTTCAACCCTGAAAGGCCATTTGGACTTGCTCAATATTCTGTGTTGCACACTCGAGCTTATGAATATCTTAACAGAACCTTTTCATTCTACACTGAATGCTCTACCTGTTCAGAAATGGAGGCTACAGTGAACCCATCTGGGTGATTGAGCAAGTTCTTGCATGCTCTGGAGAAAGTTTATAGCTAAAATCGACGCAGTAGGATATTTGAAATATGAGCAAAACCTTTATACCTCGTAGTGTTCGGGATAACTTGATCGCGATGAAATGTCGTAAAAATGTATTTTTTCTTGTGAGACTGTATTCAATTGACCTTCCGTTTCAGGTGTCACACGGGAGGATTACAAACCCTCTAATGAAAACGACTTCCAATCGACAAGAATTGAGTTTTATTGTAATTTACACCCTCAAGGTGTCCGTTGAATATATGATGAACTTTATCTATACTGCAATCAACTAGGTCGTAAAATGCATGAATAGCTGTCAGTACACCACACCTCTGAACCTATACGATCATCAACTGATTGTATGTATATGTATATTCAAGACCTTTGAGAAAGTAGATATATCTAATTTTTCAAAGGTCTTCAAAGTTGAAGAGGGTTTAAAGAGTTATGTCAGTTTATACGAGGAACGTCCAGAAAGTTAGGTGACAACTTGTGTGAAAAATTAATACATTCAAATGAAATTTACAAGAGAAATGTCAAAACATGTCATTATTTCTCTTTCAAGCCTAGGGACCAGTTTTTGTATACCCTCGTCGTATACCTTCCTCTCCACCTTCCGAAGCCATTTTTCGACAGTATCCTCCACGTTCATTATTGTCCACGTGGTCCACCCAAAAACTCCTTAACTTATTGGAAAGATGATAATCCGATGGTGCCAGGTCAAGGGTGTAGGGTGGGTGGGTCATAATATCCCACCCAAATGAAACAAGCAGGTCATGAGCGAGAGGGGCGGTATGAGGCGTAGACTTGTCATGAAGGAGTGACACACCACGAGTAGGTGGAGCGATTGGAAAACGAACAGTTCGTATCATAAATCATCAAACGCCATAAGTCTGTTACCAAAGTCGTCACAGCAGCCAAACGCGCCAAACAGTAACTGGCTGCTGTTGGCTGCTGTGACGACTTTGGTAACGTACTAAGGCGTTTGATGATTTGTTTTGATAGTTACGAACCTCTATTCCTACCAGTGGTGACCACTCTGAAAAACAAAATACCCTTCGTCCTACACAGCTCTTGTAACCTTCGGGACGTCTTTCGTAAGACTTCTTAGGTCTTCTTAGGTCAAATCAGAGCCGCCCACTGACCGTTGCGTTCGTTGGCGGAAAAAAAGGCTACAAGATCAAATGGCTTCACAAAATTCGTATCCAACAAACAGTGAATGGTGTAGGTTAGTAATAAAATGTAGTAATGTTGATATACAAGTTTCAGGAGCGACGACTAGTCCCACTGAACTGTAACAAACTCCAAGACACCCAACGTAAGAAACATGAGCAATGAAGCGATGAAAACTCCTCGTGCTGACTTTGAAAGGTGAAAACGTCCTTGGGGTGCGAGGGTGTCACGCTCGGCAGATGATGGTGCCCTCATTGAGATAAAAGACAAGACTGAATGAAGGGGACTGGTCAAGATGAAGACAATGGTATGTGGAGGGCTGGGAGCTTCCATGGCCGGTTGCGACCTTCCAGGGCTCTTCTGGTCAGCGGCTACGCACTGTTGGTTCTCTCTTACTTCGAGGGCGATAACGCGGGTTGTGGTCTCGGAAGAGATACACTCCCATACATCTTCCTTATCTGGATAACTGATGTGCGTGGATCTCCGACGGTGTGTACCGTTTCCTGGTGTAATGTCTATATCTGGCAGAGGAACTTGACTAAGTCTTGGCACTTACCTACAGGTGTATATTAAAATCAAGACAGGAGGTTCGGATTGTCTTGACCGATGTTTATAACGAATGAAAGATTTTGGTTTCTTGAGACAATCAAGAAGAGATTTTGGTTTCTTGAGACAATCGAGAAAATCAAGACATCTAAGATTTAAGTGGTTGACAAATGGGCATCCGAGTGCGGAGACACCGCTGGGACTTTCTTGTCTCTTCTGTTTCCTGGAAGACCCATAATCTGCCGCATTTTAGCAGTTTGGGAAATGTCCTATACTTGTTGAGAGGTTTCTTTTACGTTGATTCGTCTCTCAGTGGTCTTGTGTCTTCATGCGGATTATCTGAGTTGAGAAGGAGGCATCGAGTCCTAGAAAGGAGTAACAACAGCAGCACCATCAAGGATTTTAGGCGGCAGAAGAAACTCAAGCAAGCAGCAATAATAGATAACTGTAAATATTGTACAGACCGAGGATCCACTTTCAAAAAGGAAACTGCCTCTGCAAAAATCAACGCATACACCCTCAGTTGTGAAGCCATTTGGTGTTTGGCTATATCACGAACTGTGATTAGTATGATCAAGTACCGCAATTAGTTTCCAAGCATCGTTTGTGTACAGTAATCAGTTTCCCTCGGGTAGGAATCGAACCTACGTCCTCTGGACATACAATATTACTTTAATCAGACTTTAAAAGTCTCCCATCTCTCGCGATAAACCTGGACAGAGGTTCGATTGCGTGCGGGACTGACCGTAACCTGGATAACTATATGTTGACTGGGAGCTGGAACCGAAGGCTCTGAATAGGTAACGATGGGAGATGACCAGAAAAGGAAGGTTACGATCACTTCACACGTGAGGCATCAGTCATGCGCGTATGCATTATTCTGCACTTATATAGCCGCGGTCAGATACCGTATGGAGTGGCACATATATAAACACACACATTCTTCAGACATTATACATTATACAATTTATGGAAATACAATTTTATGTCTAAAAACTCGCTTATTTCCTGGAACCTTGTCATCCGATGCGGTTCAAATTCAGGAGGTACGAGTGGGATTTTATGTTATATGATGATTCTTTGTTAAATCCATATTCCGATATCGTCTTTCATTATAGTATTTCATCAATTCTGGATTTCCACTCATCAATAACCCCAAGTATTCATCCCGGTCCAATTCAATGGTACCCAAATGCCTCCTCCTCAACACATCCAATGCATGCACTACACTTCCCAACGAATGAAAACAGCTTTCAATGTCCCCACTACTGCAAATGTCAGATGCTTGGTTGTTGGATTCGTAGGGTCTATAATTTAATGTCAGAAAGTCCCCTCTAACCTTAGAGAGCCACTTACAGAATTGGAAGTCTTTGAATTGACCAATAGGTACCACGTCACTTTCAAATCTTAAGGCCAAGTATTGTGGATGGTTTTGCGAGCACCCATAATAATATGTAGGAGATGCATACGAGAATTTACTGTTATAAACAGCGGGCTCTCCGTCAAATCCATCGGATAAGCTTGAACAGACTTGTAAATGTTTCATAACCTCGCACTGACACTGCAATAGCGGATAGGCGTGCTGAGAACCGCCATCTCTTTACCGGTGAAGAAAACTGAGTAGCTGTCAGGAACTGACGCAACGGTTCGATCAATCAGCCAAATCCCGCTACAATTCGAAATGAAATATTTGAACGCTAATGAAGGTGAGGAGGTCACAAACTGAGTTCCAAACAAAGAACACGGTGCTACTTTGTTTTCTGAGGAACCAGGTGAAGTTATTTAAAGGTCAATGGCCGGTTAAAGGGCCAATTTAAAGGGCCATACCGGTAATGAAGTCTCAATATTATTGAATTATTCACTTGTTACCAACCTGTGGCGAAGTCGCGCAGCAGGTGCAAGTACCAAATTAGACTGCTATTTTTATTACTTACAGCAATTTTGGAACAACAAGGCGAATTGTTAAAAAGCAATAATGAACTGTACATACTAATAAACGACAGAAATATTCCTTACTTTTAACGGAAGACGCAGCCAAACTGAGTAAAATGTGTTGAGTACTTGAGGTCTGTCATACCTGAAACAGTGAAACAAAACGTCAAAGTAATACATGACTAACATATTAAGCAATAGAATAAGTACCTTGTAAAATTTATATGGTGTTACAAAAAAAAATAAAAATAAAACAAACTCAAATAAATCGAGTTTGACTCGTATTGTGTTAGACAAGGATTGGTTCATTTTGCTCCTTGCCAGTTTCGTCAATTTGGCAAGAAGAAAGAATTAACTGTCGAACAAGCCGCTACGGAATTAACCAATTTATCGAATTATTTTTGTAGAATCAAAATTTCAAACCGATCACAGCGTTCCGTCTGTTGAAGAGGATTTTGCCGAGTTGATTACTGTCCTCATTCTACTGTCTTGAGGCGCTTGACTTCACTGCCACCCTTTCACCTGTATAGGGCCATCATGAAATGTCGATGCAGGACTTTCGTAATTATTATATTCCCCTGGACATGAGGCGGGGGCATGAGCTGTATTGACATGTCCGTTAGCTCCCGGTAATTACGAGTAATCAAGCTGTGGTCATGAGCTGAGCTAAAATCCGTACCAAGAATAATCACGATGGAAATTCAGAAGTGGTCGAAAACGAGATTTTCTGTGTATTACTCAAAGAACTTAACAGAAGACATGGAGATTATTTTCTCGTTCAAAGAAGAGAAATCTTATGACAAGCGCGAAGTAATCTATGACGCAATTCGAATAAGTTCGTCAGCGCCAACCTGAGTTGCCAATGCTTGATAGCAACCACAGCGCTAAATAAGAAATCTCAATTCCCAGATCTTGTATTTTCTCCCCAGTTCCACGGACGTTCTCTACGGCTAAACAGTTGGAGTACCAGATAATTGTTTTATCTCGGCGAAGAAAAACAACAAACGAAAACGCCTTTTTGCCGGATCTCTAAGAAAGGGGTGCCAACCTGGGAAAACTCACACGGGATATTGAATGGGCGAAATGAGGTGCAGGGCGATCGTTGCTCAAGAAGCGTAGTTGGCCAACCTGAGGGTTTTCTTATGCAATTTACAACTGGAGAGCCTGACGTGCCGCTACACGCCCCCGCCGTCTTTTCTCGGATCACCTTGCTCTTCATTCAACAACCTTTCAACGACTTCTTGAAATGGACTACATTTCTTATAGCTGGTCATTCAAACAGAAAAAGAAAATAGTAGGATGGAAGAGAAAAATGAGAGCATACAGCAAGTAGAAGAGAGGGAAGCGATCATTTCCCGAAACGCGCCTTCAATGCACCCGTGAAGGTGCCGAGCGATTGCCCTACTTTAACTACTTTAAGTACTACTTTAAGGATTGCTACTTTAATTTAACTACTTTAAGGATTGCCCTTTTTCTCATTAAGCTACCCCAACTGGCATTTATAAATCGGGAAATAATATTCGGAAATTATTGTGTGTCGGGTGAATTGTGTAATTGTCTTTATTCGGTAAACATTTGCGAGTTAATGTTTACTTACAAGTGTTATGGAGCAGCGGTATGAAGGAAGTGGTATGGAGTAGTGTATGGAGGAATTTGGCAGGTGGAAAGGCGCTAGTAGCGGGGAGCAGGGGAAGCTGAGAAGGTGTGATGAGGTTCCCAAGCCCAATGAGGTTTGAGGGCCGAACACCAAGTAATCTATCCTTACACAAATAAAAATAGCATTAAAATGCTAACAAATTTTTTGCAGCTACATCTTTGAAGAGGCGATTTCTAAGAGGAATCAATATCCAACTTGCTTGAGAAAAAAGCCTCTCCCCGGGACCAGAGGAGGCGATTGCAGGTACACATTTGAATTCTACATCATAAAGGTTAGGACATGACATGTCCTACATTGAAATCCAAAATGCCAAGACTTTTTTTTAGAATTTTTTTGGAGTGCGCAGTTCAAATATAGATGAAGCTCATGAGGGATTGATGCGTGCGAAATTCTCAAAAAAAAAGTCTGCGACTTTTCGGTATCGCCAAACGTTATCAGTAACCTAACGTTGCACGGTTACATCTGACGTGGAGGTGGTTTGGTTTCATTCTTACTATTTCATCTCGAGTCACGACTGACATTAAAAATTTAAAAAAAAATATTTAATATACCATTTAACAACCTAAACATTGCAGGTGCTAGAACAATAAAATTCAAAAGGGCCTCGTTAATAAAAAATAATGTAGTCAGTTATTAAAGTGCCTAATAAGGCCCACAATATTGCAATTACATACTGAAACGTAAAAAATATTTGTACGGGGTGGTTGTAAGGTTTGTATTTTGGGAGAAAGGAAAAAACATCGGAAGAAAAACATCAATGATTAAAGAAGATCATCGAATGTTTTAAAACATCGAGTATTCGATACCTATCCCTAGTAGAAACTAGAAAGTAGGCTCAGAAAACACCGCAAGTTTCTTTCCCTTTTCTGTAAAAGCCGTTCCTACTACCTTCCTTACTATTCAAATAGTCTCTTTTTTCCTGGAGAAGACCACCATGAATGATTGAAAAAATCTTTATTGTCAGCAGAAATCATTTAACAGCCTTAAGACATGAAACGTAGTGTCTCAGACATTAGCACCAAAACAGTGCCAGAGTGATTTGTTCTTTACTCCTACCCACGAAAAGGAGAGCAAAACCTTGAAATTTTCGTCATTTATACCTGTAACTGTCTTCACCACAACAGTTGGAAGGGAAAGTGTATGATTACCCTCGATCAATCCAACCGCAAGCAAACAGTTACTCTACGTTAAGAAGAAGAAAACTCCATGAAAATTGTCACACATACGAGTATGTAAGCGCAGCTCCGGTCTCACGGTTTCATTCGATCGAATACGGACGTGTCGAGCAACCGTAATATCCGACGTAAAAAACACAGGAAAAACCTGTTACTTGACCGTGAAATATTCTGTTCTGGGTACCACATTTTGATTATTAGATAAGCGAAGGTATCAACTTTTTCCGCTATTTCTATTTTCATGATTTGCGTGTAATGTTCAAGAAGATTGCAAATTCCTATCACGATTGCTTGGTGGTTCGCTCCAACGGGAACTCAGCCTCGTGATAACATGTTACGGTTTGATAGAAGCGGGAGTTCTTCGGTAGATTGAACAAAGCACGCCGTCGTTCTTAACATTACAACAACTTGCAATAATATTGTAACGATCCTATTTGCGTACTTTCCTCACCCAAACGAAGAGTGGTGTAAAATCGAAAGTATAGTAATTACCCAGAAAATTAAGCCTGGAACTTATGTAGAAAATGGGGTTTGGGCTTAATTTATAGATCACCTAAACGTTTAAGGCAAACTATGTATGTAACCCTTGTACCAAATAGCAACTTCGGCGAGAAAAGAGAGAAGAGAACAAAATTTCTCCCTTACTGGGAAAAACGTCTGATCATGGACATGTCTGTTTTTCGCAGTAAGGGGAAATTAAATAAGTTGCAAAGAGTGATAGATGATTCAAGTCGGGAAAAAAGTAAACAGCACATAAGTACACCACGTGCAGGCATTGACACATTAGTAATAGTGAGTAAAGGTTTGTGATATGAAAAGTAAGAAATGTAATTCCTATTTTGTACGTATATACTCGATGTGGCGTGAGAAACAGCATCAATACACGTTTTACTCCTTGTTGTTGAAATGTCTGGATCGTTATTCAGTTCAAGGCTGAATGTTTTCTTCACATGATCAATAAACAAATCTGAAATGAAGGGTTTGCTGAGTTCCCCCGTTCTCCGAGAGGTTAGGCAATATGCCCAGCGAGAGGTACATCCGGTCTGCATTCACAGACCTGGCTATCCCCAGACTGGTCGAACCAAAACTTCGGGAACCAGGGGCACTCGGCAAACCATTACAAATCTCCACACAGAATTATTGGAATCAAATTCATACAACGAACAAGTAACTTTAGTGTGAATAGAAATTATCTTCAGGAGCCCCTCAGCTGATCTTAGGCATATTTTGCTCAAAGTAAAAATCCTAAGGAGGCTGCATACCAAATTACAGCTTCATAATGTGAATAGCATAGAAATTAGTTTTAGGAGCCGATCAGCTGATCTGGGGCCGCGTCAAGTTAACGCCCAAAGGAGGCTACATACCAAATTACAGCTTCATACGAACAAAATCACTCGCGACGAAATCGTGAAAACCCATGTTAAGGAAAACAAGAGTATTTGAACAAATCTTCTATTTCCACTGAAATATGAGTACCGGTTTCGGTGTTTAAACCATCGTCGTAACAATACTCAGTATTGTTTTGTGTACTCATATTTCAGTGGAAATAGAAGATATTTTCAAATACTCTTGTTTTCCTTTACAGCTTCATAGTGTCAATAGCATAGGAATTTGCTCTAGGAACCACTCAGCTGAACCCGGCCCTATACTGCTTAAAGTATAAGTCTATGACATAATGTACTTACTCGTATTATGTCTTACGACCGGGGGTCATTCCAAAATTTGCGAGATAGAACAAAATGTTACGTTTTTTGGCGCAATTCCTGTGGTGGTAGAGACTTGAAATCAGGTATTTAGCCTCCTTAGGACTTGTACTTGTATACTTACCTATTATACATATTTAAAAAAAAAAACAATACTAGGTACCATAAGTAGTATCAAATTTACTGCATAATCCTATCAGATTTGAACGAAGATTCATGATTTATTTCAGAACATTTTTCATGCGAAATGGAATGTATCCACAACCGAAAATATTATTTGTACCGAAAATATCGACGTATTTCAGCACGGCATTTGAGCACTGCTGCACGGGGTTAAAATCTGTATCCTTTAAAAATTGATTACGTACATGTTTATGAACACTTTCTATTATTAACTTCGTGCCTTTGGTGCTACTGGTGGCAGATAAGAATTTCATCAATCTTCCTTTGACTACCATTTCAGTGTCGTGTTTCCACTCTTACATGGTAGGAGGTGTTACAATTCGTACTCATCCTGCGTTAGTTTACACGCGTGCCTCATCCAAACTAGGATGAAACGTCGGCCTTTTTTGACGATCGGTTGAATAGGAGTTGAATTGAAGTCACTTCAAGGCGGATACCGAACAACTGAACCCGTTGTATAACATGACAGAGATGCGTTGTATAACTTGACAATGCGATAGTGATCTTCCTTGTACATAATAAGATGTCTCCTTCATGTTTCGAAGGAGCATGATCTCATGATTCACAGGTCGCGTTTGTTCTGTCGCCTCGTGCGGGTTCCAAGGACTATTTTTCAAGATGGGTTCGTGAGGTACCAAATAATGAAGTTTCGTTCTACAATCGCAAACAGTGACAGCCTTCGATCGGCATCTATGAATATCTTACAAGATCACTGGGGCCACATTTACATCCGGAACCTGTGCAGCGTCAAAATTACAGCTCCATATCAAAACTGACCCTTGCAGTTTATTGGTATCGCGTCACATTTTTTTCCCACCGATAAGACATTCATTTCAAAAATTGTGGTTTATTCTCAGTTTGTAATTATGTACTTAGTAGCAGATGCTTTGTCCTTTCCAATCCATAACTTCTACTAGCTAGGGTAGAATGCATGCAAAAAGTGACATTTGGCTATATCGCAACTGTGAAAACAAGACAAGTGGTAACACGACCAACTTGCGGAGCCACGTAGAGCCCCCAACGAAAAATTAGAACAAGACCCTTTGGGATTTTGGAAAGCTTTGAAGGGTACAAACTCTATAATTTCCGACGTTCAATTCTAATATGTGTCATTGGTGGTAACGTCAGTTCCTTCGGAGAGGCTGTTTTCTCAAGCGGGTATAATTTTAAGCTCCATGAGAAATCGCCTCTCTGAGGAACTGGCCTCAAAATTACTTTTCGTCCATGACGCAGATGACCGATTTTGGAAGTTATAATCTTTTTTGAAATTTGCCTGTGAATCTTGTCTGTCTGATTTGTAGAATAATTTTGTTTTAATTCCTTAAAATTTGAATAAGTTGAAAGAACGTACATAACGAAATTATATTGATGACTCTTATTTTTCTTAAAAAAACATCGATGTTTTTATTTGACATCGATGTCCCTACAACATACCTAGTCGATGAAAAAAATTACATCAGGTCTACCAACAAATTGAGCGAAAAATGGCGGCCAATCGAAATAAGGCGGTACTTCTGAGTTACCCACGCAGGGCCCTTCAGTAGGTCATTACCTGATAATTGGTAACAAAGCAGCTTGAATCGAAATCAAGACGACATCATTTTGCATGAAAACCGACCAAAGCCAAAGAGAGAACCGTAGTGCAGTGGCAGAGCGGTTTATAGCGGTATAAACCGGTATATAGCAGAGCGGTATGATAGCAGAGCGGTATGATAGCAGAGCGGTATGATAGCAGAGCTATAGCTCTATGAGTTGATATTTCTCCAACATATTACAATCCAAAATTATTAATATGTCCTTTATTATAGGTAAATTCTCCGTATTCTCCGTCAGTATTACGGACGGCCTTCACAACGAAGTTTGCCAGATTTTCACACAATTACTTCTTACTTTTTGATCAGAATCTAGAAAAATATTTTGTATCCTCTGTCACGGTAAATAAATATGCTTTGTAGTCCCTTCCTGTTCCCCAGTCAAGGAACTCATATAGAAGTATTTTTCTCGGTTCTATGTTTGACCTCTCGTTGTGATCGGCTTAACACAATTCTGAAGGTAAATAGTCGGTTTATCAAAATACCTAATGGGTCGTATAATAAATACTTAAGTATCTACGTGTATTGAACGGACATCGCGTGAATACAAGGCGTTTTTACGGAGATGGTAATAGAAACCCTGAGTTTACATTGCTGTACTCGAATTTGAGACGAGTTCAGAGGCGATTCAAACGAAATGTCACAAGGTCCTTACGAGTAAATGAGACCGTTATTTTCTGTGATTCATCGCGTCATCAGTAAGTCGAGTTCAAAGAATCAACACACGCCGGAGTTCTTATGGAATGTTTTCTTTGGATAGTCTCCAAATGGAGAGTGAAAGTACAGACTTCTTCTCCTTGTAAGTCAGTGGTATAGAAAATAAGGGGGCATATATCGGCTGTAAAGCTTGACACGTTGGTGAAGGTTCACTGAATAGAAGCTGATTGTATCTCAAAAGGGGAGATGCCGTTGTCGCCGTCGAAGACCTGGTTTACAATCGTGACAGTATAAAAAATCTCAGTCATGCTGCATGGCTATGAGAGCGAATTTTTGAAGAAGTAACTGGTTTTATGTAAAATGTCTCCATTTTACTGGTTTTATAACCAATTTTGTCTCCTTTTTTGCCGAGTAACACCTCAATTTTACAGATTTTTCAACGCTGAACACGATGGTGATGTCAGAATAGCGATATCTCATACCGTTATCAGATTAGAGCAGATGAACCGTGAAGAACATCTCAAGTAACAACCACAATTCTTCATCTTCAAAGTGCTCCAGTTTGAGAACGGTATAAGATATCGCAATCCTGACTTCACCGTCGTGTTCAGCGTAAAACATTCTTTAAAATGATGTGTTACTTGTTAGACTGTTTCATTTTGGGAATTTATGGGTAATTATCGTTATGATTTTTCTTATCAAAATTCCGGCTACACTGGTTATGCGTGTTCCACGTACTTCACGTTGATGCATTCGCAGCCGAAAGTTTCAGTCCGATTTCGACGCAAATCATACATTGCAATGTCGTGCTCTTCGGAAGGTATCAATCATAGATGAATCACAATCGGAAAGGCGAATTCTGGACAATAACACATAGTATACAGATACCTGTATGTAGATATTTATATTACTAACTATAGACTTGGAACAGTTCGAGACGGAAGAATTTCTCGTTGGAAGCAGCGTTAAAAGAATGAGTGGCGTTCAATGTGGCGAGTGGATAGCACGTACCCATTTACAACCGGTCTCAATCGCCCCTTCAATACTACCACTTTTACTCAGTCAGCCTTCTCGCCCACTGGTAGAATACTACAGTCGTTATCGACTTTCTATGAACAAAACCCAACCGGTTCGATAACGTATTTTTAAGTGTGGCTTAATTTAGTCTTTCACTGCTGCAGTCACTGGTGGAAAATAGAGGTTCGACTTGCTCATATTATTTCTTAGCTACTGCTGAAATACGTTGAGGTGGTTATACACATTAGGGGGTTAAGTGCCAATTGGCACTTGAACATTTTGATATCACTTGAACATTTTCTTAAAATATAAAAAATGTTCGTAAAATCAACGAAAATCGGATATAATAAAAATTAAACCACTGCAAAATATATATATATTTATACAAGTATGTCTCATTCCAGACGATGACTCTCGATATCTTATTCCGTTCTCAAACTGGAGCACTTTGATGATGAAGAAATGTGGTTGTTACTTGAGATCTTCGTCATGGTTCATCTGCTATATTTACATATTAGTTTTGGTATTGTAGCGACACTACAGTTTATTTTTGGTGACAAAATTTTTTTTCGATCATAAGTTACCAAAAATATGTTCAGAGATCTATTTCAAAAATGCAGAGAGTCGCAACAAATCTTTTCACAAGTGTTCTTCCGATTGTTTGTTTCTAAAACCCGTTTTCAAATTCGTGAGTTCAGTTAACAATAAATCTTTTGGAGTCAGATTAAATCAGTTCATCATTTGTAGTTATTCACCACACATACACACACACGCAACCAATACCCTAACTACAGTATCTTTCTAATTTATAATTTATAATTTTATAATTTTAGAAATTTCTAATATATAAGAGTTTTAAAAATGTTGGGAACAGTAGCTTCCTTTTCTTGAAAAATTCGCCAATAAGTCATGTACTGTCCATCTACGAACTTGCCAATACAGATTTTTAGTGAAATTTGAACTTTTTATCTCAATTTTATCTGAATAATATTATATCATTCAGAACCATATCAAGACCAATTATTACATATTTGTGTACATAGGTGGGTAATGTTCAAGAGGGAAGTATGAGGTTTTTATTTTATTAATTAGACTTTTAGTAGATTTATGTTCTTGAAATGTTCAATTACCAGGTATTAGATAGTAGCTGGTTAACAAGTAAATAATTTCGTGTGGAATAGTACAAAATACCAATTTAATTCATCGTTCTATTACCGGTATTATGGGCACCTCGAAACGTACCGTTGAAATTCAATGAACATGATTATCAAGTGTATATCACAAATATCAACATGGATATTTTTCTCCTAAATTACATTTATCCAATCAAAACCTATTTCGTAAGAGTATAATCAAGTTGAAAAGTGTTATCACAATATCGAGACGTCACGTATAATAGTTATGAGGGAAGTTATGGACTTATACATTATGCCTACCGTAGTTGCTGTAGCAGTCTACTTACAATGAGCACATGAAAGACAGACAGACATATGTTATGACGATTAGTCAGACAGGGTTATGCAATATGCGTCAAACCTATTCGCCCATTGGCGTAACTGACGTATCACCAGTGAGGGTAAGGGGATGAATTAACCACCCACAAATCGAAAGAGACGTGCCAGAATTTGCATCCGTGACCGGCTCGCAATTTAGAAAACAAATTAGCTTTCAGTAATTGGAACAGGTGAAGGGCAAACTATCGGATGAGGTTACCCGGCTGCTTTATTTGTTTGGCACTTACTTGGCTAACGGGTTGTTATTGCGTGAGGCCCCATTTGCCCACTGGTGAGTGAAAATAACCACAAGGCTGCGGGTAAATCTAATGAATGTAATGGGATTTACTGCTAGGATGGTGGAACGTGACATTGGAAGGCGCGAAGAATGTTGTTCCGGAACAGCGAAACGATTAGGAATCAATTTGTCGGTCCAAACCCGTGAGACATTTCGGTTGAAAATAGACTGCTAAAGAACTTTCATATTGAATTTGGAGTATAGACTTCTCACATGTAACTCAAAGAGCGACCTAAGAGTTGTAAATAAAACCTATACTTATAAATTATACTATACTTAAATTATAATTATCCATTGCATCTCTCCTATGTTGACATCATTGAGGCATTTGACCAGGCATACTTCCTCAGATGCCTTTGGAGCCTCAATTTCGATACAAATTGCGAATCTTCTTAAACATTGTATGTCTATACGACCTCAACACGAAGAGGTCATAGCCCACATGGCTGTAGCACCGGTTAAGAAGGAAGTGAGGATCTCAAATCACTATGCTACGGCTAAATTAAATTTACAATGTTATATTTAGAGAAAAACAGTTGTACTGAAGACCGACTCTTACTGGCTTACGCAGGCGTCTTTGTAAAATCTTATTACCATAATGTTCAAACATGTTTCCCAACATACGTAGTGGCAAAACGTACGCTCTTTTTGTGTTTAAAAATGTTGACTAAATGGTAGCCAAAAAGATTTTCTTTATGCAAGACCTTTAAGATTTTCTTATGAAGTCCTAAGGAGGCTGCATACCAAATGACAGTGTCATAGGTATTATAGCATAGGTATTAGCTTTAGGAGCTGATCCTGGGCCTATTTTGCTTAAAGGGTAAGTCCTAAGGAGGCTGCATACCAAATTACAGCTTCATAGAGTGAAGAGCACAGAAATTAGCTTTAGGAGCCACTCATCTGATACCGGCCCTATGCTGCTTGAAGTGTAAGTCCTAAGGAGGCTAAATGCCAAATTTCAAGCCTCTGCCAAAAAGTCACATTTTATTTTGTATCACGCAAATTTTGGAATCAACACCAGCCATAAGACATATGCATGTCAAGACATATAAAAGTTTCATATAAAACGTTTGTCAAAAGCTAAATTATCAGGATATTTGGAATCCCAATTGGGTTAACGCTCTGTTATGAGCTCTTCAGAGAGTAAATCTGTATTGAATTAGTCACCATCAAAAACCTGTTGAGTATTTATTGTAATTTCGTGAAGTATTTAGGGATGTGTCAAGTAGACCGTATAAAAAAAAAACATCTGTCCTCTCTTGACGTGTGACAACGTGAACACAACAAAATCGTTTGGATCAGCCAATAATTTATGCGACGATGCAAGCTCGGTCTGAAGGTTACACGATGTTATACAACAGGTATAATTGGTTGGGAGATTCCCGCTTTTGAAAGCTCCGTTTAGCAATGGAGGAGGAAGTCAGCTGATATGTGAGAAAAACGACACGTCAGAAGTTCAGCCGCTCCCTGGAAGTGAAATAATGGGACGGAAAACAATAAGCGAGAGAACGGTAGCGGAACTGCAACGGGCGTCCCTGGAAATGTCAAGTGATTTAAGGGTTGCGAGTGAGAAACAGTGGAATAATGTAATAATGTAATAATAAACGTAATGACCTACACAGAATTTGAAGTACAACTATACCATAATAATTTGTCAAATTCTTAACTGTAACTTCGGACAATTTTGTTATTCTAACTTGATGGATAATAAGTTGTACCTAAATGCATTATTCTAACACAAGAAAATTAGTCAATCCTACGTTACAAGTTTCTTAGTGACTTTCAACGACCCTCCAAGCAGTAACTTGACTCACCATCAATCTCAACACGGATTCGACTATGAATTACTTAAGGAATTTCACTTTCCGTTCAACTTTTACTTCATCCAAAACGCGTCAGCGGCGGAGGTCCGACCAGTTTTGAAAGTTCAAGTTTCGAAGATATCGCAGTCCCGGCTTTTTCGGTCTCGGCCACTGGGTTGGTGTCACAGATCATTCCAATTTCTCAACATCTAATTCTGGATTCTGACCTTGTACATTCGTACTGCACAGTGAATAAGTCGTACTGTGCAGATATACAGTGATAGTTTAATGTCAAAAATATAGCATAATCGCTGTAGAATGTGCTGTAGGTAGGTCCACGATTCAACTACGACTAAGTAGTGAACTTAAAGATAAAACTGATGACAATAAAAGAACTGCAGTTAACTAAAAATAAAACCAGTTAAATGAACGAGCGACATCTATAAAATATCTATAAAAGTTCGATTGTGTTAGTAGGTTGAAGGAGACATAGACGTGTCCCCAGGCATTTGTAACCAAATGAACCATATCCACTCAGAAAGTGTCCATGTCTACAACGCTGGGATGCCTTGATCATGCACCATCACAAAACTAACTTATCACGTCCTTATCGCCTGTACAAAGAACTTCAAAACTGTTCATAATATTCTTAATATTCATAAAACTTATTTATCTAAACAGAAGTTGAGTACGCGTAGAAAAGTGATGCTTCGATGGCTTGTGATTGAGAAAATTCTCTTCATCATGTACCGAATGGGCTGAAATTCATCACATATTCGCTCTCAAGAATGAAGAAAGACTTCTGAAGAATGAAAAATGACTCAAAAAACCATCTTCGTGAAGACAGCGAAAAGTTCTCATAATATTTTCGTCTTTCCGTCGCACAGTTCGAATACGTCTTGGGATTGATCAAAAACTCTATCTTCAAAGAATCATGCACTGGAAATTTGTACTATCTACAGCCATGATACTCTTGGCACAATCGTCGTGGGGGAATTGACGATTACGACTACCCCTTGATCCAACGTCTAGTGAACGACACAAACGGCAATCGTTCGAAGCAAAATTGCTCCATAGGAAGAACCTACTTGTAGAAATTGTGCTCAACGACTACCGTTGAATGATCATCACAAGAGCCGTCCCTAGCGTAACCAGCGATTAGGATCATGCCTTACATACACGAACCCATCATATTTCGTCGCTTGTTTCCCGAACCCGACTATGTCCTAATTGAGAAGTGGTTCCGCGATAGTGCGAAGAGCGACGTTCGTGTTTAGTACATGTACATGTACTAAAGACTGTCATATTTGGTGAACAGATGCAGTAGCGAAGACGCGTGATCGGCATGGCGCGATCAGTTAGTGCTTCGAAACCTTCGCGTCACTTTCATCGTGCTTGTTTAACGATTTGTTTTCAACTAATTCACTTGTCACTTGTCGTTTGAACGACCGTCGCGTCGCTGAAATTCAAACCAGTTTGATTTGGTCGCGCAATCAACTAGTGGGAAAAACACAGGTAAACAAATGGAGAATTTTACAGGGAAAAACTCGGCAAATTCCTGACTCAAGAGTTTATTATCTTCATTGTGCAGATCATCGTTCTCTCTAGATCACTAAATGACGGATAGGGTACTCTTATATATAAAATTCTAAGTTAAAAATGGACGGCCAAATTGCTGAACCGATTTTGATAGGGATTGCTACATCGTAATCAGCGAGTGGCAGGGAAGGTTTCTGTCGATATTAGATCTCACACACCCGCTCCCTACATCGTGAACGAGGCTTTACTGTGTGAAGACACAGATAACTTCTCTCCGTTGTCAAACATTCCAACTTGATGCAGTAATTATGAATAATATTCATAATATGTGTCATATATTCATAATATATAAGACACATATTATGTGTCTACCTATCTACAGGAATCTGTCACGCGAACGAAGCGAACCACTGCCTAGCAATTTTGGCCTAAGTTCATAACATCATATCGGTTCTAACTTCTCTACTGTTCACCCTAGGACGCTGAAATTTGGCACACAGCTTCTTGAGACCATGGGGGTGTGATTGAAAGGGAGTCGAATCAGCTGAGAGAGCGGAAGTGCATGTGGACCCGTGGAACGCACGGGTAACGGCTGGTGGCTTTATAAACCTACTTCAGATCGCAGCCTTTATTTCTACTGAAAGCTACATTCTCCAAAAACATGGTATACTGCATTATTTGGGTGCCCGACCTGGTATTCCTCTACCAGGTGTAGGTCATGGAATATTACAACTCATGCATACGGTCGTGGGACACTGTAAATCGTATTCAAACATATTAAATGATTTGAATAATAATTGAGAATAATTTGAATTTTGAAAAGCACTAAGTTGTTGTGTTTTGATTGAAATGAAAGTCGAAAAAGTTGGAATTTATATCGTGTAGATCAGAGCTCGGCCAAGTGCGGGTTTGTAGCCGCAGGCAGCTTTTTGACATCTTTAGTGCGGCTCTGACACAAATATCCCACTCATAATTTAGAGAATTTCTAAATAAATAATGTCAAGAAAAATGTCCTTTAATGATTCAATAAAGCAAGAAAAAGGCAGAGCCATCTGCTTCAGATTCAGTTGAAAAAACCACGGCTTTCAGGAGGAATACGGCTAAGAAAAATAAATAATCAGAAATGAGAAAAGATAACAAAATGAACATGTCCAGGAGGGTTCTATTGAATGTCTAAAATGATGACAACAGTTTTTTGAAAATTTGCATACCTATTTGGCTAGTTGGCGAATAGGAATAATTTTCTACATTTTTCAATAGGTAGTTCGAAGGTGCTGATTGTATTTTGAGTGTGTACTGATCGAGGTTTAAAATGTTTCTTGCGATTCGTTTTGAAATATTAATTATGCAGGCGGATCGAAAGTAAAGTGCGAGGCACGCGCTGATCACTCCGAGAAAACCTCGATAATTTCCACAAATAAGGCCGTCAAAATCGCCGTCAACCCATCTAATCGAGTCAGGATGTAGACAATTACCGCTCTCACCCTGGCGAACGACCGACAAATTCTGATTTCAGAAAACGAAAACTGCCTCTTGCCTCCGACATTTTTATTGCGGGTCCGCAGCTGAAGGAGAACCGGACCTGCTGTTGGACATCAAGCAGAGCCGGTTTCCGAACTGTGTCAGTGAATGCTGTGTTGCAAGTCTCCCCTTCCAATACACCTACGTTGTATGCAAACTGAGCTCTCCTTATCTATTCACCCGGATAACCCTTAAAATATTATGAGCACCGACTTCAAAGAAAAAGAAACCCGTTTTTCCTTTCACAGGTTTTTTTGCGAGTGATGGGAGGTGTGAAATTACCGACACTAAAGAGATTTTGAAGCGGTCCCGAAATATACGGAGATCGGATGCCTGTTTTCAGAACGGAATGTCGCTTTCACGCGTGGGATCCAGATAAATGGCATAGTATTGGATTCGACGTTCATTTGGTACGGGGACCACACACTGGACCCGTGTGCTAACTACCAACACATTTCCGATATCACATTCTCTACACTGGAGCCAGCAAAAGGTGAAAATCGAACAAATGGGTTCAAGGCGTTTATGTTTGTATTCTCAGGTGACTCGGTGACTTTCAGTACAAACTGAAAATTGACCCCGTGTCTTGTGGACGACATCTAACGATTGGTGAGTCCACATTTTTGATAATTCATCACCCGATTCGCACTGATTTGAGAGAAATACTTTCTAGATACATCCACTTACTTCCTCTCGAGAGAAGCGAGCAGAATGCTCTATTTCGCGCTCATCAAATCCTTGATGATTTATGGCCTGTTGGGCTGGGGGGGGGGGGGGGGATGTGGGACTTGCCTCATCCAAACAGCGTTCCGCGCCCAGAAACTTCTGATTAAAATCCTGCCTAGGAAGAATACAAGATACCCTACAGAAGCACTATAAGGAGCCACAAGACAAAGAGGAAAATTCATACTAAAACACCCCTTCAGGAAGACTGCCCGCTGACAGCTAGCCGAGGACTGCAGAGGAGCAATACTGTTTAACTCTGTGAAACTCACCGCTAGAAAATTCTAGAATGGAGCAGTTGCATGTTGGGCAAAACCAATTTCGGTAGATGCATTAATTTTCGTCAATCCTAATATTAGGTAAGTACTACGCTTTAAAATCAAAAAGAGTAAATATTTAAAAAGAAAATATTTAAACTTACCTACTTTGTACTATTTGCTCGAATTGTAATATGATGGCAAATTCAGGTCTTCAGGCCAACTCGTAAAGCAAAAGCGGCCGAAACTAAACGAAGGTAGCCGAACTGTTGGGTGAGTACGAATCTGTATACAGACGAGGGTGTTCAACACGATAATGCAAACACACTTCAGGATGAGTGAAACTCACCGCTAAAAAATTCTAGAATGGAGCAGTTGCATGTTGAGCAAAACCAATTTCGGTAGATGCATTAATTTTCGTCCAGATCCAAGATTAAAATTCATTAGATGTTCGCTTCGTGGACCACATGAAAATTGTTCGTGGACTACAGGTTGAGAATCACTTCTGTAAGGGATAATAGAAGGTTCTTGTAGTGCGATTCAGAAGAAAGTGATAGATGCAGGTTTGGTACACGGCAGTCGTGTCGAAATAGTCAGTGGACCATATTTGGACCAGTTGAGCGACCTCAGTGTGAATTAGTAGGGGGAATTGAGCTTATAGTGGCATTGCCGTATCCCTAAGGCGTTCCTCAGAGCACATGAAGGCGCAACGGATATAATGCAGTTCCAGGATGCAATTCATCCAACACCTCACATTCATCTCCGCTCCTAAGCCCGTAGAAGGTAGAACTAAATAAGAACTTATATCTTACTGCGTGGATCTCGAGCTGAACTTCGTGAAGTCTAACGGGGCTGTAATGTGGCAGAAGGATTTCGCCCACTAAGGCCGAAAACGACGCATCGTGACTTCAGATGGCGCTTTTCTGCCGACTTCCTGTAGAGTACCCTCGACCCTTCGGGTATACGTAAACATATAACAAGGTTATCTATACTCAAAAGCTCAACCCAACGGGGATACAGTTCTTGAGCGAAGTGAGCGATGGAGATGAGACGAAAGTTGCTCACAGATGAGGAAAGACGCGTGAGAAAGCGCGTTCCGCTGGTGAGGACTTTGTGCTCGTGCACCGTGACATCGTCGTTTACGCCACAAATGCCCTTGTTGTAAATAAATTGCACTGTTGTATCATCACAAATAAACACACCATACCGTTCTATAAAATCCTAAATTTCTACTCTCATAAACTCTACGACGTTTGGAGATATTGCCTGTAAATATCTGGTTGGTTCACGTGTTTTTGGAAAATCTTAGATTACGCTGTAGAACTACAATTAATTTTTGGAAATTACTTGAATTCGATGAAATCCAAGTGGGAGGGACGGTTTAATTATCGAAGGGATAGAGCATTTGAGAGCAGATATAAAGGTGTAAGTAGCTACTGGACTGGAATGTTTATTATTTTAAATCAATAACGGGTAAATCTAAAGCCATTGTACTAACAAAAATACTTGCTCCGTGACGTAAGGTGAGCGGTGGCGCCAGTCCGACAAAACGAGTTGGGTACCGTTTTTCATGGATTTGGTCACGCTGAATCGATTTCGTGCTTCAAATTACGATGAATAAAAAAGACCCGACTGCCAGACGCTTAGAGATACGAGAAAAAAATGCTTTGTATTATTATCCATTAGTTATCTGGTATGTTCAGACATGCGTATTAAGAGACAATTCAAAACGCATTGAGCAAGATGGGTTTCTTCGTGTGGTAATCATTTTAAACAATCGGATCGTGAACAATCCTAAACTCGGCAAGTTTTGATTTGGAAACTGAAGGAGGATCCCAAAAGTAGGATTTGGGCAGTCGGTGATTCGGCATTCCAGCTTATGGCGGCCGATATAGTTGTTATGGGTTAATTTATGTTATTTAATCACGTTTCAGTAATAAATCACAATTAGTTGTTTATAAAATGAATTAATAATGCAAGTAGTTAGGCAACGTATAGACGTTCCACACGAGGAAACCCATCTTGCTCAATGCGTTTTGAATTGTCTCTTAATATGAATTTAACTAGCTTTCAATAGTTCTGGTCGTTATTTCACGACTCTTACAGTACGTTCTGTCCTAATAAAGAACGAAATTTGTCTGCTCTCCAGGCAATGTGAAATGGCGAAATGTCCGCATTTCGTATTCCTCTACATATGGCAATCGTCAAATCTACTGCGTGGACAACTCCAGAATTTTCTGAGATGACCGTGGAACCAGTCTAACCCGTGGAAACGGCCAAAAAATTAAGCTTTTTTAGACAGTTGATTGACCTCACTTGAGGCGGCGAGACAGGACGAAAAGAAGGTCGGATGAAATCGAAACTTCCCACTCTCAGTCGAGCCGCTTTTCACTTTCAGGACCGATCAGTGTCGTCACTACTTTCGATGACAGACTGTCGTCCAGCGGATACAGGAGCCCGTAGACGTAGACGTGCAGTTTTCAACTAGCGATGATGTGACCTCCGCACTGAGAATTTTGTTAAACATTTTTTTTTTTTTTTTTTTTTACAGCATCATCAGGCCATGATGACATATTAATGGCCAATAAATAAAAATCCTGCAAAATAGCAATAAATTGTGAAATTGACTGCTCTTTTCCTTGATTCCCACACGTTGTAGCGAATTTTCGAACAACAGGAAGACAAAGCTAATGTTCTCGGTCCAAAATTTATAAAACTCGAATTCCCGAAAGATTTTATACCAAAATCTGTTTCAGACTATCCTGAATTCACTGAAAAAAGACACCCAAAATCATATTTATATATGTGTCAGTCCAGACAACAACTTCTTCATCTGCTCTAATCTGATCTGATAAGGGAATGAGAAATCGCCATTCTGTCTTCACCATCGTGTTCAGCTATGAAATATCTAGAAGCTGAGGTGTTGGGTATTTGGTGAAAATAGGACACATAAAACATAAATTTTACATATTATGTAAAATTTATGTTTTACTAAAATAATTTATTTCTTCGTAAATTCGCTTATATAGCCATACTGCATTTCATGACTGTGGATTTTTAAAACTCGAATTTCCGAAACATTTTTACACCAAAACCCGATTCAGACCACCCTGAATTCACTGCCAAAAGACACCCAAAATGATATGTATATACTTATATAATAATGTATGTGTCACTCCAGACGATAACCCTCGATTGAATTGAGATAACAAGTTCAAATTTGCACAACAAATCTGTCTTGATAATTGAAAGGCTAAGTTCGTAGATGGGCGGAATCGGCGAGGGGGGAAAAATTACCCATAAATTCCACAAATTAAAAAGTCTGACAAGTAATACCTCGTTTTAAAGTTTTTTCACGATGATTATACATACGATTTCATATATATGATTTTACACAAAACCAGTCATTTCTTCGAAAATTTGCTCTTATAGCAAATGTTGTTTGGTTAGACTTTGTCAATTCTACCGCTAACACCGTGGTATGGAAGAAGATGGCTAAAATCGGGTTTGAAATTTGGATTCTGTACCTCAAACACATAGAAATAATGGTTGAAACTGAAACATTAGTTGGGATTTTCTGACGTGCTATTTTTAGCACTCAGACGTAGCCAGAAAATAGGTATGTGAGACGTTTCTCAAAAACTACCCCTGATCCCTGATAGCCACTGATACCGAAAAATGGATTTCAGATTCGGACTCAGCACATGCTGCACCAAACAACACAATTTTTTGTTGGGTGGTATAAGCGGCAAATCGTCACACGGTGAAGTTTAATAAATTGTGACGCTGTTGCGCTCCAAGTAGGGCGAATAAATACATGATAAATTAATCATTATTTTGGGGGAATTGAGTGACGACTAGAACGAGTACTTAAATTTTGGAATGGAAGAAGTTCATTAGGAAGCGGTTTGACTCGATCAGTAGAGGTGCACCATGTTTCATTCACGGCGAACCACCACATCAGTGTCACCGTGTAATCAGTTAGAGCTCTGATATACTCGGCGACTGTAATAATAGTTGTGAAGCCGACAGGATGCTGACCACAGAACAAATAATAACAGACGTCGGTGTTATGATCCACGGTCACGAACTGCAAGGATTCACCAGAGTAATACCGGCTTCACGCCGACCGCCAACAGGACGTTCATCGGTCCACCTCAAGTCTTTCGAGTTTTCCCTTTCAAAAAATAACAGCTAATAAAACCGGTCTCATCCGTTCGGCCCAGTTTTCGGAACGCCACAAGTGATCGAAAGTGAAAACGGCATTCAACGGTGGAATTTTCCTCCTTTTTAAATGCCCGTTTTTTTCTCTCTTCACCTTCTTCTCCCTGTAAAATATCAACGGGGTTTCTCTGATTCAACTTCACACCTGTTCAAGCCCACAATAGAACACACTCGTATGAAGCACAATACCTGATCAATAGAACACATTTAGATCACAATTGGAATTTGTTCGACCAGTTCAGTTTCTTAAACGACAAAATATTTTGTTCAATAATCAACAGCGTCGACAACTATCTTCGTCAATTATCGTCGACAACTCACTAAAAAACAAAATGTTCGGTCCTAAATTTCAGATGAAACCCTAATTATACGAGCAGTTTCAACACATCAAACTGAACGGCTACAAGGAAATTGGGAGAAAATAATGATTGGTCCGAGTTGAAGGTGGAATATTCCATTTCTGCCCAAGAAAGTTTTGTATCTGGAACTTTCAGTATTCTCAGTAATAGACCGAGGTGTCGGAAAGGTTAACACTAAGCGCGATGATATTGAACGTGGAATTCACGAGGGAAATGAGCGAAGGAAAACGACGAGTCACTTTCGAAAAGTGGCCAGTAGGTTGCTGAAGAGGCGTTTACCGAGATTGGGATGCTGATTATTGGCTGTATGAAAAGGTGAGGGAAGCATCAAGCGCCAACAGAACTCAAAGTCACGGGGAAACTATCAAGTTTGATGGCAAGTCACGTTATAAGAGTTCAAGAAACCGTCGAATAAAAGTAATAAATACCGACGTCTTCTAGGGAAACTGGAGACCTTTGACCCGCAGGACTACAGTATAAAGTGATGACTGACACACTTTTGGCGGGAAAGGCGGTGATTCAAGGTTTCGGAACTTCGTGCGGATATCAATTCATTGATAAGTGGAATTTCAATCCTTCGAATGGGCCTCTCTCGTTCTATTGGTGCTAGTAAAGTTCTGTCCAAAGGATGGGTGCTGCAATCAAGTGCAAAGACTTAAAGCATTCATTTTATACATTAATTTGGGTTTCCTCATCTTTTCTCTAATAATGAGAAAAGTTAACTGGAGTGCGAAGGTTGTCTCAAATGTATAATACAGTGTACATGAAAGTGTGAAAGCGTTTCTCCATGAAAACTACGAGTCGATGAAATGATTTGGGGGACTCAGGATCTGTACTGAATAATATAATAATTTTATGTAGGTGCGAGTTTGTAACTCTGGTACTAGATTGCTGAAGTTTCAATCATAAAAATACTTTTTACAACAAATATATGACTCTAACTCGCTTATATCATGAGTAAATCGTGAATGAAACAACAACTTGCTATAACTAGGAATGTTCCGATATTATCGATATCAATGAATATCGATATTCCTGTTTCGATATTTCTAATATTATATCGATATCGGAAATGCGATATCATCGTAATATCGAAAGATTATGGTGAATATCGGCTTTCGATATTGTATTTTTGTAAATTGAGTATTTATCCAAAAAATACGGTTTTTGATCCCGATAATCACGATATATCGTGATATGTTTATGATATTCTTATGATCTCATATATTATTAGGCCCTATATACATTATATTTCTTATTAAGAATATTGTTTGTTTTTATTGTAATTTATCAGTCAACTGGTACCAATTATTAATCTATCTGAATAGAGAAAATTTGAATAGAGAATGGTGCCTAACTCATTTTAGCGAAAAATTGACTTATACATTATGTATTATGTTGCTGTTTCACCGACAAAATCCGATTTCTGGTTTCAATTGATGTAATTTACAAAGAATACTAGTGACCGTCGCCTTTTGATGCAGAAATTCGAGCTTTAAAAATGTTGGAACGAGAACAATACTCGGAAGAATAGTGACACTATCCGAAAAAGTTAAACACAGTGACAACCATAAAAAGAAGATGACATTTCTCTGGAGAAGACCGCCATGTCAATAGTTAGGATATTTTGTAGCTAGAGAACACTTGTGTCACTCTTCCACCGACATTTCACAAACATTGTCGGTGCAGTACAGCCACCTCTTCAGTTGTGCTTTTCTTCGAAAATTCGCTAAAAGAAGAACATTGAATAATCGGGATTAAGGCACCGATCACCAGATTAATCAAACATCGATTCAAATAAGATCGATTATTTGGGGAATTAATCGATTATTGCGAATCATCAATTCCCATCCCCACTCCCTCTTTCTCTTTATTTGGATTGATGTAGGATTACTTTCAATGTTTTTCTATTTTCTTCAAATTTATTTAGGAAAATCAAGTGTAGGTGTGTCGTTAGGAGCAGAAAGCGCCGATGAATGAACGAAATATCACTTTCAAGGATCAAGGATAACTTCCGGGCATTCCCTCAAGAACAATGTGCCGCCAGACGGGAGCCTGGGAACCTGAAGAACTGCTCCCGGTTTTTTTCAGGGAAAAAAACCTCATCCCTCTCATCCCAACTTCATTCATATAGAAAACAGAAAGTGAAAGGGATGTTATTATCGTCGGTCTCATGCGAACCATTTTTTCACCGGCCCCAGACTGGATATCAAACTTGTTCGCACGGGATGGCACGATAGGTTTAGCACGGTTTTAATTAGACGACAGACCCCGCAATTCAAGCGACTGGGTGTCCTCTTGAAATGGAACGAAAATCGTTCGAAAAAGGAAGGTTGACGGAGAGTCCGCCACTTTTAGTTGGTCGCAACCAAGTTCTGATTGACCGCATAACCTCCCGTCTGTGGCAATGCTCTTGAAGCGGTCATGGGCTAATTGGGCGTTTTTGCCTAATTAGACATTGTTACGGATGCCGGGAGACGCAACTTCGGGGATAACGCGCAATGCGTGGACTTGGGAAACGGCGAGTAGGAACGTGAGTTGACCAAGCCATACACGATAGCATCGAATCAAGATATGGATAGGTAATGTACTCACTGCACCTAAAATAACCGCGATCCTATCAATTCTGAGATGGATATGTCTCAATACCGCATGCGGAGACCACAAATAACAACAACTGGTGCAAGTGTTTAGGTCTGTCACAGCCAACCAAAATCAAGTGTTCTCAAGTATTGCGCTCCCACTACTTCGTTAAAACAACGTATTTTTGGAACGTGCAGCCCGTGGTGGATTAAGGGGGGGGGGGGGGGGTAGCCCACCCTCATTGCTCAATGGCCACAAAAGTTTCAGCAGGATATGTCGATTTAGTAGTGACACCTCCCAAATTTCAAGGGTTTGCTCAAAAAGCCCATACTAAGGCTGAGTTCGAACATGGAGCCATTGGCGTGCGAAAACTGTTCTATAAAAACAATGCAAAAGCGAAATTGCTAGGGAAACAAAACTATTGATTTCGTTAGTACAAGTAGGAGTTCAGTTGGTAGAAATTCAGTTATTGTCAGTGATTCCCAGTGAAATGACGTCAGTCATATCGCCATACTATTGACATTTTATGTCTTTGCTATGGCACACAAACAAAAAAATCGTCACGAAAACTGTTGACGAAAAGTAACTTCCTCATTTTCCAACCCATGAAAATCGTTCACCACTCGTTGGAAAGCCCTCAATTTATCGAATATTTCCATGCCCTGCACACGACCGTGGATGTACGGAAAGCTGAGTTAAACAGAAGTTCATTTTGAAGGGAATTTTGAAAGTAAACCTTAATTCACAGGATAACCGAAACAGTTGTAGTATCACAACATGTGTGTTTAATGTACCATGGTTTATTAGGGTGTATATATAGGAATGCTACGTGAAATTGTAGTTGGGTGTTAGAGGTGTTTTATGACTTTCCCTTAATGTGCGGCCACTGACACAGCGGAGTGGACTTCGGCCGAACTTACTCCTATGCCACCAGTCTCTGGGGAATCTCCGAAAAACACATCATAACATTAACAATCCGGGGGTCTGGGGGTGTCCCCCAGATTTCATTTCTTCGCTATGATCCTTCTCAAAAGTCCCCAGGTAATGGGGGAGGAAATGGGGGGGGGGTGATGGTGGTGGGGACTAAAGACATAAAATGTCCCAATGTGTTGCAGACTCGTATGCAAGCGTTTTAAATGTATTCATGAAGGAAAATTGCAGTAAGCTTAGAACCAACTACTCTAGTATCTCTAGTTCTAAATAACCTTGTAAGGTGGCAAAGTGGTTTGTGGTCATAACATTTTTGTTTGAGAGGGGGCAATTAAAGAAATTATTGAGGAGAGTAAAAATATTAATTATCCAAATGATGTATGTATCTACTCAGAATAGTGCAAAACTCCATTCCCTTCTTTAAAGTCACCATTAATTTTCCATTAACTAACTACCATGTCGTTTTAGGGTCAGTTTCACCCGTTTTTCAATGTATAAACTGAGCTCTCAGTTGATAACCAACGATATTTAGTTTTACGAGCGATAAACCAACGATTAAAAATAACCACTCGGGTTTTGATGGTCAGAGTCCTTAATTATTAATAACAGATTCACCACATCTCCTCTCAATTTTGTAGTTTACATCCGCTATTAACCTTTTTATCTGTATTCATCAGTTTGATTCATTTCGTTATTCTTCAAAAATTGCCTTTTAGCTATAAGCCGCGGTTGAACGATATTGTTGAAGAGGATGAAGATTTTTCAATTTCCCGTCCGAATTTTTCACAAGAATGAACCATTAGTTCTGACATAAGTGACATTGATTTCGTAAATAAGTATGTCTCATCGTCCGAATTTAATTTGTTTAAACAATTTTACAAACAATAAACCGAATGAATATACCACTGTTATCCATCCTCGACCCATGTTTAACATTTCAAGCCTCTATCTTCAAACATTGTTTAAACAATTTTACAGATAAGAAACCATGTGCTATATATAGCATTGCCATCGAGTGCTGACCTATGCATAAAATTTCACCAAATTAAATAGGAAAACCCGAATTTCGGATCTATAATCTACGAGGTTCACACTCGTAGGTTCACACGGACACGGCATACTGTAAGGAAATCTGGGTCTGCAACGCGTACTGCAATGCTATCGTCCCTTTCTAAACAAATTTGGTTCCATGTCCTTAAGACACTCACAATTACTATTGTATTCCTCCAAATGTTGACGGATGGAAGTTCATATGGCTGCTCCATTTATTGTAATAATACTTGTAATACAAACTTTCCTCGATACATTAACGGCGACAATTACCTAGGACCTAGGTCCTAGGTGCATAACAAGCGTAATTATTTTGTAGCGTATTCCTGTGTGAGGTTATTTTTGCACGTATAATTTTCGTAAATATGGAAGACTCATATTATCAGTTCTATTATACGTTGATTGTGTTATGGATATAGAATGGCGTTCAACCTCAAAGGATGTAGAACGTGACACGACGCATTAAACCACAAGCAGTTAAGTACTAAAAGGGTTCACTTTCGAGAATGAATAATCATCGCCTCGGATTGATCAATTAGTTGGCCCCTCCTCTTCGACGACAACTCTTTCAGTTGGGCCAAGCCTATCAAATTATTCATCCTTGATTTCACGGCGACACAACAAAATTGGGCTTTCATAACAGGTCGAAACCAAATAGGACGCGTCGTCTCATGGGGTTAATAACGTGAAGTGCAAGGGAAAATTGGTGTGAGCCAGAGTGGAAAATCATTCTCTCACCGGTCATTGATTCTTTTGCTTCCTCGATAACAGAAGTGAATACGCTGACTACACAAGACCTGAATAGAACCAAAGTTTATTGCACACATTTTGAAACGAAAAACAAAAGTTTCAGCACGTTTCATGTTAATTGGTATTCACCAGTTTTTGGCTCATGGGAACTAATTGGAAAACGTCACCTGTACTTCGAGGACAAAATTATGAAATTTAAGGGAGATATAAATACGAACTTAGTGGCACCTAATAATGTTTTCCCATTGGTTATCCAAAACAGGTCGCTAAATGGTGTGACTCATGTGACATCCGAGACCGTATAGTAGGCATTGCTTCATTCTGGCAAGTTTTGACGTAACCCTTTTCTTTGCGAATACGGCCGATGAGCAAGAAGGGCAATAAAGACGCAGATGTGTAACATTTAGCGTTCACAAGGCCCTCAAGGTGGGTGCACGACTTTCCGTGTCTGACCCACAAAAATCCAAGTCGGTTTAGTGCAAATCCCGACCCGTTACAGGCCTTTGACGTTGTTTCCTGACTAACTTGATTACAAGGGTGGAAAAATACAGCAAAAACCCCTTCAAAGATCTTGAGAAAATAGGCCGCATTCCCTTAAATTATACCTATGTGGAGTGACATTTAGATCTGAATACCGTAGGAGTGGAACATCATGGAAACGTTCGAATGTCAAATATTGTGCAAAAGCAACAAATTATATGGAAAAGTGGTCGATCATACCGAGCCCAGTACTGGACTGGTTGTTGAAGACACAATAATCACACAGGCTCACAATCATTAGGAACTAATAGAGATCCACGAAGTTCGTCCTATGACTATTTTTCTCCATCCTCTTACTGCTGCATTTTCGAATGAATCAGGCTACAAGAAGTTTTTCATCAGGCTACAAGAAGGTTGCCATCTCCATTACAACCATCCCAGGACATGCATCGAGAAGACATAACATCCAAGAACTCATTAGACCCAAATCCAGGAATAAGTAAGAAATAACCTATAGTAAATAATAAGTAAGTAAATAATATTTATTTTGTGTTTTCCGGCTCTTTTCTACTGTACCCAAGCATGTCCTGTGGAAACCACATCGGATGGCAACTCGAGACTGCACGGAACTTGTAAAGCCTAGTACACACTAGTAGGCATGGCTATAGGCGGTCTAGACTTGAGACATAGATATGGCCTATAGACTGCGATCTTTGTCTCGTCTAGCGCCTTATTGAGATGTGAAATTTTTCAGTCTCATCTTTGCAAACTATCATGACGGACCATGTTTTGTGCGGGATGAGTGTCTGTTTAATTGTAATTAAAGGTGGACCTAGGTTAGGTACTGCATTATTGATTAAATTAAGACTGGAAGACGCCATTGGTTTTCAGAATTTCACCAGGCTGACGGCTACTGATTTTGAAGAATAATTATTGCTCCAGGTGGTTGGAGGGAAAATAATGAAGCAGAATACAAAATTTAGAGAAGCCATCATAGTTTCTCTTTGACTGGCAGTAACACTGCGTTTCCTAGCAAGTGGAGACTCATTCACGAGACTCATGTACACCTTCAGAATTCCGATCGAGAGACTTCATACCTGCGATTTATAGGGCTGTTATAAATCGGGTTTGTTCTTTAGACATGTTCTTTATACACATCCTTTAGACATCCTGAGACAACCTTATGTAACATAACCTCTGAGACCAAAATCGTGCAACGTGTTTACTCGTGTGGACTCACCTCTAGGCGTTCTTGCATGCACAGACATGACTCCAATCTCACAGCTGGAAGTAGGTAGATATATTAAATATTACTTTAAATAAATTACTATAAATTTTATAGTAATAAGAGAATCCCAAAAAACGCAAAAGTTTAGCGCCTTCCTAACATAAAAGGACAGAGGAAGTGATGATTTTCAGTCAAAATTCAACTATTGATTTTATTGAAGGTGATTTATTTCTAAGTTCGTCTAATTGATGTAATAACGAGTTAATTTCAATCGATTATGACGCAATTTTGAGTTGTCAGCCGTTTGGTGTTTAGTTCGCTCGTCATTGAGATTGTAGCGCATGCCCTAATCTCCGCAAACACTAACTTCTCGTTAGTACCTAAAGCAGTTACGACCCAGATTTGCAAACAGCTAGTTGTATACCTAGATTACTAGCCATTTGCGAATCTGGGCACTTTCGATGCGTTTCCTGGGATGGTTGTAATGGACATGGCAACTAGGGAAGCAACATCGGAACCAAATAGTCGATTATAACATCAAACGATTAATCGTAAGCTAATAACCAATGTGACCGATTGACCGGTATTGAATAATCAATGTTCAATTAATCGAAAGCAAATAATTTGATAATTTAATTTTTAAGTAGTTATTTCAAACGCATAATTATTTGCTTTCCCATGGTTTTAACCCCTTTGAACCCTCCAAGCGGTTCAACGGTACCTAGGGTTCAAGAAACATTAATTTTGGTTTATTATCTTCGATAATGAACCATTGGAATCGCCCAAAGAAAAAAATTTTTTAACCCCCCCTCAAAATTTGTTGGTTTACGTTTCAAGATACGTAGATTCAGAAAATCGAATAAAAAAAAATCCGTCCGTCCGCCGTACGCCGTCCGCCGTACGCCGTCCGCCGTACGCCGTCCGCGCCACTTTGGCCAGTTAGCGTTGAGTTAAAATTACGAAATTTTTTTTTATGGGTTTCGACTAACCCTACAATGGTCCTCGAAACTTTTCATAACCCTAGGTCAAGGGGAAGGGGTTCTAAACGAATTTTGAAAATTTGAAAATCTCATATCTCGAAAAAGTCATATAGAACGGTATGTTTTTTATTTCATATTTAGATAGAGTTTGTTCCGTAGAGTTTTTTAAGACCATCCGCAGCTTTGTACGACCAGCCGTTCGTTCACAATGACGGCTCAAAGGTTGAGCCTGTCGACGCGATTTTGAATCAATCGGTTGAAATACAGGTCGATTAAATACAGGTCGACTCGATTTTCATACTAACTAGCTGTTTAGAACATCATATGGTTTTAGTGATGTCGAGTTTGTTGTTCTGAGGTACGTTTCGTGCTACGGAAATGAAGGTAATTTCGAATGTTTGTTGGTAGGTAGGTAGGTACTTCTTTTATAGATAAATTAAAAAGTATTAAAAACCCTAGAATTATATCGTATTAATTAAATACAAATTATTAATATTTAACAATAAATTATAATAATTTTCACTAGGTATCTACTTGATAAACTTATTAATAATTAGTGATAATTCATAATAATAATTAATCTAACATTTAGGATATAGACATTCAGACCTAGTGATCTAGACAGAAGGGTGATCTGTACAAAGAAGATAATGAAATTCTTGACACAACGGTTCATTATCTTCTTTGTACAGATCACCCTTCTGTCTAGATCACTAGGTCTAAATGTCTAGATCCTAAATGTTAGATTAATTATTATTATCAACTATTTCTCATTGCAAACCTGTTCATTGTGTACCCAAGATCCTTCCCTAAAAGACCTGGCAGCGGGAAATATTATTCAACATGGTTTGAAAAGGGAAAAACAAGTTTTGTAAAAAATCCCATTGCTCTAGGTAGTAGTCGATACCAGTGACCAACATTTTCTTCAGTAGTCGACATGGTTTGGCACTAGTAGTCGACCTACATGTGTTAGAAGTCGACAGTATCACTTGAGTCAGTAGTCGACAGGTTTCGTCATTCCATCGTTTTCGAATTTTACGACATCTAAATAAAATACATTCAACTGTGAATCGGAACTTGAAAATAGATTAATAAGATGTAATAAAGTAGGTAGTTATCAGACTTTTTATTTGCAAACAGCTCATTATCAGTCTCAAATTGCAATAAGTACTTAAGTAAAAAGGTATGAAAACTATAGTCGAAAACTCATTGTCAGAAAATTGACATTACAGTTGGGCTTCGGTACCTATTTACATATTTTTTTGACATTTTCATGTCTTTGCTTTGGCACATGAACTGAAACGGGAAAAATTTGTTCCCTTGATTCACCCTTTCCCTCAGATCAGGTCAGAACACAAGCGACCGGCGGGCCATTACGTCAGAGCCTATGACGCACGAGCGTATGACGTAAGACGGCTGGCAGGAGGCTAACTAGTACGTCAGAGCCTATGACGCACGAGCGTATGACGTAAGACGGCTGGAAGAAGGCCAACAAGTACGTCAGAGCCTATGACGCACGAGCGTATGACGTAAGACGGCTGGCAGGAGGCCAACAAGTACGTCAGAGCCTATGACGCACGAGCGTATGACGTAAGACGGCTGGCAGAAGGCCAACAAGTACGTCAGAGCCTATGACGCACGTGCGTATGACGTAAGACGGCTGGCAGGAGGCCACTAGTGCGTCAGAGCCTATGACGCACGAGCGTATGACGTAAGACGGCTGGCAGGAGGCTAACTAATGCGTCAGAGCCTATGACGCACGAGCGTATGACGTAAGACTGCTGGCAGGTGGCCAACAAGTACGTCAGAGCCTATGACGCACGAGCGTATGACGTAAGACGGCTGGCAGGAGACTAACTAGTGCGTCAGAGCCTATGACGCACGAGCGTATGACGTAAGACGGCTGGCAGGAGGCCAACAAGTACGTCAGAGCCTATGACGCACGAGCGTATGACATAATACGGCTGGCAGGAGGCCAACTAGTGCGTCATACGACGAGACCTTTTATGTCTCTGCGCCCCCTCCCACACCCACACCGCGTACCTCGTACTTCATTTTGGTTTATTATCTTCGATAATGAACCATTGGAATCGCCCAAAGAAAAAAAAATTTTAACCCCCCCCTTAAAATTGGTTGGTTTACGTTTCAAGATACGTAGATTCAGAAAATCCAATAAAAAAAAACCCGTCCGTCCGCCGTACGCCAAACGCCGTCCGCGGCACTTTGCCCAGTTAGCGTTGAGTTAAAATTCATTCATTTTTCATTCATTCATTCACATGGTATGACTATGGTATGGTATATTATTGTATGTATGATTTAGTATAGTACAGTACGGTATGATAGGAAAGAAATGGTATGAGTACGGTGAGAATATGGTATGGTGCCGATTTGCAACACAGTCTGGTATAGACAGAAGGGTGATCTGCACAAGGAAGATAATAAACCGTTGTTTCAATACCCATTGTCAACAACTTTCATTTGAAACGGTAGATTATAATCGTAAAATCTAGCCCCCCCCCCTCCCTCAAAACCACAGGAGTAGTGGTGGGGGTACCCTGAGGTTGAAGACTAATCGTCGTTGTTATTGTTACTACCTCCATGGATGAAGAGACCTCTACTAACAATAACAACACCGGTTTGTCTTAATAAGCATGGAAGAACGAGGTATCATTCATTCATGGAGGTAGTAACAATAACAACGAAGGTTTGTCTTAATTTGTATTAATCGATTATTATTACTGATTTTATTACTGGTTTTTGAATACATCTTGATTTTGAAAGCATTTTTAAAGCATTTTAGAATGCATCAAATCGTGATGTATTCGAAAACCGATTAGTTAATAATGATATCGATGAATCAGTAGTAATAATCGATTAATAAAAATAATCGGCAGCTACACATCGACTACAATCAATCGATTAATCGGGGTAAAATAATCGTTTATTCGATTATTCATTTGCATTTCTAATGGTATGAAGGACAATGATTCGATAGTAATAATGCAGCAACAATTACGAAAAAGATAAAGAGAATGAAGAAAAGTAGTGGAAGGACGAACTGCGTGGATCAGCATTAATTCTTAATGATTTGCTTGATGCTTTGTGATTGTGGTTGTTCCTCACGCAGTCACGACACAGATTTGCAAACAAATAGTATACGGATCTTAACCAAATTAGTTAAGATTTAATCTTAAATAGACAAAATTATATGAATCCATGTTGGTTTGCTCATATCTTGTTCATAACCCCCTCTTCATCATTACCCAGCGCTTACTTGATTAGCCGTGATATGGGTATACGAGTATCATTCAGGAGGTTCTACCCCAGTTTTCAGAGCTGCCTCTTGAAACTTTAAAGGTATTCGATATTTTGTAACCTCGACGTGCAGTTCTACCCACTGACGAAATACCCGACCAGGACAAAAACTGGTGTGAGTGGCTTCTTCTTGTTTTTTTGGAGAGATTTTTTTTTATCTTCTCATATTCATTGAAACGAAAGAAGATTTCGTAGAGCCTTGATCCAGTTTGGTACATCTCAATCGAAATGCAATTTAAAGGGCACAGGTCCTATTTAAGTCGTACGCGGCCATCATAACTCAAGCTGTCTTTCGTCACATTGAACTTCGCCTTTGAGCAATAACATCGGAACATTCAACCAACCCCCTCACCCAGTTTTTGAATGCCAGTTGATTTGATCTGGTTTCTCATTCGCTTAAGATATTTTTCGCACGCGGCTGTAAAATAACCGGGTTCTTTTTTTTCGCTTCTTGTGTTTCATTTTTCAAGCCGAATCGAGAGCGATCCGAGATGCACCGCGCCCACGATACCCCCTAAACGGATAAATCCCGGCCGCTCCTTCCATCCCAAAGACCGACTGACCGATAAAATGACGTAACTCCCGTTGACTCGGGTCGACTGTTAGTTGGTGAGTAGGGTGGAAAAACTGACGCAACTCCGCCGCACATAACACGGGCCCCGTATGTTAATACGATAAACCGATACCAAGGACCACTGCGATCGATGTTGCTCCCTTTATTGGGACAGTTCGAGATTTCAAAACTTAAAGTGGTGCTTTTTTGAGGAAAGGAAACGATTTCTAAAGAAGGCTTCATCGAAAAAAAAAAATCTTCCAGTATGATGAAAATCAATGAATTATTCAAAATGGAGTTGGGCTTATAATATCAATCATTAAGCACATGGCTGGGGACAAAAATGAAAGCCTGAAGAAGCAACTATTGTGCCATCCAAGACGTCAACAAAACTTCACAAACTAATGGAATAGAAATCGAGATTCGTAATAGACTACAGAGATTGTCGTTGGTGAGTCAAAAGAAGAAAACCTTAGGGCTTACTAACAGAAATTACCACTAAATTGGTAGTGATTCTCCTGACATTTTTAGGTAATGGATACGTTTCCCCCTACAACCCCCACCAAGTTCGTTATCCCCTTACAATGAATGACGAGTTTAAGAGTGTTATAAACTATAAACGTAGATTGAATTTGCGGTCTTCGCATTTTTATAATTCTCTACATATTTCATGTTGAACCTGCCTTCTTAAGTTTAACCCGCCTCCGGGTCCCCAATATTCCGTGTTCGCACTGTTTTTCTCCAGCTGAGCCAGATAAGAGGATATTGGCTAATTCGCCTCGAAAACCAACAAAAATCACCCAAAACGTCCAGCATTTTTTCCCCAATTGAAATTTACAGGGGTTGTGAGGGTTACAAGTAATTTTGGCTGCACATGCACAAAGCTAAGGTCCTTTCCACACCTACCCAACTATGAAAGCGCTGTACCTATTTTGAGGGGATTTTCAGTGGTAATTTTAGGGTTTTAGTAGAAGTTCGTTTACCTCTGAATTGTGATGGTTTGCTGAGTGTCCTTGGTTCTCGATGTTTTTGTTCGACCACTCTGGGGATAGTCAGGTCTGTGAATGCAGACCAGATAATCTTCGGGGTGGGCATATTGCCTAACCCCCCGAGAACAGGGGCCTCAGAAAATCATACATTACAGAATTCATACCGTTTCGCTTCATCATCCCCAATTATCGTATCACTTCGTGAACAGCATGACATGAATAACAACGGAGTTCTAACGGTGTTCAATTTAAATCAAAACAGCATGGAATATACCTACACGAATTTTCTCAGAACCTCTTCTTACATAACGAGTCCTAACTAACAAGAAGCCGGATTCTATCATTTAAGAAAATTGAAACTCACCGAAGATAAACGCGAAGTGTGGCAACATGGACGGCATCCGTTTCAAGTTTCCGTTCATTAGGATCGGTATTCGTAATCTTTCGATAGAAGGTAACAAAAACAGTGATTTTCGTGAGTTCGTTAAGTCTTCCCTGAGTTACGTGAAGGCTTTTCTTTCACGGGTCCCGTCATTTTTCGATTGCGGTTGATCGATCATCTTTGGGTTCATCACCGGTTTTTAACGACCCCGTGCACTCCGACCGCCTTCACAGTCGACCAACAATTACTCGACGAAGGGTTTTGAGAGTTGCGATCAGGGAAGAGAAGGTTTGCTTGCGGTAATTTTTTTCTTCATCAATTTTCCATCTCAATCCCGAAAACGATCGTAGAAACAACCCGAGTTCCGTCTGTGTTGTCGGCCTCAAGAATTCATCATCTTCCTCTCAGCTGAAATCGTTCCTACTGCTAGAAATATTGAATACGTCAATTCAACCGGTAACACCAGGATGGTAGCGGCGTAATTTTTCTTTCATTACTTTTCTTACGGGCCAATACCGTCTAAATTCGAATACCTACATTCATGATGATTATTGGCGCCTCAAAAAAAGGTTCCCATATATTTCACAACTAAACGAGTTCAACTCGAGAAAAATCGACATCCAAAGATTAATAAGGTCCAAATCTAAGGCAGGAAGCCTAATCCAGGCCCTGAAGAGCTTCTGGGCTTCTCGAGTGACTCCACTTCATTATAGAAGTTAATTTTCTTAGTTTCATTATCGGGTGTATCAAACACAGTGTTAATCGAATATATAAGTTCAAGGAGATCGAACTATCGCAACCTCACTGTGACAGAGAGACATTTTAATTGATTTTAGGGTTCATAATGACATTTTGAGCCTAATGAGTTTCATCAATACTTCACTCAGTACACTTGAACCTTATCTCAACGTTGACCGAATTATAGTGACTGCCACTATTAACTGCGGAGAGCGGAGGAATCGGAGACGTATACTCTGTACAAGGAGCTAGACTCCTAAACGTAAAATTTGCACATTTTTACAGAAAGATCTGTCTCACTGCACGCTTCTCGGTGGCTGTTCAGGCTGCGAGCTGAAGTTTTGAATTTGAATGCTAAACCGTGTGGGTGTTCTCTCTGCAAACTCAGAGCTCGTGTAGACGTTGACCACTCCCTGAGCATATGCCCTGTATTGAAGGAGTTCAGAGGGCAAGCTTTTCAGCATCCAGTTTTTTCGTCTGAGCATGTTGTGCGTCTCGTAGTTATGAGGGATAGTCGAACGTGATTTAAGATTACCGTCTGGCCTGGCGTTATAGGTCCTTGCTAGTAGGACAATTTAATTTCTAACCTGGGTGATTACAATTTTCGTTCGTTGTGTTTACTTTTGACATGGATATGGCTGGGTTCATTCCAAAATTTGCTTAATACACATTTTCGTTATTCAAAAAAAAAATGTGACTGCTTTCGGCGCAATTTGCGTGGTGGTAGAGACATGAAATTTGGCATGTAGCCTCCTTAGGACTTACAATTAAACCGCATAGGCCCTGGATCCGCTGAGTGGCTCCTAAAGCTCATTTCTATGCTATTCCCTCTATGAAGCTGTAATTTTGCATGTAGCCTCCTTAGGACTTACACATTGAGCAGCAAAGGGCCGGTATCAACTGAGTGGCTTTTAAAGCTAATTTCTATGATATTCTCTCTATGAAGCTGTAATTTGGCATACAGCCTCCTTAGGACTTGCACTTTAAGCAGCATAGGGCCAGGATCAGCTGAGTGCCTTTTTAAGCTAACGGCTATGCGATCCCGACTATGAAGCAGTAATTTGGTATGAAGCCTCCTTAGGAAATGAGATTGAGATTTATGTCTATGATGATCGATTCAGTCTGTACACAATCTTTACCTGATTACTAATCAGTGATTAGGTACATATTGAAACATACTTCACTCATCAATCAGAAATACAAAAGTTCACTGACTCCCGAAATGATCGATTACCTCTACATTAGCAGATTTGCTTATTTTCAACACCCTCCTTTCGTGTTACGCGTCACGCTTATATCCCTATTGTCATAAAATCACAACTCCATTGTTCCAATCTCGCTCCTTCGTCCTGCTCATCGAGCCGCGTCCGACCCTCGAAATTCTTATTCCAAACAGCTAGACTTTTGCGTCCATGCGTCCGACGCGCATTCAGCCGGTGAAACAAATCCCAGTCCGCGCTAATTACCCTCAGCTGCCGTAACAGGATCATTGTAAGCTGTGTCACGAGCCGCTATTGTTGTTAAGGCTTCAGTCCTCGACTCCCATCTAACGGCATGACCGAGACATCTTGCGGTTTCGAAACACTTTGCATCACGATTTGATAGCTATTGTAATTTTGTCATTTAAAGCTACGGTCGTGTATACATCATGTATAAAAAGTCGTCCTTTACACAACCGACGATAGCTTTTTCCAATTGAACAAGCGACTCCACTGTTGAAACCTCAACCTGCACACTCTTCTGTTATTGACTTGAAATTATTCACATAAACAAAACCTTTACGATTTTACTATCCTAACTGTCGTTGGATTTTAATCTATTTTAATATAATATTTTACTATCCTTCCTGATTTTAGTCCCAAGCCCGGTTTGCGAAAGGGCGAGGGAAAATAAATCAAATGGCCTTAACAAGATACTTTAGATACCTACCCACCTGCCTAAAAACTCATCTAACTAAAAGTAAACTGATCAAGAGCCTGGATGAGGTGATTTTTCTTAAAAACGACCAGGTTTCAGGCTGTAATCCCGGTTTAATCAAGTCCAATTAAAAAACTGATATCAGTGTCGAAAAATAATGAAATTTCATGTGCCACACTGGGGTTTTTCCGTCTTATCGAATCGAAGTTACGTGCAAACGCGGTTAGTCCAACTTTGGGCACTTGTGGACGCTCTTGGGTGCGCCCAAACAAAAAGATTGTCGAAGTAAAAAATGTGATCGTTGAATTCTTTGTAAAAAATCAAGGGGACGTTGCTTCAATTGTGTTTTTTGCTATCCCTCTTTATATCGAAATAAAAAAGGTGGTACGTTCATTAAGAACCACCGTGTATAATGGTTAAGATGATTCGGACAGTGTATGACACACATTTATTGGAAATTCATTTCGAAATAGCAAATTTTGTGATTCGCGCCTGCTTATTGTATAGAAAGTAAACGTAATAAATAACGAACTGAGTATGAAAAGTGTCTAGAGCTATAACGAAGACAGAAAGGCATGAACCATGGCCTTCTGAGCAAATTAGGGTATTAACAGCCCAATTGTGAGGATGCAGAGGCCGGTGAATTGTCATTGCATTGATATTGATATATGTGTAGAGAGCGAGAAAGTTGTTCAGTTATTTCTTAGCAATATTATTGTATAATTGATTATTTATTATGCGTTTTGTGTTTACTTTGAGAAAGTCGAGCCGACTATGTTGTGGTATACGTTTTTTTTTCTTTTCTTTTTTTGTTTTTCTCTTTTCTTGTAATTGGGATCTTGGATCTCGTATTCATTAAATAAATAAATAAACAGTCTAATAAATTTTGCATCCCCTACCTTGTCAAATATAGCGTTGAAGACAATTTAAACTGAACATTCCAATTAAAAAATATATCTGATATTGGGAGAAATCGTAGCCTAATGAAAAAATGGGCGATTCCAATGGTTCATTATCGAAGATAATAAACCAAAATGGTTGTGAGATCGGTGATGAAGTTGTGTACTCGTTAGGGAAAAGACTTGTCAGGATAGTCCATTTACTAACCGATCGGCTGAGGTCTATCATCTTGTTACGGTCATAAAGACCTTGTTTGATATCACAGTATCCCTTAATCTCACTAAATCGTCGGTCAATCAGTCGTTTTCAGACCAATGAAGGATTTATGAAAATTACAGTGCGCTCAAGAGGCCCGTTACGGGTCCTGCACTGTTGTTGCACCTGACCACACCCGTGTTTAAAGCCCCCGGGCCGTGATTACTTACGGTCACGCAGTATAATCCGTCAATAGTCAATGAGGTCTTGTTATGGGACGCAGGAGTGGATGCCATCTACTTTCGGCCACAACAAACTATTCACGTTACAGCAACAATATTCCCATTCGTAACAGCAATTGTGCAACGCAAGTTCGAATAGAACACTTTATTAGGCTCGCCGGCTCAGATGCGGCCAAGGCCTTACGGTTTCGATCTGATTCATTTTAGATTTTTTTTTCTTCTTTTTCCACTTTCATCCATAATTCAATATTGTGAGGGTAATTGAATGAATTCCACACCTAAATTGTTAATAATAACATAATGCAGATAACAGGTTTCTTCGAAATTTTGGCCATTATCTATCTGTGCCTATTTTGAGCTTGATGCTCACGGGATTTGTACACATGGAAAATTGGTTGAAGACACCATTATTTTGCTCGGTAAAATGCAACATAAGCCATTATTTATTGGGAATGAAGTTTTGTAACACCTAATAAATTATCGAGCTTCACATGATTCACTATACAAGAACATCTGTTGAACTGATTTGAAATTCTTCTGGATAACGAAATGAGTATCTACCTAAACCTGTCACTCTACCTGTCACCCCACCATTTATTCCCGGGCAGAGGACGCTGTAACGCAAAAATTACCGTAAGATTTACAATTGTTTTAATTAATTAAGTGTTTCTCTCTTTCTATTTTCTCCTCCTGTGCAAATATTTATCCAGTAAAATTCAAATAATATTGAAATGAATATCGTCATTAGTATATACAGAAATTATCAACTAATTAGGATCCGATGATAAGTCAAATATTTATCGACACCAAACGTTTCTTCATTATCGGAGAAATAGTAGGAGGGACTACCTTGTTCGAAGGCCTTAGTTGATGGGGCTGGTGGACGAAGAGACTGAGTACAAACCTGGAAACAGAAGCATTATTTAGAAATACATCAACAAGAAGTAAAACATCGAAATTTGTATTTTTATTTGAGGAAATATTTCGAGATTTTCAACTTGATACGGTCATTATGTGAGAAACTGTTATGTTACGGAAAATGCTTTATTGATCCGTGTTATGTAACATCCGGGGCGAGGGAGGGACATGCATCTCTTCGCCTAATCAGAACTAATCAACCGGTCTTCTTCCTTATTCGTTCAATCACATGACTAATCACTACCTTGTGCTCGTAGAAAATAAAATGGATTGAGGGAAAAAAAATCGTGCACGTAAATAAGCGAAAGTTTGATGATCTAAAATGATTTAGGAATCGTCAGGAACATGGAAGCAAATACGTGAGAGTTTAAGACTGCTCGCCCAGGAAAGCGATTTAGGTAATATGAAGGATGCGCCCTCTAAAAGCCGGTAAACCACCCGAACGCATTACGTATCGATTCATTTGAGATGATATGCAAAATGATAGTTTTCAGTAATTCTCGCCTCACTAGGGGGATGGTACGTAGAAGGCGGTAATTATCTGTGCGAGAGGGAACACGGGAAAGTGAACTAACTTTCTGCCGGTCAGCTGGTTAGAGGATGAAAGTTGCCGAGTGATACAACTGAAGACCTCGAGGAGTCTTTTTCGTACGGCTCGACGTCCAAACTCAAATGTTTTATAAACCCACTGACTACATACGAGACCTAAAACAGGGATAGCTCTAATACAGGACTAAACAAAGTTCTGTTTTGAAAAGTTTCTGTTTAGGTATATCTTAAATTAAAAAAAATAACCATCATAATAATTATTATGCTCACCACCCAAAAATAAGTAGAACAGGTTCTTCTTACGAATTAAGAATTTTTAGAATATTTTCTTCTTTATTTTGGCTAAGAGATCCCATGTGCCATAAAAATCTCAAGATAATTTTAATTACTTATGCAAAATAAAGAAGAAATAATTCTCAATTCCACTATTATATAAGAACTTGTTCTACTACATACAGAATAGTAGTTCTTGTTGTATTATAATCTATCCTACTAGATTATATTATAATCATTCAACTTGAAAACCCTCTAATTCAACTAGAAACACCAATAATCGTTTGGATTTCGATAACGGGTTGTCAATTGCCATCCTTTGTCAGTAACGTGCTGTAACTATTTTGCTAGACTTTAGTTATAAGAGTGTAAATATCTGCAAACACCCAGTCTATATTACTCGTATGTTCGCTGCGGTGGGAACAACAACACATAATACCGTTTGGAGCAATGTTGTTATTAATTGGACTGCAATTTTGAGTGGCAGTTAGAATTAGGGTTCAAATCACTGCAAAACTTGATGGAACGGAAACACTAATCTTGTAGGTTGATTCGAATGCTGGGTGCTGTCTTGCTGATTATATTTGTATTGTTACATTATAGAATGACATTTAGCATGTACGTGGCCGAGTCTTGATGGAAAGATCAACTTTCACTTCAGTTAAGTAAAGCGAAGTTGAGTGTCTGTTCGAGTAGTTACTCATTTGAGAACCTCCGCTATTACAGAAACGTCACTCAAACACGACCGTGCGCTCCATCATCCGGGAGTATGAAATCAAGCAAATGGAAATGAGCGATTCCCATCAAAGTAATTACAAAATACTTACATTTAGTGTTTGGTATGCGTTATCGAGTGTGGAGCATCGAGCAAATAAACCACTCGTCCAAAACCTTATAAGCCCCTAAGTCTATTGTGAAATGTGCAGTACGATTTGAATTTCGACGTTAAGATATTGAAAGTAACACGTGGATCGTGAAAGACTTCTGGTGTTTACTCAACGATAATCTCATTTCACATGAATTATTTCCAGTAGACCAGAAACTGATAACTGAAGGCGGTAATGAGCAAATCATGTGATGATATCTGGCGGAGGATACGGTCTGGTACTCGACCTGAGAGAGAAACGCTCCGGGTAGTATCACCTTAGCGAATATTAAAAGGCGTTCGAGAAGGGGAAGAGGATGATGGAAAGCAAGGACGGCCAGCTGTTTGTACTCACTCTGGTTGAGTACCCAGGAAACCGCGGATGGCAATTCTGGAATACCGGCAGTAAAACTTTCCAAAGGTGATTTCATGTGCACCCGGTACCATTCAGTGGAGTTATGGTAAAATCGTGTAACATTTCTCATAGAAAAGGCTGAATAAGGTTGTAAAACTGCAGGTCAACACTAAATTAAGGAGGTTGTATTGTAATAACACAACATAACACATACTTTACTGATTGCATTATTTTAAATGTTCATAAAAACTACTGACTACATACCCATTTTTGAACCAATTTTGGTGCATCATTCCCATTTTGTATCTATCCTATGTCAAATCACACAACTATGATGCCGATAGATTGGGTTGTATTTAATTGTATCGATGATAGTATGTATTCTAATTAATAAATGCACCGGAGCATCTCTTCTAGAAAAGCCTTGTAATTTCTTGTTCACATTTCGATTTTAAACCGTCTCCTCTAATGGTAAACCACTACTCGTGTACAATTTCAGGAAGTTGATTGCGTGCTCCTGTGCACAGTAGATATTTCTAGAAACGCCGATATCATGGGACCAAATTTGGATGGTAGGCAGGAGCTCGTCCACTGGTGGTCTCATATGAGGTTATCAATGATTACAAATCACGTTTTTCCCTCACCGAATCAACGCCAGGCTGTACCCGATCGACTAAGTCATTCCATTATTTTGTAGTCATAATAAGCTTGACCACTTTTTAAAATACCCTCACGCGTTTGCGAAAGTAAAAATCTCCATCGTGATTCGGCAGATTCCCGGGCACACTCGCCGCCGGCTTTCCAGAATGTTATCATCACCGCTAATAAATTGAAGTGCCACGGTTTTCTCTTCCACAGCCACATCATGTTAGGGAGCTTCACTCCTGCACGACCCGCGTTCTGGTTCAGAGGATTTTCGCTTTTTTCGTTCTAAATTGTTAAATAACACAGATTAAAAAAACCCGCAGCCCCCGCATCTCCCTTCACCACCACCAATCGCCTGCGGTTAAATGCGACATGGGCGAGCCCCGAAAGAATAAGGAAGAGGGAACGACTTTATCACGCTTCACGTGACAATGATTTCGGTTGTGAACGGGCGGAGCCAATTTTGTGTCTTCCCACTTGACAAATCAGACAGTAAAAAGTGACATTGCTTTGGTTTCTGAGATCTGTACTGTCCGGATTTACGATCAGACTCTACTATACTTCAGGTAAGTAACTACCTACTTTACTACATCTTATTAATCTATTTTCAAGTTTCGATTGACTGCTGAATGAGTTTTATTTAGATGGAAGCCAAAAAAGTGAAAACAATGGAATAATGAAACCTGACGACTACTGACTCAAAAGGAATTGTCGACTTATAACACAAGTAGGTCGACTACTAGTGCTAAACCATGTCGACTAAGAAAATGTCGTTCACTGGTGTCGACTGCTGGAGCATTGGCATTTTTTTACAAAACTTATTTTTCCCTTGCGAGACCTTTTAGGGATGGATCTTGGCCACACAATGAACAGGTTTGCAATAAGAAAAAACTAATTTCCCTACGTGAAACGTAAGCTGAAAGTTTAAATTTCCCCTAACGTGTCGACTTCTGACGTATAAAATATAATAATTTTTATTTTCTAGGATAAAAAAGCTTGTGGATCTTTTATGTTTGGATATTGCCACTAAAACCGTGGTGCCTTGTTTAGAATATTCACATACATTTTGGGGCGAAACAAAGTGGTGACTTCATAGGGGCTGTAAATAATAAACAGTAAAACAAACAAAAAAAGTTGTATATAAATTATTGGACAAGAGCCGAATTTTTTCTTCTATTCTTTAGTTCTCATAATGCGCCAGGGCAGTGGTTAAAAACTTCGCAGAAAAAAAGTCGCAAAGGCTTAAATATGGCGAGTGCACTTTTCAGAAAGATCAGTCAGAACGAAATTAGGACTGTGTGAGCAGAATGTCGCTTGTTCGAACCGTTCGTCCCACAGGCCGCTTGTGCTTCACACGATTCTTCCATTTCGGGCTGCAGAAGACTCTTCAACATCGAAGCACAGCGTGCTGACGACATTGCACACCACATGGTCACATTACAGTCAGTGCAGTAGTCCTTCGTGGTGTTCCCGTGGGCCATTCTCAGCCTAGTAGCGAGCGTTTGGTTTATTCACAACGCCAATGAACTTCAAAAACCACTACCATCTGTCGCTGCTGAATGCCATTTTGCCTATGTAACCTATACCATTTTCCCAACGTGATAATATACGAAATGGTACCAGTCCATCCAAGATTCCTGTGCTGAGACGACCCTTGGCCATTTTGTTCCAGAATTGTTTCCCATATAACTTCATTCAAAAGACTCGACATTCTCTAACCGATCAAGCTGAAATCGTCACTGATTCTAGACGGAATGTAATGTTGGGTGAGTTAAGAATCAGCGGGTGGAGAAATTCCCGCGATTTCTAAAAAGATAAACTTAGAAAGACGTTGCTGGAGTACAGAGGTGGATTTAGAAAAATACATTGAGAGGCTGATTTATAGACAACCATACAAACGAAGAGACGGACAACAAACATGATCGACTCGTTTTCACATCTCCATAATGACGGCGGGCGGTCGACTCAGCTTGCAAAACTCTTCTACAGTACGAGTACATTTAGTCGGGCTAATTTGTCAATAAATTCCCATCGAATAGACCTTAGCGCTAATCGTAGGAACGAATTATACCGAGTGTTCCCATGCAGAAGATGATTAAGATGGGAAAGTCACTGAGTGCTCTTAATGTTCCGAATTGGAGGAAATGAACTAAAACGAAAGTTAGCGAACCTGAGGCGGTGACACGATCCCGACGTGGGACGGGGAGAGTGAGCAGGTCGTGATTTTCGGATCACGACGCATTAACTCGTTGAAATAAATATTCTGCTTCTTTCCCTTCTTCTAGTAACTCATACCTCATCTTCTTTTCATTAATTTCCTACCGTCACTATACAAGACTCCATGATCTTTGTAGTAAAATTCGGCGAAGGGTCATGTTCCAAATAGCTTAAACGTGTTTTTGTCTTTCAATTTCGCACAATCCAACACTAGGCTCTTGGGCGAAGGAATAGTATTTTTGTACAGTTTGTTACAATTCAGTTTTTATTGATTATTGTAATAATATTTTGCAAGAATTAGCCTAACGCCCGTTGGTCAGGTTTTAAGTTTAACTCAACGAGGTGATATTACAAAATGCAGAAGAAATCTGTCTTTGGTCGACTAACTACCTAATTTAGCTTGTCTCTTAATATGAAATAGGATTTATTACGAAGACACATTTCTAGCAAGTGGGTGAGCAGTGTAGCTTCCTGGCAAACCTTTGAATTTGAATTGATAGTTGAATCATTTCCCAATACCATTAGGATTTGAGCGCGATCGGGTTAATGTAATAGATGATGGGGCTGTTTACAGGATTTTACGGTTGCACTTCACTATTATTCTGATTCCCCCAAAACTTTGTGAAATACTTGCACTTATTATTGCGGTACCTATTTGACCAAAGACATACAAACTAAATGTTTCAACTGTCTAAAGAAAAAATATACGAACAGCAAGTGACACTTTTGAGTTTTCCCGACTTCTTCCATGAATACAAAGCTACTTTACTGAGGGACGAAAAGTTGACTGATGAAGTGAATGATTAGTTTGCAGGAAGTTTAGTACAGGGAGATGACAAAACAGGTAGAACTCACATGACACAAACTCGATGAGTGCAGAGTTCTCAGACTTCTGGCAACAGAGTCCAATGGAGTCCAACTAGCAATGGAGCGCTGAAGGGGCAAAAGAGCTTCAAATACTGTTCCAACTTATACAAACTCTGACTTCCACCCAAATACGGCCGTTTCCATCATCGTACGCAAGCTGGTGTGCTGTTTTCATAACGACTTTGATAATAATGCGGATATCCCATTACGAGAGTCCAAACTCCCAATCATCCAATCCAGGACGACAATCATGATGAAATACCGACTAAATTTCAAGTTTTTAATTGGCGCTTAGTAACTTCATTGATAGCTGATGGGGGCGCCTGTTTGCTCTCGTACTTGTTTCCAATGGTCTACATATTCAATAGGCAACGCTTTCTTGCGCAATCCTTAATCACCACCTCAACGAGTCATCTCCATACATTACGTCCAGAGTATCCGTTGCTTTTCCCAATCCACCTTCATATATTGCAAAAGGTCGCAGATTCAGCAACTCAGATCCAATAACGTTGAGCAATCAAGTGAATTTCAGTGATTGAGTTTCAAGCTTTTCTAGGTACTCATCAGCTGTCTGGAAAACCACCTAAAAACTCAGAGCCTCTGGTAAAAACTGAGATGATATTTCTGAAGGTTGTCATTATAGGTTCTCATGGAGTAGCGGAGAGGGCAGTTTAAAATACAATTTGATCTATAAATAAAGCGTTATTTGAAGGTGACATCTTATTGCCCTTAACAGTTTCTTTCAGTAAAATCTTTAATGGGTGATTTTTGGCAACTACTTAAGTAATGAAGATGGCAGTTTTGTGTCCAAGTGACACAATTCTTAATGCAGAATTACCAGCTACTCTATGGGAGTGAGAGACCACTTTCATCGACTTCATGATGTCTGGCAGTTTCCCACGTTCCAAGCGTGATTTTGGTTTATTATCTTCGATAATGAACCATTGGAATCGCCCAAAGAAAAAAAAATTTTAACCCCCCCTCAAAATTTGTTGGTTTACGTTTCAAGATACGTAGATTCAGAAAATCGAATAAAAAAAAATCCGTCCGTCCGCCGTACGCCGTACGCCGTACGCCGTCCGCCGTCCGCCGTCCGCCGTCCGAGGCACTTTGCCCAGTTAGCGTTGAGTTAAAATTACGAAATTTGGTTTCTGGGTTTGGACCAGCCCCACAATGATCCACGAAACTTTTCATAACCCTAGGTCAAGGGGAAGGGGTTCAAAACGAATTTTGAAATTTTGAAAATTCCATATCTCGAAAAATTCACATCAAACGGTATGTTTTTTATTTCATATTTAGATAGAGTTTGTTCCGTAGAATTTTTTAAGACCATCCGCAGCTTTGTACGACCAGCCGTTCGTTCACAATGACGGCTCAAAGATTGTGCCTCACAACCCGATCGTGAATCAAACTGTTGAAATACGGGTCCATTTTCATACTAACAAGCTCTTTGGAACATCATATGGCTTAAGTGATGTCGAGTTTGTTGTTCTGAGGTGCGTTTCGTGCTACGGAAATGAAGGTAATTTCGAATGTTTGTTGGTAGGTACATCTTATATAGAAAAATTATTACCGACGTAGTATTAAAAACCCCAGAATTATATCGTATTAATTAATCATAATTAATAATAATTATTATTAATAATAAATACGAATTATTAATACCTAACAATAAATTATAATAATTTTCAGTAGGTACTTGATAAAATTGTTAATAATTAGTGATAATTGATAATAATAATTAATCTAACATTTAGGATCTAGACATTTAGACCTAGTGATCTAGACAGAAGGGTGATCTGTACAAAGAAGATAATGAACCGTTGTGTCAAGAATTTGCAGAGTTTTTATGACTAAAAACTTCCGCGTGATAATGAAAGTCGTGAAAGCGTGACGATAATTTTTTAACGAAGCTAAGGATCTGGAACTTCTAGGAGTGGTTCGGTTACGATTCTTATTACATTTTGAGGCAATTTTGATTTGGCTGTCCAGGCGTTTCAGTTATTTAAATGGTGAATTGAGGTTTTTGGGCTATGGTAAAATTTAAGTTACCACTTGAATGAGGCGTTTTGATGGTGCTGATGAGGCGTTTTGGTTGTGTAGTTAGTAAATTGTGGTGTTTGGTCTTTGCTAAAATTGAAAATAATCACATGGTGATGCGTCGTGGATATGGAATCCCATCACTCTTTCAGGAAATTTCGATTTTCTGGCGTCATTAATGGTCTGGTCAAAATTAAGACTGAAATTGGCAAGCCAGGTTTCCTAGTTTCCTCGTTGTAGAGGCGTTTTTCCTCTGGACGGCCGAGCAACCCTTATCCCAAATAATGCAACAGAGTGAATAATTCCCATCTGTGAATTGCGACGAGCGGATATTTTTCTTGTGATGGGTTAGAAAGTACCCGTTAATGGTATTCGGACCTTTCTCTCTAAATGACGACGAACCCCATAACACAGGTATTCCTAGTTGATGAGACCGTAATCATCACGAGTACCAATGAGAGCGAAAGGGAAGTTTTACCAATATCCCTTCGTAAAACAACATCTGGCGGTTCTTAAATAACTGCGGTTTTAGGGTAACCCGATCCCGCCAGTACGAGATAATTCGGGCACCAAGGGCTACTCATTGCTTTAACCCGATTACGGTTCACCTCACGATGTTTTGACGAAAGAGCGTGTTTCCTGTGTGAAAGACTTGTTTGCGCAACCCGCCTATTTTTGATCATTACATTCACGATACCTAATTTTCGACGGTCTACTGCAGCCTCATCCTTTCGGCTAAATAAACACGGGAGATTCGACACTCATTTTCCCCGGTCCGATAATTTGGAAATCGTCGGGTTTCCTGTTAATGACAGAGAGTTTAGTTGTCGCTCTATAAATAACAAGTCTTCTACAAAAATTTACAAAAATCTACTCATGCAGCATGGCTATAAGAGCAAATTTTTGAAGAAATAACTGGTTCTATGTGAAATATCTCAATTTCACTGGTTTTTAAACAAATTTTCGTTCCATTTTTTGCCAATTAACACCTCAGTTTATAGATTTTTCAACGTTGAACAAGATGGTCAAGTCAGAATTGCGATATATCATTCCGTTAGATTACAGCAGATGAACTGTAAAGAACATCTCATGTAACAACCACGTTTCTTCATCTTCATGTGCTCCACCATCGTGTTCAGCGTTAAAAACTCTTCAAAATGAGGGGTCACTTGTCAGACTGTTTCATTTTTGGAATTTATGGGTAATCCCCCCCCCCACCCTTAAAATTCCCCTAAAAATATACCGACATGAGTTTGAACCTACCCAGGCAATACTTGGATAAAAGTTGAAATAATAAAATTAGCGACAAGATGAAGGATTTTTCAACGTGAAGATGTAAATGAATGCAAAATGAAGGCGCGGAATTCCAGAGGCTTATTAAAACCCGATCACCTAGCCAGCCAGCCCTCTGACGTCATAGGATCTTACGGCATAGGCTGTGACGTAATAGTTGGCCTCCTACCAGCCGTCTGACGTCATACGCTCGTGCGTCATAGGCTCTGACGTACTAGGTAGTTGGCCTCCGGCCAGCCGTCTGACGTCATACGCTCGTGCGTCATATGCTCTGACGTACTTGTTGGCCTCCGGCCAGCGGTCTGACGTCATAGGCTCTTACGGCATAGGCATTGACGTATTAGATGACCTCCTGCCAGCCGTCTGACGTCATACGCTCGTGCGTCATAGGCTCTGACGTAGTGGCCCGCCTGTCGCTTGTGTTCTGACGTGATCTGAGGGAAAGGGTGAATCAAGGAAACAAATTTTTCCCGTTTCAGTTTATGTGCCAAAGCAAAGACATGAAAATGTCAAAAGAATGTCAACTCCATCCTGTTGTTGATACAGTCGAGAATTAAATGCTTGCATACGAGTCTGCAACACATTGGGACATTTTATGTCTTAAAAGAAGTGATTCAAGAACCTTCGAACAATGCTACATCACCTACCCCAGTAGCGTAGTTGTTATACTTAATTGTAGGTTTCATCATAAATTATGAAGCTTGCATTCGTATAGACAATATAAATTATTGAGAATGATCACCTGTGTGTAAACAATTATTTAAACAATCACGCTCATACCGCAGCTTGTCGGCCACGCACTCCGCAGCGGTTAACGTAATATGGTTAGGTAAATCGAGAGCTATCCAACGAGTGGTGAACGATTTTCGTACGATGATAACTGGCGAAGATAAAGTTCCGTAGCACCGAATCGGTTGTAAGCGAAAATCATCAGAAATTTTCGTGACAATTTCGTGTAACGCTTTTGTGTAACGTTTTTCGAGTTATGTGCCAGAGTAAAGACATAAAATGTCAATTAGAAGGTAATCCGATGAAAGTTCCATTATAAACGATGTACCTATTCAATAAATTTATTGGTAAAGTGGTTTGTTACTGTGTTTTGTGTATCAAATTCAATAAGCCTGGATTTCACTTGGTTTCCTAGAGCAAACCAAGTGAAACTAATTAGGAAACGGCAGGTTCATTTAACGAAAATGTTAAAATGCGTTTAATGGGTTTCCGCCTCACTTGGTTTGCTATGGGGTAATGGAATTTTGTACCAAAAACACAATAACCAAATAATTTTGTAATAGCACCGACTGAAAATTGAGCCTATAAATGAAGTGAAACAGTTTTCTTGCATTCATCGTGTTCAACTCACAATATGTGAAGTTTCAAATTCAACAAAATATGGTCTAACTAAAATTGACGAATCATTCAAACTGTACCATCTCAAATAGTAATAGCCAAGCTGTACTGGACTCATATTGCATGAAAAGACAAAACAGGTATGATGCAACTATTTATTATTTTTCACTTGTTCGGCCTTATCACTCATTGGCTTCGTTGGAACCACTTCATACAACCACCTAATCCATTTCACAGTGGATGATTATTCAATCTCCTGCACTATCAATATTACGCAAGATCCAAGATCCTATCGAACCAAACCCGCGAAAAACGGCCTGAACAAAAAGTTGAAGTTTCTACTCGGTGAAAGGTCAGGAGCGTTATCGGAAACTGAAACCACCTACGTATCCGATCGCTTCCCTCAGATAGTCCAGAATTGTCTTCTCATAAGAACGAATATGGGGAAGGGAAAGGATTTTCAAGAAGAAGAAGAAAATTTATTTATTGAAAGAAAATGTAGACTTCAGACTCATAAAAAGAAGATACCCTTTTTCAGTTCCTCATGCTTAACTATAAATGGGGTTTCCAAGCATTTATACAGCTAATGATTGTTTGAGCTCATTGCCATATTGTCCCATTAAATTTTAAGGGTTTCTGAATGTTTTTCTTCACTTAAAACATTGGTCATTCCATTATAATTCCAGATAATTACCTATCTGGTACTATATGAAACATTACTCCATGTTTCACCGCCCGGTGCTTCCAACCCGTGAACCAAAAAACTTCCTCGTAGGTATCTCCGAAAACCCCATACCTGTGCAGCATACCCGATCACACACCGTGAAGTAACTTTACAAATTTTGTTTTCAAATGAAATATCTTTTGCCATAAAATTCCTCCAGACACTATTGAGGATTTTCAATGCTTAATTGAGTTCGCCAGGAAACTTTACCAAGTTACTATCTGCGTTTGAGCTCGTTCGTTTTAAACAGTATTTCTTATTTGCGCATTCTTTCTTCTTCTCGAAACTTTCTCACGGTGATTTCTACCCTAAAACACTTTTGAAAACACTTATCCAATGGCCCATGAAATATGGTATATTTTTGAGACTTCTCCTAAGATTTCAAAGTTCCTTCTGGTGGGTTTGAGCCGCACATACCGTGGAAACTAATTAGCTAAACGGAAACTCCGTTAAGTTAGACAAGTATCCTGAGGGGATTCATGAAACTAAAGCAAGAGAAAGTTCCAACGTGTACCCCGTTCTAACCAGCTTTACTGGTTAGACCTCGAGCTCACATACTCATTGATAGTCAGGTTCGAAAACCAAAACATTGATGTCATCTACAAACAGTGAAGCTATCAATGAAGCTACTGTTTTCATTCGATGCAGCACTCACAGCCGGCCATATGGATAAATTGGGAATCTCTCTGTGTAACAATTCGTAATAACTTAATTCCGATATCGAAATATTTATCAACGAAAATATACTTAGAACAGAATCATGTTCCCACTCAACGTACTGTTGTGAAAATTACGACGAAGGTCACGGCAACCTCCCAACAATCCAACAATATACTCGTATATTTAATGGTGCTTTTATGTCTTTGACTTGAGGGAATGTGAGAATACCATTGAACTTGCACAGCAACTCAGAACAAACGTCACGAAAAACTCACGATATACGGTTAAAGCCATATGGCTCATTGGCTGCAATAGTGTAATATCTCCAAATTTGATGCTTTGGGGTAATCGAAAAATAAAAACCATTTCATCTTTGAAATATTCCGCTACGAATGTCACGAAGCCTGTTTTTAAAGCTTAGAAGTTGGAAATGTGCAGCCAATGAGCCATATGTCGAAATTCTCTTTAAACCTCGCTGTCAAACTCTGTGATCTCATGTTATAGCCCATGCACGAATTTCGTAGGAAGGAGGATCTCGTAGGTCTTAAGTAATAATTTGATTATTCCGTTTGTGGTAGTACGAGTAGGTGTATGGAACCTTGAATTGATATTATGAGCCTACAAACTTCCATGAGTTGTCTGAGGGGGTCCGGCTTTTCATAAACGGTTGTCAATCGAGATCCAGCTGCACCCGTCACAATGGATTTCCGGCTCTTTCGTACGAATATGAGAGACAATAGAAAAGCCGATCCTCTGGAGTAGCGTCTTTGGAATAGTCAAGGTTACGAAGAGATGTTCACGTTATGCAATTGGTTTGCGTAATCAGGCGGGGAACGCCCATTTGGCAGTACCTACAGGTAGTTTGCTGATTTTGACCATAACTAAGCGCTTTTTGACTAGTGATACACCGAATTTGCATTTGAAACTGACTCACGTGGATGCTGCAAACCAAGATGCTCTTACATACAACACAGTTTTCCGCAGAAATACTAGGTAGGTAATAACAGACTCTAAGAAGGCAGCCAAGAGGGCGAGCAGGACATTTCAGAGTCTTCTCTACAGTACTCTGGGCAGATTATTATAAATGATTTATGTGATTTAGATGATTCGCGTGATAGCCATTCTTCGCATCTCAGAACTGAGAACGCGTGAAAATTGATGCCGAAGAGATGATGGAGTTTCCCCGTGATTTACTCGTTGGCCCTTGAAACTCCGAGCACCAAAGACTCTCATTCATGTTTAATCTTAAGATTCAACGGCTCTAGGTCGGACGCCTTTCGTTGACTTTTAAACTCAGCCTTGGCGAACTCTTTTAGTAACCTCCCCATATCATTCTCTGGCGTTTAGTATAGTGAAAACGGCTACACGACCTCGCGCATTATTGTTTCCCACGCATTAAGGGCATCGTGCGGGCCAGGGAACCTTCTTAGTGAAAGGATGATTGACGATGAGCTGCACGTATAGATCTTCAAGTGATTCTTGACATTAATATCTACTTTCAAGATCTACCCTACATCCTACCTCGTTATTTTGTCTTATGGGAAACCCCTCACGTGATACCTCACTATTCCGTGTTACCCGCACAGTATAACTACTCGTACTTGTTCCTACAGAAAATAAAATTCAATCGCACTCAGGAAAAGTTGCCACTCGGAATCGTAGTCTGAACAAAATGTGGAATAAACTGTTTGAACTCCTCCTGGTAAGATCTGCTGATTGACATTTACAAACCATTTCAACGTTTCCCATCGTAGTGTTACCACTTTATGACGTCACTGTTGGTTCACAAGAATACATGAGGTGACTTCACGTCAATCGGATTTTCCACTCAGCGACACGGTCAAGAGCAAACCACTAATAGAAGACCTTCAGGAGCGAGTTGCAATTGGAATATAGCAATACTCCTGATCTAAAACTCCATAACCAACAGTAGGTACAGCTACACTCCAATTATCAAGAAAAAGATCAACTGGCTATAATATTGACCAAACAGTAAGTTAACTGTGAGTTAATGATAGTCCTTACAACAAATTCACCTCTCTTTCTTCCTCGATACACAACTTGACATTTTGCCAGAAGTGCCATTCTCCTTGCTTAACTAGTTTGCAATCTGTCGTGATGATCGATAATCGATGATCGTTTTGTTGAAGTTAAATGTCACGAGTTTAGGTAAAAGAACCGTCGACAGATCGCGCTTCAAAATAAAGGAAAACTTAAATCCATTTTGTTCATGGAACAGCTCGACCAATTTCTCATCCGTTAAGTTCTCTTTATTTTGATCACACAGAGTAGGATTTTATTTGTAAGTTTTAAATTATAAATTTTCATGTTTCATGATGATGTGCGACAACCTTGATTCTAAACAATTTATTTTATTCATTTTTTCTCAGCAGCAGTATTTTTTTAAGGAGGCAATTAGGGAAATCCAAATCAATTTTTAGATTGGGAACTGGTTCATAAACCTAGGTAAAGGAAATATGAGATGCTGTAGGGGTAGGTATATGCTTTTTTTTTTTTTTTTTTTTTTTTTTGATAACGGTTGTTGGATTATCAGTCAACCGATTGCGCTACTTGTATACTTTCCAACCGATTCGGGAACTAGTGATATGGAAAATCGTGTTGTTGCGAGGGCTTAAAAACATAACAAAGCTCCAGATGACTAATGTGTAGTTTAAACTGACTGTGGATGATCGCACAACAGTTTATTCACGAGAAACCCAAAGCACTTTAAGACCATGGGCTCCTCATCAGGTTTTCATTAATACCATGCCGTCAGTTAACCCCTGTAATTTGCCTTCGTTGTACAGCGAAACTTAACCCATTTCGAAAGAAAAGAAGGCTGTTCTGATAGTCATGACTGAGTACCTCACCAATGAAGACCACAAAGCGTTCTACATGAACTTGCGTTCTGCCTAATTTAATGCTTGTGCGCTTTGATATCTTCACTGATTCCCCTTTATGTTTTTGGTTATTTAATTTTTTCCTTCTTCTCACGCAGCGAGTTTTAGATGATAGGTATTTCAGATTATTTGTAATTTGTAATAGTTTTTCCAAATTATTTGTAACTTGTAATAGTTTGTCACCTGCTTAGATTCAGAACTATTTATTACTCGTACATTCTCAGTAAGAAAATGAAAAATAACGACGATTAGAAAAATAACTGATTTTAGAAATGTTGGCGATTTTGCAACAACACTCTCTTAAATTTTAAATTTGAATATTTGCAATCAGTCAATAAACTGGTTTCTGAGATTTTTGTCTGGCCTCCTTATGTCCTTAATGTTAAGAAACAGAAGAACGTGGTATGTTGCTACGGCTATGTACTCAGGTGAAACGTAAGTAATAAATGTCAGTATTAGGCGCTCCTGAAATTCAGTATTTGCGACATAACAAGTTTTTCCCACCGCCCATTCATTTGTTGGAATCAACATTATCAATAAATCTCCGTCTCAATCGAAAGAACTCCAAACTTTAGTGTTCAGTAATCAGGTGCCAAATGCAAGAAATTGTAAAATCCAAAGTCTGCGACCCAAGCTATTATTTGCTTGGACCCACATTGATAACAACCCCATATTATTTGCTAAAAACCCACTTTTTATTCATTCGCTGCTCGGTAAACTATGTGGGCACTCAACATTTCCTTATATTTCGCTCCTAGTAAGTTGAGGAGCATACTGTTCAATGACCTGTGGTATATGGAGCAATTCCACGATGCATCGGCCTTCATTTGGCTCCTTGCGCAGGACCCAGTGCGGAAACGGGAGCGACGTCAAACGCACGTAACGGTCGCAGAGCGCCCAAACGCCCGTTACGCCGGCTAACAATAATATTGAGTAATGTCCATTCCGGGCCCCCTTCAGACAGTAATGTGGCCCATATGCCCCTACACTTCTATCGGAGCAATCCAACAACTTCCTTACATTAGTCACTCCCCTCAAAAACGGCCGAGTTTCGAAGGTTTTCGTTTCGTGAGGTACCATTGTACAGTTTCCGGATTTCAGGGCTAAAATCGTGGGAGAGGGAACTGTTGATGTCTTTGATCCACCGCGAAACCATTTCGTTTCTCTTGCTGGTCAATTAAAGTAAACTTTGTCGAGGGGCGTAGAAACGATTTGAAGTTGGTCCAGTAAAATACACCAATGGAACAGGTGTAGTATTAAATACTGCATTGTATTATTCCTCCCAATTCACGTTTTTACGGAACCCCCCTGTTTTGGACCTGGCCTATTCGACGGTGAAGCCCAAATTTCAAAATTAGAACGGGGGGGGGGGGGGAAATTCTGACCATAGACATACGAAAATCGGACAATGTTAGGGTAAAACGCCTGAACGACACGCTGTTGAGGTAAAACGCCTCAACTCTAGGATGAAAATGCCTCACAACTTAATTATTTTCACGCTAGTGTTAAGGTAAAACGCCTCAACTCACCCAAAATATTGAGATGAGGCGTTCTACTTACAAAAATTTAAATTATTTTGGGCATTTTCCTAACAAAACATTCGTTTGATTGAGTTGTTAATGTTAAGGTGACTGCCTCACGAGCAAGTTGAGGCATTATACCTAAATAAACAATCCCAAAACGGGAGCTGGAAATTTTAAAATCGTCTTAGCTGCTATTTAAAATGAACTCCTCCCCTCAGCGCAGGCTCGCCTACCGAGGGGAGTAGCATTTACAATGTACACTGATAATTGAATTGTAAATTTTGAATAAATGCATTAAAAAAAAAAATAATAATAATAATCGATTAATTTGCGAGTTTTTTTGAAGTCATAACGATATATCACCAAAAAATGGCGTTTTTATAAGGAGTTGCAGTCAATTTACATCAAAGGTTTCAGTGAAAAACTTTGAGGCGAGTTTCTGCGTTTGACTTGAGGCGTTTTGCTCTGATCGCGTTTGAATTTTCTTATTTTTTGTGGAATCTTTACGGTGAATGTGGAGGCTCTATTGCCCATCCACTTAGCAGCCTTTTCTTTAGTTTATGCTCTCGAAGAGCACCGGCATGCCCGCAGACACCTAACCAAATTTGGTCAGGAAACTATGAAATGCAAAACGCAATTGGAATTTTTGATTTTGGACCAGGTTCACTTTTTTCTATTTTGGGTCGTGCGAAGGCGAAAATTCATGGGCGCTAACAGTCTCGCGAGTCAAGAACGTAATCGGACTTCGGTGGGCGCTTTAAAACGACAAATTGATTTTAAATCAGCCCGCGTCCTCGATTAAGTTCGGGCTCTCTATACCGAAAGCGAGGTTTTGAAAGGGGCAGAGGAATATTATCCAATCAGATTGCGATATACGAAACAACAAAGTTATGTAGTCACCCGCTGCAGGAGGGGTAGAAGGAGCCAGTGACGGTGAAGGGGCAGGGCCACATCGAGAGGGTTCTCCGTTCCCTTCTGATAAAACACCAAGGCGGACTTGCCCCATTAAACCCCCAAGTTTCAAATATATTATGTATATATAATCTGAACGTATGTCCACTCGTTGCTCCTTTCCCATTTTTACGTAACACTCGTATAAAATGTGGGACCGACCGCTTCTGAGTAATGTGGCGGCGGTAATTGTGTTGTGGGAATTTATCGAGCGGTTCTCACAACATTGAGATAACGCGACCTAAAAAGTGAGTTTTTGACGTGACGTACTCAAAATACCCACAACCCAGACAGTATTCTTCGGAATACCACGAGATGATTGAACAAAACTTAACAAAGACGAATGCTGTAATTTCTGGTCGTCAAATTTTTCCGTCGTTTGGAATTTTTATATAAATATTCATAATTACAAAGAAGAATATGATATTATAATAAGATATTAAGATAATTAAGTTAATACGAGCACTAAGATTCCTAATAAGATATTATTGAAAAAAACTCTGCAAATTCTTGACACAACGGTTTATTATGTTCTTTCTGTCTTCATCACTAAATGATAGATATTATGAATTGTTATTAATTAACTCGATATCTTGAAATCATGTGCTGTTCGAATCAGCAGGGCTATTATGAACATAGGCCCGACAGGCTGCCGCATGGTTCTTTTGCATGTCTTTTGATCTGCTCCAACTTTGAGCCGAACGACTCGTCGAACAATACCCTTTAATATGAATTTTTCGAGATAGGTACGAATTTTTCAAAATTTGTTTTGATCCCCTTCCCATCGACCTAGGGTTATGAAAAGTTTCAAGGACTATTGTGGGGTTGATCCGAACACGTAAACCAAATTTAGTACGAGTAGTTTTAGCATCAAGCTAACTGGGTAATGTGCCGCGGACGAGTCGATTAAATCTTTTCTGGAAATTTTTAAATCTTTTCGAAAATTTTTCTGGATCGTATCTTGAAACGTAAACCCTGTAGTTTTGTTTGAAGTGGGAGGGGGGGGGGAATTTGGTTTTTCTTTGACGATTCCAATGGTTCATTCATTATTTCTGAGGTTTGTACGACCACCCGTTCGTTCACAATGAGGGCTCAAAGTTTGGGCAGATCGAAAACATGAGGGTGAATCATGCGGCAGCCTTTTTCATGCTGGCCCAGCTGAATCGAACAGCACATGCTAATTAGGTAATGATAATTAATGATAAATAGTAGAAATTATTAGTAAAACAAAATTATTAATCATTAACAAGAATTAATAATAATTTTTCGCTACTTGATAATAATTATAAATAATTCATGATAATTCATAATAATAATTAATCTATCATTTTGTGATCTAGACAGAAGGGTAATCTGAATAAAGAAGGTGATGAACCGTTGTGTCAGGAATTTGCAGAGTTTTTGGTAATTGAAATCATATCTTGTTATACCAAAATACATAAGTACACAATATCAAACCACTTGTTAATGGGTTTCAACAACGTTCAGATATTTAGAAGTCTTATTTACGTTGCTAAAATTTCATAAAGATTTCTAAAGATCATTGGAGTATTCATTTCTAATTTTGAATTCAATGCTACATTTAATAACCTCCTATGAAAATGTAAAAAGTACATTCCAAGTACTTGAAGTACACTGCTTTTTATCACAGCATAATACTAACGATACGGTTATATTATCAAGTAATTATTGCCTTCATTTTAATGTGAGCTCCTTGAAAGTTCTTACATTTTAGGGCACTACAGATTTTCAACACTTCGTAATATTGTGGAAGTTATAATCATCCGAATAATTGCATTGTGCAGAAGATTTGGAGACGGGAACTTCGAAACGATATCAGAAAGGTGGACAGTTGACGATATACGAAATATGCAGTCCAATGCAGCTATGACCAATTCAACGAAACATTCTTGTTTCATGATATTCCAGGAGCAATACAGACCGGGGAACTATCGCTACTTGCAATGATTACCAACCTGATTTGTTATAATGATCAATCTATAAGCAAGTAATCAATCGCACACGGAGCTGAAGGCAATACAAATTTAGAAACGGCAATAAAAATATGATTAACTTTACTAATGGAGTCTCCATTAGAACACGAGTCTCATGTTCTGAGGCCATTGGTTGTCAAGATTGCGATCAAATAAATGGGGACCAACACTCAAAACCGTTGAAGGGATTTTGTTCATTCCTAGTTGAGACTAAATGAATAAGCACCATGAAACAATAGGTTGAACCGTGAGATTAAAAAGAGAAGGGATTGTTGAGGGTCGATCAAAAGAAGGAAACGTTCGATAAGCACATTTTCTCATCTTCAGCACCCATTAACAGAAATGTCAACTAGGTACATTGTAATTTACTTGATAATTAACTTCCTAACAATTTACGACTATTTCATGTTAGTTGATCAGAATACACTATGTTGATGAACAGTCGAGTGGGAGAGAAAGACAAAGAAATCTTCATTTGGTTTACAAAATCACCAGTAGTTTATACGTAGTGTCTCTGATAAACACTTGATTGTAAGTGATTTTAAATATTTATTGACATTAGAGGCTTTTGCTAGACTGGCAGAAGGCACATGAGCTCCGTCAGCAGTCCGTAATGAAAATGAAATGTCTCAAGTTAGGTTCTTTTTAAGGAATCACAATTGTGAATTCTTAAGATAATTGATATTTTGAGTCCTTCAATTCAACTCAGAACCATAAACTTGTACATCTGCGCGGTTAGCATTCAAACCTTATTTCCTGGTTTGACATCTGCACAATAATTATTCCCCTTTTTACCAACTAAACGGTCTTATGCCGAAATAGCGAACTCTCTTGACAGGGTACAATCCCTGAAAAGTGAAGGACGTCTTCGTTATGGGGTACTTCGCCAGGCTGCATGTTGAGTGTTATTTATAAACAGGTCTAGTTCGTCTTCTAGTTGTTTATGAGTTATCAGAGGAACTTTTGGGTCAATTGTAGATTCTAGTTCCTACCTAAAACAAGACCAACAAGTTTTTTTTTATTATATAAGCTGGGAGCATTTTCTATTTGGATAACTTTATGGCTGATAGTTAAAATGACAGGCGAGTGATCTGAGGGCAGGTCATCACTATCGTCTACATGTACCTAAGTATCCACTTGAGCTACCTCTGGTTATGAAGAAGTCTATTAGGTCAACGATTTTGTTAGCAACTGTAAGCCTGTGTAGGCCTCCCGGTCGAGTGGAAATCGCACTTGATTGAACTCGCTGGTTTTGAATGTGTACTTGAAGGGTTGCGTTGGGAAACTCCCGAATCGGAGCTTAAGAAAATTATTGATTTACCACTGACCAGAAGATACAGCAGGACGTTTAACGAGCCATCACACGAATGCTCATTCTCGCTTGATGTTTCCTTCCTCGTTGGTCACGATAAGCTCGCAGGTGGTTTGCCTGGTAGCGCGTGCCATTCCTTGGAGGCGTTATTGAGATGCGCTTCACTTTCACTGCCTCGGCTTGCCGCCCCAGTGCCCACAAAATTATCTCAGCCCACGAAACTTTTGTTGTGTCACTCTCTCATGGACTGTTTTTTTTTCTCCACATTGCCCTCCCTCGCAGGAGTCCACAGGAGTAATTTTGATCGCTTTCTCACCCGCCCACGCATCTTGGAAGGACATTTACAGAAGTTGATACGCCGAATGTGAATTTCGCGGATCCAGAGAGTTGATTTTGCCCCAAGAGCATCGCGCAAGTGGTGAGAGATGTGATGTACAATGTAGTCACTTTAGATCCGAAATTCTACTAGCCTTCTACGTTTAGTTGTGGTAGACTGCCCTCCACTCTTTCCTGTTTGTTCGGCTGCTGACTTTATAACCATGAAGTATCCATCATACTGATTTCTCTACCCAAGTTATTATTTCATCAGGTAAAGTCCTAAGGAGGCTACATAAAAAATAACAGCTTCTTAGAGTGGATAGCATAGACATTAGCTTTTGGAGCCACTCATCTGATCCTGGGCCTGTTCTTCTTAAAATTTAAGTCCTAAGTAGGCTACATACTAAATTACAGCTTTATAGAAAGTAGCATAGAAAGTAGCTGTAGGAGCCACTCAGCTGATCCGGGGCCTGGGCTTCGTCATGACCCCCGCTGCTGTTTATTAATATTGCTTTACACTTTTTTGGGCTGAAAAAACGCTACACGATTTTTTTCAAATAGGTACTCCAAGCTAAAATACATATCCACGTACAAACACAACCGCCAGCTATTAGCCCCTCCTCCAAATTTGTTGATTTGACTTCAAAATAGGTACCTAGATGACATATTTCAATTCTCACTCACAGTAATAACTTGATTAAGTTTGATAAAAACGGTGTGAACACTCCACTGCCACTTCCTGCTTTCAACCGGCGCAAATTTCAAATCTAAATGGCACCACATCCTTCTTCTCACAATTAAAGCTCAAGGGCGGCTGCTGCCGGTGCCTTTACCCTAATTGTAGGTAAGTATAAAACGTTTACATTGAAGAACTTGTTTTTCATGTTTGTACAACATTTTGTACAACAATCACACTTCGACTCTCGCTGAATGACCTACTTGCACATATAAGGAGTTAAAATAAGTTGGTTCAAATTAGTGTCGTTAGGCGGCCATGACGTATCGTGAACGGAAAAGTTACGAGTCGTTAGAAAAATTACAACCCAGAGCTCGAATGCTTCGTAAGGAACCCCACAGTAACTATATTGTTTATGAACGTCATAGCTAAGTATTACCACCACTCGTCAAAATCATATTCCATAAAAATGAAATAATGTTGTAATACCAGTACGTTGGTGAAGACTTACGAATTTTGGATAATAGTCAGCAGGTGTATTATATAATAGGGACGCATATTTACCTGAAACAAAGAAAATCGAGTTAGAGAGTGAAAAAAGATAAATTAAGGTGATTTCATGGAAAAACACTAACTAACACATGGAGACTGAACTAATTTTCTAATGTCTTCTCTGTGGTTGTGTCCACACCTGATACGTCTTATTTCATATGTTCGTGGAACTTTGATCGCGCCTTGATAAGCAGCCACCGAAAAGTTGATGGTCAGGGCCTTCAGGTTCCTCGGTCAAGATGCCAGTTACGGTTGGCCCAATAACAGTCCGAGTTAATTGGAGCTAGACGGCACATTTCCCCGATTTTGCCAGGAATGTTACAAAACAAGAGTATTTCCATTGAAATATGAGGTTAGACCTGTACACCTATACAAGTGAAAGGAAACAGCTTCTGATTGTCTGTTTGAAGTGGAGAGGGTGTGTGATGGGAGTCAAGCTATTGAAAAATTATAAAAATGGACGCAACTATTGAGAAAAACATGAAGGAATTTCATCATCCAAAGATTTGCCTAACCTATAAATCTTAATGATTTTGAATTTTTCAAGTACACTTAACACGGCGAAAATGAGGGTACTCAATAAATTGCCTGTCTGCAAGATCAAAATTGAAGCCATGATTAAATTCATTAAAGAGACGTGCAAACGCTGAACCCCCTTAGCTAGGTATTACTGAGGAGGTAGTTTTAAAACAATAAGGACTTTCAATATTGAAGAAGGAAGATACCCGTATTTGAAGAATAAATTCAATGTTTGGCTAGAGTCTGCGCATGATTTTTGTTTAGAATTTCTATTGATAGAGAATCACTTCAAAAATCTGAAATTGGTAACCATTCGTCGAAATTAGTTTACCCTTATTTTTTATGGATAGAGAAACTTATAATGTTCATAAAAAGCGCGCGATGACGTCAGAACCGCTGAAGCATCTGATTGGTCGGCAAATGAATACTGCCATCTCACCGCCACAAAAAACGGTAAAAACTTCCTGATACTTGCGAGATGGCCGAGGGAGGCCGACGTTGGGTGACGTCACAACCGCGCGCCATTTTACATCCAAGTTTCAAATCAATCAGATTTCAATTGTAATTATCGATCTCTGTAAAGTTCTTTTTTACATGGAAACTAGTGTTTACGTGCAATAGCCACTCAAATAACATAAATAATCGAGGTTTTTCAATTTTCATTTCTCATGTGCATACCCCATTAGGTACCTACTGTATTACTGAGCAGGTCGTTTCACAACAATACTAAGGATTTTCAATATCGAAGAAGGAAATTATTTGAAAAATGAATTCAATGTTTGTAATTAGCATCAAATTTCCCAAGTTTGGAGAAGAAAATAATTAAAGAATTTTCGCAGCCCGAGCGAGTTTGTAGAATTTACAATAAACGTTTTATTTATAAAAATTTTTATTTTGAATTTAAATTTTATTTATAGAAAATAACCTACAGGTTGATCAGGATACAATAATTGTATCGTTAGAATTATTATCAACTCAGTTGATTTTCAAGAGACGAGGAAGTTGTGACAAAGCCCCACCCACTCATTAGTGACAAGGTGACAAACTCGAGCAATTCATGCTAATGATGGTTGCTCGATGCATTAACGCGGAATTGTATCCGCAATGAATCATTCATAATCGGAATCATCGAGGTCGGGGATGCTAAAAAGGCATGATAGGTAGGTATTTTAAGTATGAAGCGGAAACGGAGAGCGAGTTGGGATCAATATCGGAGCTCATTGTTCGGGTAAAAGACTGTTGGTGAAGAACGAGATCCTGAGGAGGGCGAGTCGTAAATCCCTTACTAACAGGCGGGACAGCTGAACGATCCTTCACCAGCAGCCTTTCACTTACTCTTCAGTTTTCGCCTGCCGTACAATAAGCAACAACTAACGGCTTGACGAGTATTCACTCGATGGCCTGATGATGTCCAGTTCTCGACTTGCTACTGGCTATAATATTGCGCAGAAATGGTTCAACAACGGGGGAAGATTTTGCAACATTTGGAACTAATCGAAACTGAGAATGTATGACAAGGATGTCATTCTTCCAAGTATATATGCGGCGCTTTCTGTGAATTATAGAGTCAGCCTCAGAACCTCCATCAACCTTTTCCAAGACTCTAGTAGAGAGGAATAATCTGAAACGCCCATAAATGTCTCGTTCCTTTTATTTGACGACAGACAGGTTATGGTCCCAATCTCCATTTCCTTGTAGCTTTGCGTTTCTCCCTCGCTTTCAATGAGCTCATCGTCCTTGCCATTTTTCTTTCCCCTAACAAACTATAGTTATACTATCCTATAGGATTTCCAAAGTTATACAATTCAGGGAGATACTGTATGAGCGGATTCAAGTTCAGAATGTAACAAGTGAACCTTGAACTTATGTGAGAAATTTTGGGGTTCCTAATTATTTCCCGAAGGAGAGTCTATTGAAAAGACCGAAAATCCACAAACTGATAGCCAAAACCGAAATCCACCCTAGCAGAGCGCAAGGTTTTAGGAATCACGAATTCAAATGGACCCCAAAAGAGTTTAAAAGCTGATTATGCTGTAAACATTACGTATCATACAAGATAACACGAGAGATAACCTCCTTGTTATTTCAGTTGTAAGTTTATGGTATACAATTAACATCAATAAGTGGCGACGAGCTACTACTATAGCAATTTCACAACCCTTTTGGAACGACATCACAATGTCTCATTTCAGAAAGAATTTGTCAGAAAACATGTTGGTTTATTATTCAGTGAGCAAATACGTATGTAATAACCGTTATTTGATATGCAAATTCTGAATCAATCATCAATTTCACTCGGCATCACAATGAACTCAGATTGTTAAGTATTCACACATATGCACGATGTCGTTTACAACGTCCTGCTCACAGCTTCCCACATGCTCAACCGTAAAATGGCAAAATAATTGACATTATATTACCATCATATATGAGGCGGCGCATTTCAAAACGGCTTATACCCATTTTTGGGTGACGTCATTATATTGACTCGAACGAGGATTAATCCTTTGAAAATCGGGTTTCGTACCCAAAAGAACCACATACACAGGTTAGCGTTACATAAGAGGATCCTAATCTTTTCAAAGGCATTTCTTAACTTCACTCCCATGGTGTGATGATTGGTTATTCACCTTGAGGAGACATCGAAGGAAAAATCAATATTGCTACCAGAGCCCCAATATCGAAGATGGTAATCAAGTGGACGAAAATGGTCGATATATCGATATTGTTCCAATTCTGTGTGAAGATACAAAGAAAATCAATGTGGAAGAAACCTCACTACAATCTTAATATTTTCATAATTTCGTATTGATCCTTAAATTTGAATGTATTTCATGAAAATTCATATGAACAGATATTGATACATGCCATCAGTTTCCCAACCTGTGGTAAGCCTATTGATACTTTACCTGTTCGTTACTTTAACATTTGTCTGTTCGATTTGCTGTAACGTCCAAGCAAGTCTTGTTTGATTTAGTGGCTTCTATGGTGGCGTTATAAAACCAGTTAATTCTTCGAAAATTCGCTCTTATAGCCATGCTGCATGACTGGATTTTTTTCGGTGTCACTATACTAAATACTGTGGTAATCACTAAGGTAATCAATAGAATATGGTAATCACTAAGGTAATCAATAGAATATGGTAATCACTAAGGTAATCAATAGAATATGGTAATCACTAAGGTAATCAATAGAATATTTGAATGTAGGTCCCTACTACCTCACTTTCAAATTGGTCTACATTGTTCTGTAATAGTTTGGGTTCAGAGAAGAACACTCTACCATCGAACAAATGCGTCGCATAACTGATGTAATAGAGCAATGTCTTGAAATCAAACCGGTTTGTGCAGGTGTGTTCCTAGATGTTTCCCAAGCATTTGACAAAGTCTGGCATCAAGAGCTGGAGTACAAACCTGAGAGAGACCTACCGAAGCCATTTTCTCAAATTTTGAAATCTTACCTTAGTGAAAGATATTTTAGAGTAAAATGCGAAGGAGAGTACGTACTCAAGAAAGTAAGGGCAGGTGTCCCCCAAGGAAGCGTACTCGGGCTCTTACTATACCTTCTGTATAATACACGTGACGTACTAAACTACGGGAACTCGACTATAGCAACCTTTGCTGATGATACGGCCATAGTAGCGGTTAGTGACTCAGTAGAGGAAGCAACAAGGAAACTACAGCATTCTGTTGACGATGTGAGCCCCTGGACCAAAAAATGGCACCTCAAGCTTAACCAAAGGAAATCTACCCATACCAACTTCACGAACAAGAAAATAACAACGATCCCAGTCAACATGAATGAACAGAACATTCCCTACTCTAATGTAGCAAAGTATTAAGGGATGACTCTTGATGCCAAATTCAGATGGAAAAAAAAGAACAACAAAGATGACTCCATCGAGACCTCAAGATAGAATCTGTCAGCGAAGTAGCAAAGCAAAATGCTGTAATACACGAACAGCGTATTATGATCACATGAACCCAGAAGTTCTTTGTCTCCTGGACAACAGCAACGTCACCCGGCGGCTTGATAGAACCTCTTGATCTTATGATGTGACAATATGAAGTGTAGTGATTGAGTGTTCTCCTGAGTTACAGCCACTGGGCTAAAAACTCAACAAACAGTTTATAATATTATAAGAAATTAACTTGATGGGCTGCAGCTCAGTCGTTATGTTATTGATATGCCAAATATAGGTATATCGATTATAATTATACAAAATTGTTCTGTAATATTTCATAGTTCCTTCTTATTATTAAGAAAATTAATGAATTTAAATAATAAACAGAAGAGAAAGGTAGGTATTACGTACTATCAAGTAGTTTATATGATGGTCATGTACCTTCCTATATAGTTAATGGTAATTATTACTCAATTAATAGTAATTAATAAAGAAAATAATATTCAAATGTACTTGTGTGCTGAGCTTTAAATTGTCTACGTCTTCTCACAGATCTCATAAGGTTTGTAAGAGGGGGGTGTACGATCAACAGCATAGTGTGAATGGTGCACTACAAGGGGAGAGAGATGTAGGAGGGATAGGGTTATCAATCCTCCCTCGTGTAAGTATATGGGGTGGGGCTGTACATCACATACGAGGGGAAGGAAAATGTCCTCGACAGGTTGGGGGAGAAATCAAGTGAAGTCATGTGGATTTCTTGAATAAGTGGTTGAAATTCATTTTGAGTGTTTTAATTCCAAGATTTTGTTTTCTAGTTTCATTTCGACGTTATTTATTCGTGTTGGCATTTTATTTCTGATCACCTCTGATCATATCAAGTGGTGTATTAAATGATACAAAGAGGGTTCAAATTGCCTCTCACTCCCCCTCACATATGAGGAGGGAAAAAGGATCCCGAAGGGAGAATGAGAGGGAGCAGGGAACGCATGTTTGGTTCACATATGGTAACAGGGAAGCAGAGGGCGGTAGGAGCTCAATCCCGGTTTCCAGGCCTCTTCCCCAACCTCGTCCCCCTCGTTAACGTACATACGAGCCGACCTACGAAATCCCCCTTCACGCCTTCCTACCTACAACACGTTCCCCAGGCCACACCAAATAACATGACATTAGCCCTCAACCCTATCATCGCCCATGTAATTTATCATTTCATCTCATCTCATCTCATGAAGTTAACTTTATCGTCCGTATTTGATGGATAAACCAACAAAAAATCCACGGTCCTGCAGCATGGCTACAAGAGCGAATTTTCGAAGGAATAACTGGTTTTATGTAAAATGTCTCCATTTTACTGGTTTTATAACAAATTTTGTCTCCTTTTTTTGCCGAGTTACAACTCAGTTTATAGAATTTTCAAAGCTGAACACGAAGGTGAAGTCAGAATGGTGATCTTATTCCGTTATCAGGTTAGAGCAGATGCACCATGAAGAACATCAAATTGTGAAGTATCAACCGCGTTTCTTCACCTTCAAAGTGCTTCAGTTTGAAGACGGAATAAGATGTGTCAATTCGGATCTGACCATCGTATTCAGCGTGAAAAATCCTTTAACCTTCGAAGGTTACCCCAGAGTCATTTAAGTCGATCTGCGCACGCACAGTCCACATGGCTAATTCAGGTAAGAGATGATTATAATCTTCCTTTTTCTCTGTCCCAAATCTGAATGGGGTCCAGCCAGACCCCACAGTACCTTTGGTGTCGGTAGTTGTGTAATCAACTTCTCTGTTCAAAAGCGTACAAGTTTTCAGTGATTCTTATAACTGAAAGTGTAGTACTATGTAGTGAACTGTATTTGGTGGTCTCCCAGATATTGCATCTTCTTCAACTGACTTTTTTCCTATTACAGAATTTGTTCACGACTGACTTTGACATACTCAAAGAGTTGGAGAGGCAGAAGGCCGAGGACGGTTTTCTGAGTGAAGAGGATGACGATTCTTCTGAAGATGGTATATTGTACGATGGTCCCCCAGAAGAGGACGAATTTGAAGTGTTGCCAGAAGACATTGAAGAAGAGCCTATCGTCCAGCTGATCACATGACCACTCCAAATCGTTTCGTTGTTTTTTCCAAATACAAAATTTCTCTCGTGATCACCAGAATCAGATTTGGATCCATCTGCCTGTAGAGGTAGCTGGAACCTGCTGTAGGTGTTGGTGGCTCTAGTTAGATTTGGGGAATTTATGGGTAACTCCCTCCCTTCCTAAAACTCCCCAAAATCTCATTCAGCTTATAGATGTTTCAACGCTGAACACGATGGTGAAGTCGGAATTGCGATACCTCATTCCGTTATCAGATTAGAGCAGATTAACCAGACGTGCATGGGTAGGAGAACTACGAGTCTAGTGGATTGGTTCTGACACCACTCAGGTAAATTTATCCTATCTCTGCTTAGATAGGATAAATAAATTGAATGATTTGGTAAAATATAGTGTTCCATCCATTTTTTGGATCTATTTGATGGTCATGTCAATTTTCCCAAATCAATTCCGAACAGACTTACACAATTCATGGACATTCCTGTCACATTAATATGTTCGCCAATAGTGATTTCATAGTCAATTCATAGATATACTCGTATAAGGCATTTGGATGCGGATGGTCTATAAGTTTACTTAAGTCCAAGAATGTTCTAGCAAACGAATGAGTTGATTCTTCCATTTAATCGATTAATTAATTAGTTCACTGATCATAATTAAAGCTCGTGAACCCCTCTGGACCATTCACAAATCGAACGATGAAACTTGACATGATATGCGAAGGATTGTGGACAGAAGTAGGACTGAGCAGGATGTAGCAAGGGTTAATGATGCAATTCAAATGGCTCGTGTAATTCACAGGTGTGGCCGGTAATAAAAGAGTGACGAGATACAAATCACGACGATAATGGATGTAAATTGTGTCGTCGAACCGGAGCAGCGGCGGGAACTATGAAGTGGAACTAAAACGACGACGTCTCAAACACGGTTTAAAACTATGAACTACAAAATTTGACTAATGTTTATAATAAATGGTTAAGCTCCTGAAAAGCGAGGTTTTTCAGACGAAAGCCCCGAGAAAATAACTTGAAAATAATATGGAACAACCACTTCGATTTAATATACAATATAATATCGACATATTATGCCAGTAAATGTGGTAGTCGAATTTGATGAAATTGGCTACGCCCTGAGTCAAGACTATTCGGGGAAGTGAGGCCTTGGTCGTGGAGCTTGAATAAATATGGATAACCATTTTTAGGGTAGGCCATGACAATATTTAGCAGCACCAACATAATAAAACATTTATTTTTGGTTTACTTTTTTTAGGTATAGATTTTGGGTGAACTTGCGTCACCTCCGGCCCCGAAGTACGTATTTTATTTTATTTTTTTAAACACGTGTTTGGTGTTGTTGACTACAAACTTACGTACACATCGAAGTGGAGGATTTCCATTACAGGTCAGCTGACCCACAAGGGAGTTGGTTACTTCGAAAATTAGCTCATTGAGTCATGCTGCTTGGAACTCCCATCGAAATTTCCGGCGCAATCACCTTGGGATTCCCTTTAAGTTTAACCTCCACCTTTCATATGACACTGACGGATTTTCTTTCACTCGAAATAAGGCAAAAACCGTTCAAATTCCCATCGATGAAGAGGCGAGGTAGCTGACTTGAAATACTCTAGAGAGATGGATGAACGTATCTCGTCATCGATGGATTCCTTGGGAGCCGTAAGAGCCTGACAAAACTCAGAAACAAATTCCAGAGCGCTCGTAATGTCAAGAGCAGGAGACAATGAACTTGGAAAACCTGAACTAAACTGAGTGAATCCAATCTGATTGAAATGAGAAGTCGAGATCTTGTTTACTTTCTACCCTTGTCGAGCGTAAGGCCTTGCAGAAGGTGAGATGGCCTAAATCGATTTCATGAGGCCTGTTCGATACCCCGCCCAATTTGCGATGCATCGGATGGCCCTCACTTTCACTCAACCTTCTCAACAAGAGCCCCAAGCGTTTTTCAGACTGGCAAATTAAGAAGAAGAAGATTTCCTTTTTTTCACCGATGGTCGGGAACGCAAATCACGTCCCGATGCCCGGGTCACATCCGCGTTGCGTCACTGACGTTGGAAGTAACGATTTGAACGACTCTTGTTCTAGTTTGAACGAAAGTGAGGCGGCGTGTGGAGCATTTCAAAACGCTCCTGTTGTGCGACGTGAAGACCCCGGAAGGCTGTGGTGTTTTTAATGATTGATCACTGTCTAATGAGTATAGAATGAAAACTCTCGAAATTCAAAGGGGTAAAATTATCATGTTTAATGAATAACCAAAATTAGAGCGCGAACCAACACGTAACCGGATGACGTCTCAATAATACCCAGTAAGTAGATGTTTTTCCAAATAATGTATTCATTCATGTTACAGCTGTATTACGACGTCTATCAACTTCTTTCTAATATTCAGAGCGGTTGCTATGGTCTATAACCAGTCTTCACGAGGTCCGTTGGTTTGGTCCTCTTCAGCCTGTGCGTCATCTCTGTTGTCCAGCAGTCTCAATACTTCAACGTTTGGATGTTTTTGGAGCTTTCATCTGCAGTTCAAGATGGAGTTCAGCCTTTGTCGATGCACCGCAGAATTTTATTTTGAAACGTTTGTTCAGGTTCCATGTTGCTTTTCTATGTGCAACCCTACAGTTGGCACACTTGAGTCCAAATTACTTGCTCGTGTAGTAGCAACTTATTTTGAGTTGATAGCTCAGGGTTTTCCTCTATCAATCAGTACAATTTCCTCAATCTTAAATGAAGCTCGTCCTCCTTTTTCTTCATACGAGAGTCATGCCAAGGTATTTCCTCTCGTCAGCATAATGTACTATTAACGAGTTAATCTTTAATGGGCTGACGTCTGTCTTCAGATTTGTGAAGTTTGTGTTCAACTTCATCCATTGCTACGTCAAATTTTCACTAGAGCTTCATTAGACCGTTCTGAACAACTGATAAAAACTTGAATTCGATCGGACGAGAACGAGATGCTGGAGAAACGTTGGAGTTTTCGCGAAGAGGTGACACTTCAGCGGTTCTGGTATTATGAACTTTGGTGGGGTTGCGGCACGTGTTAGCGTTGTCCGAGGGTGCCCAATTTGTGTGTGTGATACTTTGGTACCAAATGGAACAATATGGGGGGGGGGGGGGGGGGGTAAGAACCCCAAATAAATAGAAGAATATTATTCTCCAAACACAGAATAATATGCAGAATCAAGAATACACTCTCTAGGACGTAGTGTAGTGTTTTATCTTTGCTTTATCTATTTTGTATAAAACCATCTCCGACAAATATTTTGTTGGTTAAACTACTTCTCGGAGGGGAAAAAAAACAGGTACCTACATCGATCCAGACCCAACAAAGATATTCATGTAAAATCTAAAACGACGTGGTGTAGGTGAATGTTACAAAGTAACAAATGTTTGGCGAATGGGACTTTATGCAAATGTAAAAGGTGAATATATACGAAGGACAGGGAATTATGCGAAACGATTGACCTCTCTGACGCCCGCAGCTCATTCGGAATGCGGAATAGCTTCAACTCATACGCCAGAGAGGTCGGAGGGAACAAAGTGAGTGGGAATAATATTAACGTTTACTATTAACGGTTGAGCGATAATTAGATGAGTTACGACAACAGACGGCGCTACCTACCGGTTACTACACGTTTAACTTTAGGTATCGTAAAAGTAAAAGTGCAATGTAAGATCGGAAGGTGCTCGTAACACTCCTCTAGCAAAGAATACGTTTGTCCGTTGTAATCACCGGGCACATTTAAATTGATATCGGCATTTCGCCAATTTTATGTAAAATTTAGAAAACGATTTAGAAGTAAAAATGCAAAACGGGGAGGGTTATCGGGGAGAAAAAAAATTTATATAATCATGGCACCGAGACTGTATACAGAAGGCATTGACACGCAACGCTCATGTCAGTAGATGCCACACAGAAGCTATGACAGCAACGTTCGTAATCCTGGCTGTCGGTTCCACAGTTGAGGAAGCCTCGAAAAAACATCAGGGATCCGGGAACAGTGTCCAAAAATGGACCAAAAATTTCAGAATGTCAACCCAAGCTCGAACCTAAGCTTTCTAGAAGGTGAAATTATCAAGTGATGTGGGACTCTGCAGGTCTTACGGTAGCAATGCAGACTGATCTACGTGAAAAGCCACTGTGGTATAGTCGGGAAAGAGCTGGTAGATTCATATGCAAAACAGGCCACCAAACATCCAACGGTAGATGTTCAAGGTCCAGTGTACCTTCTATGAAGCTCTTAACACCTTTCTGTGCCATATAGACATTAAAATTCAGGTTACCTACTGTAACATACTTACCAATGGCTGAATAGCAATACCGACGCCAATAAATACATAAATTTAAAAAACTCGCTCACGCCGCTCTCGACTAGAGATGGGAACACGGAGGGCGGGGAAGAGAGAAATGCCTTTATCACGAGGATTAGTTTTAGAGAAACCAACAATATCCGGCCATTGCCTTCCTTCTCGACCAGTTAGCGAATTTTTTATGACGACGTAGGCATTTTTTATTTAATGTGACTAACGCACATGAAAAGTGCAATTACCACAGTGCAAGTGTTGCAAGTACAGAGAAATTTACTCTCTAAATGATTGAGTAACAATAGGACGTCGTCCCTCGTTTTTTCCGAGGGTTACGGACCTGGAAAACCTCGCATATATTCAAAGCACAAAAAGGATGGATTAATATTAATATTAAGAAATTCTTATTTAGTAAAATCCTTATGAATGCACTTAAATTGTACACTAATTACTTTCTGACTTCTCGAAAAAGGACGTAATTTTTTTTTCTGCTTAGCCTCTTCACGTAACTTGCGGAGATCAACGTAGGGGGCTGCCAATCCCTCGAGGCCCCGATGGAACTGAACACGGCTATCAATATCGCTGTCAGACTCTACCATTTTTACCTATTCATATTTTTGGTCGAGCAATTGCGTTACAGCCTTGAGGTTTCAAGCTGTTTGTTGGTTCAGGTGGAACTTCTTCATCAGGTAAATCATGCTGTGACTCAAGTAACGCTGCAAGTTCTTTTTCAACAAGCCCCTCGTCAATTTATTTAATCAACTCTGTCATGTTGGTAAAGCCATCACCTCCGATAGCGTGGGTGACGCTGATAATTTGGTCATTATGTTCTTGAACTGCACCAGGAGGATCGTCCATGTCAACCAGTGGAACTGGAAGCAGTTTCTTCCAGCAACCCTTCAGAGTGTAAACGCAGATTTTCTGTAGCAGATTCGCATATGTCGCTGAAGCATGTTGAAATTTATTTGTTCAAGTGCCGAAGTCCAAATAATGTTGATAGTGTAGCTACAGAGAACTACAGACCTTCCATCGCCGGCTGTCAAACAATTTGGCTTCGCATGAATCACGGTCGCGTATTAAGGGATGGTATACATTGACTCCTTCGCATATAATGAATGCGCATACAGTCAATTCGCATAAAACGAGTCATTGTCATTTTTAACAGACCACAACACTGTCTTGAACTAGGTCTTTAACAATGCTTCCCGTAGCCAAGGCGTCAAATTAACAATAAATTAATCCTGTGAATTATATAGGACGGCTTCAAGTCACTCGTAATTTATCGCTAGCAGCTCCATTAATCCCAGCGTTAAGAGTCATTTACAACGGCTTGAAAAAATGACGTTTTAACGCATCCAATCCGGCGTACATGAAATTGATTACAATCATATTTGTACGACCGTTAAACCGTCCAGCAAAGGCGATGGGATCGTCGCTGGGGTGTGATAGAGTCGTATCGCTGATGGCCGATTGTGCAAGGGAAGGCGAAAGACAGGCGTGGGAGTGATTTATAGTTGGTATTGGGCTAATGGTGGCGTCGAGGGTTAATAACATAGGAAGTCTTCGTAGTGTTATCGTTCGCACAACTTCGTCGATGACATTTAAGTCTCATTCGCGTTGCGGAACGTTACGTTTCACGGACAAGTCATCAAATCACCGGGAGACAAGCGACGTCGATAAGTAGAACTGTCAAATGGAAGATGAAATCTGAAATCCTCGACAAGGACAATAACTGAGAAAGTGAGGTGCGCCTAACTCGTTCGTTCTGTTTCTTTGCGGCTACCATTACGAATATTCGAACAGGAAAGTTTAACATTTTGAGCGAATTTATTAATTAAAATTTAATGTTGTATCGAGTTTTTGCCGTGTAACACCTCAGTTTATAGATTTCAACGCTGAACACGATGGTGAAGTCAGAATTGCGATATCTCATTCCATTATCAAATAACAACCACGTTTCTTCATCATCAAAGTGATCGGAATGAGAACGGAATGAGATAAAGAAAAACTGTAAAGTGAGGTATCACTTGTCAGAATGTCACGGGAATTTATGGGTAATTTTTCCCTTCTAAAACTTCCCCCCCCCCTTAGACTGGCCCGATTCTGCCTATCTACGACAGATTTGAACTTTTTTCTCAATTCTATCAAGAGTTATCGTCTGGAATGACACATACATAAACATGGTATATGTTATATATGTTTAATATATATGATTTTTGGTGTCTTTTGGCAGTGAATTCAGAAAATTCGAGTTTTAAACATTTTGGACCGAGATCAATAGCTTCCTCTTCTTCGAAAATTCGCTAAAACAGCCTATTTTCGAATAGCTGGATTTTTCGAATAGTTCGCTGTAAGTAGAAGCTTTGAACATAACAATTGGGATGATGAAACTCCCAATGAACGGCAAAACAATTTGTACTCACGCGGGTAGTAAACAAAAATTGTTGTGCAAACTCAGAATTCCCACTTCCGTTCTGCATTTCACAGTTTGGTGCCCACTTGTGGTTAAACCTGAACCCCAGGCATAGCCACGAAACTATTTGGTGTAGTTAGGTAGGTGTGAATTTGTACGTTAGTGTAGATAGCTAGATTTTGGTAAATTGGTACAGTGGGCCAGTGTGAGTGCTTTTATTACCATTCGGTTTGCTCAAGGCGAACGGATTATTCCGCCTCATTATTCTAATTGGAACTAAAACAGTGGCATTCGACGCGGATGCAAATGCAATGGACCAGTGAAAATCACTTGATCACAAACGTGCAATCCTCCAGTTGCGCTACTCCCTGCGTTTTAGTGTCTCAATTGGGTCGCCTCGCAAAGTAACTTCGTCATCATCAGACTCGAGTAATTTCCTGTCTTCCTTCCTCCTTGAGAAAAAAAGACCACAAGGATCGGTCACAGTCTGGCAGCTCTCATGTACTCTGTTATCCTCATGCTCTATTTGAATGAAACACGGAAATAATATCTGTGGTGACTTAAGAGCGAATCGATGTCGTTCGGTGAATTTTTGAAGGAATCAATCAAATTTTGCCTAGAAGCCATTAATTACTAGAAAAAGAATGAACTCGAAGATGCGTCAATTTGGAAAACCAGAAGAGAAAATACTTCAAAATTGGGAGATTCCATACGAAAAGATCGAACGAATGAGTCAAGTGACTTGAAATGTTTCATGTAACAGACCTTCTAAGCCTCATTTGGGTGTCCCATGAAACCCTTAGAAGCCTTCTTAGGCTAGGTATATTGGGACTTCCATAGGAAAGTTTTGATTTGATCACCTTTCATGTTTTTTGGGGTCGCTGAACACGAATCTGAAGTTTGCCGGTTGAAATCTTTCCCGGGACTTTTTTTTATGCTCTTTTTGGCACATTTTGTGGTTTTTTACCTCGAAACATCGGGTTTTAGGATGTCTGTTATCTTTAGGAGCCCCTCAGCTGACCCTGGGCCTATTCTGCTATATCTAAGTCCTAAGGAGGCTTCATAGTGTGAATAACTTAGAAACTAGCTTTAGGAGCCACTCAACTGATCCGGGATCTGGGCAGCTTCAACTTGAAGTCTAGGGAGGCTACATACCAAATTACAGTTCATAGAGCGAAAAGCATACAAATAAGCTTTAGGAGCCACTTAAGTCAAGTTAAAGTCCAAACCAAATTGCCCGTTGCTGTTTATTAGTATCGCGTTAAGTACTTTTTTCGGGATGAAAAAACGTCACAATTTTGGAATGACCCCCCGCCAAAAGATTCTCATGTCAAAAGACTACTTCCGGGCAAAATTTCTGCCAGGAAATTTCATATTCGAGTTCAGCAACCTAAAAACATAAAGGGTGAAAAAATCAAAACTGGATCAAAACTTTACTATGAACACCATTTTCAGAGCTAATATGACTAGGCTATTTTGAATTCGACCAGGTCGATTGTCTCATCTGAAGCACAGTGTTCAGGGAACGCGGTCCGTTCGAAATCAGAGATTTCGAAGCCTGACTGGACACATGACGTATCATTAGGGAAAATGTGATTTTGAATATTGATTCAAAAGCAGAGGATCTCGGAGCGATTTCGAGGAGGATGTGGCAGACTGGACGAGGCCTATAAGCGGGTCCTCCATCCAATCAAGAAGGAACCTGCTGCAGGCAACATCAACTTGATCTCTTCTCTTTGTGCCACTTTCGCTCGCGGGATGACTCGTTCGTACTCCGTGTCCTCGGATGAAAGTGAGCTTAAACTCACTTGCTACAACCGCCTCTGTCTGCCTTTCTCGCCTGAAGACAATCGCGAGTCGTCCTCACGCCGGATTCCCTCGAAATCAGAAAGGCAACATAACCAAAGCAGCTCGCAACTCAAATTCAGTAGATATTTCCGTTGCGCCACACGGAGGGAGGACCAGACTCAACGACGTTACATTCGCGCAGAGTGACCTTTTAAGCGCTAAATGGCATGTGTTCGACAAAGCTCAAAGCTTACTGAGATCTACCACTAATTGGCGGAAGAAGAATCTTCCGACACTGAACGCCGGAAAAAACAACCTGACATTCGGACGCAACAGAAGTTCGAACGTAATAATTTAATTTATTCCGTTCATTGCACATCTGAGACAGTGATTATGGGACAAACTCAAGGAATCAATCATTTATTCTACAGCCAATTTTCAAGAAAAAGTGCCTCTTAGAGCTTTTTTATTACTCAACTAAAAAACCTACTTTTTTTACTTTCAAGATTTTTTTCGTATTTTCGACCTTGTCTCAGTAAAACGGCTCTAACTCCCTTAAATTGATATTTAAATCAAAAGTTGAGGATACCGTCGGAAAGATAGTTAAATTTGCTATCTTCATAACCTGGATCCTCACTGAGATGTGGCTCAAGCAAATTATCCCAATTCAATGCCCTGATGCCTACGCTCGATAGTACCTATCAATCAGTGGAAAAATTGTATTCTTGTGTATTGCGAAAATTTCATAGTTTTCCGACCATAACGGCCATTTCCCGAGGTCTTAGAAAGTTGGAAATCTGGATTATTACTATTGGTTGACGTCCGAACAACCTATAAAAAAAAGACCGGTTTTCTTGCAAGCACGGATGTACATCTTGACTGGACTGTAAGGAGTAATATCGAACACTCAGAACAGCTGAAGATAGAGGCCAAAGAATATAAGGCACCACAGTAAACGTGAAAACAAAAAACCGAACCATTAACCATTAGGTATATGCTGAAGGAAGACGACTACGTGGACTTTATACACAGAGTCGGACATAATTTCATCCTAGGGGGTTTTAATGCGAAACACGAATTTTGTGGCTCAAGGCACCATCACGAAAGAGTATTACGAAAGTGTATTTGATCTAAAGTTCCGAATTTCACCGTGAATTACGAACACAGAAGCACGAGTTTCAAGACATTCAACTTTAGCCCACTTGAATTTTAACAATCCTCATTTGTTTACTTTATTGTTTAGTATGAAAGTTTTGAGAGTCGTTTACTACTCGGAATCGTACACCTGGACTCAAGATACAGCCCAAAACTGTAGAAAAATACTAATCACACAGCCATCATCTTTGTGGGCCTTTGTAATCACTAATTACACAGCCCCACAAATGAAGAACAAAAAAATTCCGGAGACCATGATAGTGTATTTCTATGTAATTTTTCGATGCTGAATCCGAATCTGAGGTCCGAAAAAATCGTATACCTAAAATTCATTCGCTAGGGGGAGGAGGGGGAATTGCCTTTAAATTCCAAAAGTGAAACAGTATAACAAGTGACACCTCATTTTAAGGGGTTTTCTTTACGTTGAACTCGATGGTGAAGTCAGAATCGCGATATTTCAATTCGTTATCAGATTAGAGCAGATGAACCGTGAAAACATCTCACGTAACAACCACGTTTCTTCATCTTCAAATTTAGATGTATTCATTACAAATCACTTAATTTTTAATTTAATTTTAATTTAAGAACCTAAATTTGAATACTGCTTTGTCATACACAGCTTACGTATAAAGACACGTAGAACCAGAACATCAAATACAAAAACCAAAATTTGGGCTGAAATTATTTGTTTGAAACATTTCTCGACTTGAACACGTTTTGGGACAATCTGAATTCGTCCCTGGATTTTGCCGCTAGTGAAAAAAAAAAAAAAAACTTCATTGGCAACAACGTTTTCAATCATCTCCAGGTAGAACGGTTTAATGATAGTAATATTAATAAGCAATACAATTACTAAATTTCTGTAATACAATCCAGAAAACACCTAATCGACACACTCCCTATTGCGACGACGCAGATTTTTTATTTGGGTTTATCGTTCTGCATTATTCGATAGAAACCAGTTTCGGGGACGTTCTGAATTCCAATTTAGGTGTTCCGGATTTTCGACGTGTTCTAGCAAATTTTCGATGGTCGAAATTGGCCAAGTTTTCCGATGGCACCGAAATTTCACACGAGTTGCCGAACCCACCAAACTTGAGGGTCGCGCCACTATTCACGGGTAAAAACCCTATATTTCATAAACGGGATTTAAATATTTTGAGCAAAAAAAAACTTAAATAAATTAAACATTGCACTACAAACATTGTGTACAATTAATAAGTATATTTCACGTCAATTAAAATAAAATTGAGTTCTCCAGGTCTGTATATTCATTAGTACCTAAATAAATTTCAACGTTTCATGAAAAATTGAAGAATTTGCAGCGTTGATAGTTTCTCGAGATGTTTGATTGACAATAAAATTAAATGTTGTGAACTATTCGATATTACTGTCGATCATTATCGCCCCAGAAGATAGTTGATTCCGTATGTCTCGAATTTTGAACATATTTTTTACACATTTATTGGAGATTGAAACAACCACAATTATAGGTGATTTAGCGCAGAAATTTATTTTTAACGACGTTCATATTGAAGTTTTTTAATTTTATCGTTTTAGGCCCATTTTGTCGAAAACGCTGAAAAAAGGTGTTTTATTCCCCTTGATATTGTGTAGGGTCAAAAATGCCCAACAAAATGTTGCACGGGTATACCCGAGATTCATTTGAATTCTCCAATAAAACCTCAATTTAATTTATTGACAGTTGGGATCATTCACCGCAGAATTTACTTGTTAACGGCGTTTATGTTGATTTTGGTTTGATTTTGCTGTTTTTGACGAAGTTTTAGGTCCAATTCACTCAACAAACATAAAAAACCTCTGAAGTAACAACCACGTTTCTTCATCTTCAAAGAGCTCCAGTTTGAAAACGGAATGAGATATTGCAATTCTGACTTGACCATCATGTTCAGCGTAAAAAACCGTTTAAAATGAGGTGTCACTTGTAAGACAGTTTAATTTTGGGAATTTATGGGTAATTCCCCCCCCCCCTCTAAAACTCCCCAAAACACCCCCGAGAGTGGCCCGATTCTCCCTGTCTACGAACGTAGCCTTTCGATTGCCAAGACAAATATTTTTGTGCAATTGTCAACTTTTTATCTCAATTCTATCGGGAACTATCGTCTGGAACAACATAATATGTATATTATACATAAATATATATATAAATAAATATGAACTTGAATGAAAGTACAGGAGGACGAAAATTATAGTAAACACTTACGTAAATTTGGAAAAACTAGATCTTTGGAAAAACTTTCATCTAGTTTTCCCAAATTTACGTAAGTGTTTACTATAATTTTCATCCTCCTGTACGTTCATTCAAGTTCATATTTCACGCGAGTGTCTTTAGTTTCACCAATCCATCGTATATATAAATAAATATATACATGTCATTTTTGTTGTCTTTTGGCAGTAAAATATGGTGGTAAATGGATTTTGTTAGGACAATTTTTCGGAAATTTCTGAAAACGTTGGTCCTTTTCTTCGAAAATTCGTTAAAAGTGGGGTTTATTACCCTTGAAATTGTGTAGGGTCACAACTGGGACTGTGAAAATCTCAATAAAACCTCAATAATAGCGACAAATGTATTGAAATTTGAGGTCATTTGGTGCTTAGTCCAATTTTAAAATTGAGATGGCTTTGAAGTAGCGTTATTGACTTTGAACTTTGGGTTCTTCAACTGACCTGATATTAAGAGGACGAGGAGAGACGATGTGAAGAGAAGATGGCGGACTGTCATGACAGGATGCGGTGGCACTCGGGAGACGAAATAATGAAATATTTTTTTACAAAGAAAAAATAATAAATAACAATTGCGACGAAATTTGCGTACGGCGCACCAAACTCTCGGTGACAACAGAAACGCGCGCAACGACAACGTGCCCCTAACTCCACCACAAGACTGGAAGGCTTCAGATGAAAGGGGGGTCCTCTTTTCGCCCTCGACAAGGGGGGAGTCGAAGCGAAAGGCGGTGGGGCCTTCGCCACACGGGTGGTGGTGGACGATGGTGGGGCCCTCGTGTTGTCAGGGTGGTGTAGGTGGTGGTGTAACCCTTACGGATCTACTGTGGCGGGGTGTGGCCGTGCGGCAGTGCGGCGGCCTTGGGGTCCCCCGAGTCGCTCTCGATGGCTTCGGAAAACGGAACTGGAGCGAACTTGGAAACCCACCGTCGAGTAACAACAGGATTCAAGTCAGGCAGCATGAGAAAATGTGCGAATTTTCCAATTAACGTACTTACCACATTTTTGAAAATTGTCCGCAGGAAGCTATTGTTCTCGGTCCAAAGTTTTTACAACTCGAATCTCCGAAAAATTGTCATACCGACATCTGTTTTGGACCATCCTAAATTCACTGCTAAAAGACACAAAATATCATATGTGTGTATACATATGAAGGGTACAGGGGAAGAAGGGTAGGTACGATTCCTAAATTGGAAAATGTTCAGGAGAGCAAAAACTAACTTAACCATCTCATGATACGTTGCCAAGGTATGAAAAAAAATTATCAACTACCTATTCCAAACCATCATGGAATGAAATCGTTTTTCAGCAGTACCGACCTACCACGTGAAACTACTCCCAGAAAGCCTCTAGACGGCATTGAAACCTCGAAATCGACAAATAGTGGAATTATACCCTTCCTCCCCTGTACCCTTCATATACATATGTAGTTTGCGGGTGAGGATGACCCACACTAGTCGAAATCGATTATGCGGCATAATGTGGACGTACCGCGTGTCAACTGGGACGTGCCGCACGCCACCCGGGATGTGCCCCATGCCGCCCGGGTTATTTCGTCAATCACTTGTATTCCAACGCTCAGTTGTCAAAAAGCTCGCGATTACGAACATTTCGTCGTTGGGAAATTACAATTTTTTTTTTAAATCCATGTACATCATGCAGCATGTCTATAAGAGCGAACTGTCGAAGAAATTACTGATTTTATGTAAAATGTGATGTTTGGAACATCTCATCAAACCATTTTTGCCGATTAACACCTCAGATTATTAGAATGAGGAAAGAGTGTGGAGTGAGGAAAATATTTGAAAATCTTTCTCTCTATTCTGGCCCTTTTACCTGAATGAGCTGAATCTCCGATCATGTTACGAACTTATAAGGTTTAATTCAATAGAAACATGACCGCCGTCTTAGTTTTCTGACGCGTGAAATCACAGTGATTACTTAGGAAATCAGAATAGGTAGAGTAGGTATTGCAAATCGTTTTGCACCCGACTTGGACCCTGCCACAACTTCAATTGCCTCCATTATTTCCGCCCTGTGTTTTGCCTAGAGTGCGTTTTTTGGACTCAATATTTGTTTATATTTATCTATAATAATTTATGTATAATGTATGTATTTATTTCGATTGCTGTCATATTTCCTGTCTTTCCTGTATGTAAATGGGGACCAATGCCCGTATGTACGAATAAATAAATAAATAAATAATCACCTTAAAACGTTGTGCATTTAATGCAAATTGTAGTTGAGAAGAAATAAATGTGGGGGTAAGTTGGTTAGTAATAAATTGTAGTAGTAAATTGGTTCAAAATCCACAGTAATGCAGCATGGCTCTAAGAACGAAATTTCGAAGAAATAACTGGTTTTATGTAAAATGTCTCCATTTGATGCTCTTATAACAAATGTTTTCTCCATTTTTGGCCGAGTAACAGAATTGTCAACGTCGAATACGATGGTGAAGTCAAAATTGCGATCTTGTCCCGCTCTCAGATAGGAGCAGATCTGCCCTTTTCATCTATGAACCGTGAAGAACGTCTTAAAAACAAACACGTTTCTGACTTCGCCATCGTGTTCAGAGTTAAAAAACCTTCAAAATGAGGTGTCAATTGTCAGACTGTTTCATTTTTGGAATTTATGTGTAATTTTTTCCAGATTAAAATCCCCCAAAACCCTTAGAGTGGCCCTCATAGTGAATGGAATTACGTGGAGTTATTGAATTTCCTGAAAGAATACGACCGGCCATTGGAAGATCATTTGAAAAGGGCAATGATTTTTAAAGGGACCTCTCCTGACATCCAAAATGATCTTATACGCAATATAGCTAGAGACATTTTAGATCTGATCTCGCTCAGTGTGTATGGTGGGGGGGGGGGGGATTGAGTGCGGTTCCCCCGTGTCCCGAGCCACTCTACGCTCCTGCTGACCACACGAATCTCAACGAATCTGGATAAACTTTTGCATAGAGCCACCAGTCAACTACCTCTTTAAGATGTAGGTACTTCCTCACAGCAATCTGTAGTACTACGCTCTGAAGAGCATGTTGGCCATATTACCCTCAGGGACATGAATTCCAGCGTTTTTTATGACGTTCAACAAAACTGTACAGGTTCTGCTGTTCGTGCAGGAATTTGAATTTGATCTTGCAAAATCTCTCTGTGTCGATCCCTCCGTGTTCTGTTGTGGTCGAAATGATTTCGGGGATTGTATTGAAAAATCCCTTTTCTCAGACATTGAATCCATCGCAACGGCGTTTTTCGATTTTCCTCTGAAAATTCGCTAATCGTCAGAAACAGTCGGGATGATTGTCGACCAGGTTTTCCTCCGTCGGTCCACTAGAAAGGAATACAGCGATGTGTTGCGGGTGCCTTTACAACATAACTCGCTCTTCTACCGGAGATCCGACGAGCAGGTCGACGTTTCGATAGTGGAGTTCCACAGGACTCGTTATTTCCGTAATATGGAACATTATGCTGTAACGAGTATCGGATGAGTAACTGTGCGTATTCATGTTGTGAAATTCTATGTAAAATGGCGTCTTCTTGTTGAAAATCGCTAAAACAACATCAAAACCGTGGAGCGTGGGTTGTTGAGCGTGGTTTTATTCGCGAATCGCCAAATTTCTTCGCTTCTGAGTTTCTTAAATCAAACCAAATTCAGTGGCCCTCGTTCAAAGTCTATTTGAACAAATTTCAAGAGCATTTAAAGATCAAAATGAAACAGTGGCCTTCGAGAACATCTGTAGAGATCACTATTCTGCATACAATATCCTTGTAAGTCCTATAAATATACGAAATTATTGAAACTATACAAACTATACATTTATTTCGTTTGTAATTTATATAAATATATACCTAAATAACAGGAGAACTTGACGGGGCAATCACAATCCACTACCCTCCACCCAGACAGGATCATCTCAACATGAGGAAACCATCAATTGAGGACCATGGAACCAATACACAGCATCTTAACTAGCTCATCCCTCAAACCACTTCGTGTAGTTATGTTGGGATGGCCATCGGTAGGCAACATATCGATATTTCGTATTCGATGATATCGGAGGCAAGGAATCGATGACGGCATTTATCGTTTAGCTCAGTATCAATACGTTTTGCAATCAATAGTACCTATCGATCAAAAATATCGATATTTACTAAAATATCGGTTGAAAAAACCTGTAATTAAATAACTATGTAAATAGTACCTACCTAAGCTCAACTGGAATGTCAATTCCCTGACAATGAGTTTTCGACTATAGTTTTTATATTTGAACATACGTACAGGAATAAGTACCTACTTAGTAACATAACTTGATTATCATAGGATTGATATATTAAAAAAAACATATCTTCAGGCATTGTTTGAAAAAATAATAGTTTTGATAGCATTTTGCCTTCAAGACGGTTTCTTTCCTGGGCCAAGATTTGCTAGGCAGAAAAGAAATAAATTACGACACAGACAACTGCACTCACCTTTATCAAAATCAACACACAAAGGGTTCCTCTTCTTCTTTCCATTTTCCTGTCCATGCAGAACATTTAGTGAAATTTACTCTTGGAGGAACGTCAATGGAACTAGTATACTAGTATTCTATAGAAAGCTCTACCAGTTCACCCACCACCCTAAAACTCAGATTTTTTCATTTGACTCAAGAATTTTGGAAATTTTTGATATACCGGATGAAACAAAAGATCGTCAGAAACTATCGGTTACTGGAGTATCGATACCCGATACTTTCGAACTATGCAATATCGATGGCCGCCGATATACTATCGACTATCGATGGCCATCCCTAGTAGCTATCGAGGAATTGATCACCGATTCTGGGTTCACAGTGTATTTTGTTGGGGGTGGGAAGAGCAATGTTTCAATACCTTCATTACCACGTCAAGTTCTTGGTCCACAGTATTACAAGAGAAACGGGAGACGGTTATGCAGTGGATTTGGTGGCGTTAGGCCCGTGTCGCAATGAGCTAAAATGAGCTCTAATGAGCTGAATGCGTTGGTTGAGACGCATCTTGGAAGGTACTTATCAGACTATCTCAAGGTTTTTTTAGGCAAAGTCCAGATATAAACGATCGACCGTCAGAGGCGGGAGAGGCTGCTGTGACACACGTCACGACTAATTAATTAGTAAGGGCGTGAGGGACCGGTTATGTCCACAGGAGACCAAACGAACGTTGCCCAACTCCCCGACCAGATATCACACCATAACTCGGGCTTACCGGAGCGCGTACACCTGCTCTGGGAACCTCCCGTCAATGTCAACATCGTCCTCCGTCTCCAGTCAGGAAGAGAAGGGGCCGAAGACGGTAAGGGGTTTCTGGGGCAAGGGCTTTGCTGGTCCGGGGAAACCTCTTTCTCCGGGTAAAAATCAGATACGGATCGGTGGAAATCAGATGAACGTATCAACCGAATTCCGAAATGACTCGAAGGGAAGAAACGCTTCTGTTTCCACGACGGATTATCATTTTGGTTTATTATCTTCGATAATGAACCATTGGAATCGCCCAAAGAAAAAATTTTTTTAACCCCCCCTCAAAATTTGTTGGTTTACGTTTCAAGATACGTAGATTCAGAAAATCGAATAAAAAAAAATCCGTCCGTCCGCCGTACGCCGTACGCCGTCCGCCGTACGCCGTCCGCCGTCCGCCGTCCGCCGTCCGAGGCACTTTGCCCAGTTAGCGTTGAGTTAAAATTACGAAATTTGGTTTCTGGGTTTGGACCAGCCCCACAATGATCCACGAAACTTTTCATAACCCTAGGTCAAGGGGAAGGGGTTCAAAACGAATTTTGAAATTTTGAAAATTCCATATCTCGAAAAATTCATATAGAACGGTATGTTTTTTATTTCATATTCAGATAGAGTTTGTTCCGTAGAATTTTTTAAGACCATCCGCAGCTTTGTACGACCAGCCGTTCGTTCAGAATGACGGCTCAAAGATTGTGCCTCACAACACAATCGTGAATCAAACTGTTGAAATACAGGTCCATTTTCATACTAACGAGCTCTTTGGAACATCATATGGCTTAAGTGATGTCGAGTTTGTTGTTCTGAGGTGCGTTTCGTGCTACGGAAATGAAGGTAATTTCAAATGTTTGTCTGTAGGTACTTCTTTTTTCATCTTCCCGGTAAACTACAGTCTAGAAATTTTAACCGTGAGTCGGGGATAGACCACATTGCAATATTCACTCGGTTTCTCATCTGTAAAATTGTTTAAATAATACCTTTTTGTAATAATACAAATTAAATTTTGATGATGAGCTATTGACTTGAAATTTTACAAATAGGTCAGAACTGGATAACAATGCAATATTCACTCGGTTTCTTGTCTGTAAAATTGTTTAAATAATACCTATTTGTTTAAACAAATTAAATTTTGATGATGAGCTAGATACTTGAAATTTTAAATATAGGTCAGAAACGGATGACATTTCAATATTCACTCGGTTTGTATGACATGGTATGAGTATGTTATGGTATATTATTGTATGTATGATTTGGTATAATACAGTATGGTATGATAGGAAAGAAATTCGTATGGTATGGTATGAGTACGGTGAGAATATGGTATGGTGCCGATTTGCAATACAGTCTGGTATAGAGAGAAGGGTGATCTGCACAAGGAAGATAATAAACCGTTGTGTCAAGAATTTGCAGAGTTTTTGAGATCACTCTTCTGTATTGACTCGTCTGTAGACTTCCCACTGCTCTGTGCACAATATCCTTTTGAGTCCTATCACTACATGAAATAATTGTTGTTTGAAACCCTAAAATCATGACTCCAGGCCCGCTTGGTAGGTATCTGCTTTCATGTTATCACTCCCATCCACATACCTGAACCTCACATAGTCGCAAGCCTTGTATATTTATTCATTTTTAACAGGAAGGGTTATCATAAAATATGAACTGAACCGCCATATCAACGTGTTGAGAGCTTGTCGGGCTGCCAAAGCCAAATTGCTGCAGTCCATAGTTAACACTTCTATGTTATCCATGTACCATCAGTGTTAATTTTTTTTTTTTTCAGTATTACTAGTCAGGAGTAATCACCTGTTTATCCAAGTGATCGTGTGCAGTCAACTTTACCACCTCTCACCAGAAGCATCTGACCATCTGAATCAAGCATCTGAATCAAGTTCTTAACACACAAATTATCAAGCAGTCATATAGAGCACCAAATTTTCTTAGTCAACCTAAATCCATTATCCCAGTACACCAAATGAGTAACACAATTTATAGCTGTTAATAACAGCTATACTATACCTAATATAGTAGTACCTTTCTGATAGTTACTCCAGTTCCTGGAAAATGTCTCTATTTGATATCAAAACTCCTACCACACTTTGTCTTCCAAGGACTTGGCAGCATACTGCACCGCCTTCATGCTGAGATCTCCAGCACAGCTTTCATGGTGAGGGCACAACGTCCCTTCGTTCCTTTAATCTTTCTGTGCAATATCCTCATCATACTATTTGTGTGATGCCTCATCACATCTATAGTGGTCACTGTTAGGGAGCTCCATTTACCAAAACATATTCACTTGTTACGATTAATAAATCCAGAAAATCTACATGTCTTTTGGTTATTCCTGATTATTCGTTGTGTGCATCCCATTCTCTAGTCATTGGTTATAATTCTAAGTGCGTACATCCTATAAAATAAGACCACTAAAGTACATACCTAGTACCCTGTTGGTTAAGGGTTGACCTTATCTGCCCACTGGTACAGATCTGGTCCAAATATCAGGAAGTACCAACAAATATTCGAAACTACAATTCACTTGAGTCCGACGAATATTTTGTAAGGCTCATGTAGTGACTCCTAAAAAAAAAGTCGTGGTTTGTATCGTTCATCAAGTTCTTGAGAGAATGGCCGTTGAGAAGACAATTAAAATATGAAATTTTCATTTAACTTAGTTGAAAACTGGATTTTATTGGATAATACGGTAGGTTGAGTAGGTGCGTTATTGTTGAGTAGGAACATTTTAAGGGATGACGTAAACCCAAACCCTCCCATGCTCAACTATCTAAACGAGCTAGAATTTTGCATTTGTGTCGTCAGATTCAAGTTCGAAATCGTAAAAATGAGGAGAATCTGCTTGTTTGCTCAAAATATTCAAGTTTAAACATTTTAAATTATTAATTCAGATTCAAGTAGGTATATGAATATATATTTTTTAGTCGTCTGTTTCTTCATCGCCAAAAATGAGTATCAAAAGTTAACTAATGGGATGAGGTGAACTTAATGTTTCAATCAATACACATACCGTCTTGCTTTCTCGGCGAAAACGCATTGATTAAGAGTGTGGTAAGTTAATCGTGATAAATCGAAAGTACGGCAGAATTACTTTGCCTTCAAACCCCTGGACCTGTCAATTAACCGCCGCCTTCCACATTAACGGCTCATATAATAATTATTAGGATAACGCAACCGCGTGTTGCGGAAAACGCTTGATCCTCCAGCGGTGTTGATCCGGTAGTAAAAGTGGAAATGAGGACCTTGAAAGTCGGACCACGCCCTGCCAACTTAGTTTAAATAACTTCCCTCGACTTAATGCAACGTACTGGTGATTAGCGGTTGGGCTGATCCCCGGACCGTATCACACGCTGAACTACATTTATCGAGCGTCGTTATGTGTGGGTTCACGACTACGAGCACCATAATTAGTCCAAAATAGTAACAGGGATGTGTAAAAAAAATTAAGAAATTTAAAAAAAATAGTTTAGAGTGGGTAATCCATGATGTAATCCATGGGTCGCCCTAGGATGGTATAAACAGAAAATTAAGCTTCGTCACCATAGTAATATCTTTGGTAATTACTGGAAATAATGGGCGTTTCGAAGATAACACGGCAGACGAAAATTATGGTCGTATGTTGATTGAATTGATAATGGACCATCATGGACCACCCGAACGGTTTTGGGTGTTTCAAGAACTTCGGTAATACGGTAATAGGAATACGGTAATTAATGAAAACTGATTGTGGGTAGCAATCGAAGAATCAAGACACATGCTCCCAACATTTTGGAGGATTAGCACCATTAGGAGTATTTTTCGGATATTCTCAAAAAAATGTCTGCAGACGAAAGTTATAGTCAGCATTCAACTCATTTTGACTGTATTTGTGGGTAGTTTTGGGCGCTCCCAGGGTTAATGTACACCCATGTACACCCACACATACACAATCAAAGATCTAAAGGATGAAGAATTTGGGATTTTCATCGTCAAATTCATGTTTGGACGGTACGAAATTGGGCAATATGCTTCATCCCTCAAAACATACTCGGACAGTGCTTGGGCATTTCGATGTCAACCACGGATTTAGGTGTGAGTTCCAATCAGTGCCATAAATATCATCCTCTCAAGCTCCCGAGATGTAGAAATGAGACGGAGAAATATAAAGAAATTGAGTCGTCAACAATACGAAGCTGTGAATAGATGTGAGATGCCGACTTGTGAAGGTAGCGAGCGCATTCACCAAGTTCGACGACCCGAATGGATGAGAGCATCTCGTCGATTGAAACTTTTTACTGAAGATGGCATACGAAGGCCAACCATTGTCATAGAGTTAGGGCGATGTGTGGGCGAGACTTCAACGACAAAATTATTTCCTCGCACGAGTCCCATTTCCGAAGTTAAAGTGCGAATTCAAACCGACCTGCGTGCGAAGACCGATTGGATTCGGCTGTGGATCGAATAAGATTTTTCTCAGGCTCCGTGACAAAGTGCGACAATGAAGCGGCGGATATGGTCTAAGAGATGGTACCTATTGGACGATCGGCTATTGTAAGAGTTCTAGGGGCGGAATTGGACGATCGGCTATTGTAAGAGTTCTAGACGCGGATCGTACAATGGTCAGGGAGGACCACCCAGCAGAGCAGTTCCACCAGGTTCTCTATCATTAGATCGAAACAAGTTCATTCGACTATGTCGACTTTATCCTACTGATTTGGAAGAGGAAAAAAAAGTGGTCGTCCAAAATCGACATTTCCAGTGGCGTCTCCCAGCTTCTACGTTCCAAGCATTGCTTAGGAACTATTGAACCAATTTTGATGAAATATTCACAACCACCCTGAAAACAGCAGAAAAATCTCTAATACTGATCTTCACGATGAATGAAGGCCCATAATGAAATGCCCAAAAACGCGCTCGCATGTTATTTGTTGAGTTGCTATAATATATAATATTAATTGTTACATATAATATTATATTAATTGTTTTTAGGGGCCTTTTATGATATTCCGCCTTTCTAGTGCTTAGGATTAGCTCTGCTTTTGACAATTTTTTTAGGTTGATTAGAAGTAGGTACCCTAAAAGAAGTAGAAGTGCCCTAAAACTAGAAAATTAGGAGTACCCTAAAACTTGAATCCAATCAGTCGGGTTTCTGCTGAAACGACCACCCAAAATTCACTGAAAAACTCTTATTGTTCGGAAAAATGCAATTAAAATCAAACTCTTGTGAATTCAGTAAGAAATAGTTTATTTTGTAACGTTTTGTAATGAAAAAAAACCAAAACAGGGTTACAATAATACCCTTTTTCAAAAAACTCTGCAAATTCTTGACACAACGGTTCATTATCTTCTTTGTACAGATCACCCTTCTGTCTAGATCACTAGGTCTGAATGTCTATATTCTAAATGTTAGATTAATTATTATTATCAATTATCACTAATTATTAACAATTTTATCGAGTACCTAGTGAAAATTATTATAATTTATTGTTAGGTATTAATAATTCGTATTTATTATTAATAATAATTATTATTAATTATGATCAATTAATACGATATAATTCTGGGGTTTTTAATACTACGTCGGTAATAATTATTCTATAAAAGAAGTACCTACCAACAAACATTCGAAATTACCTTCATTTCCGTAGCACGAAACGCACCTCAGAACAACAAACTCGACATCACTTAAGCCATATGATGTTCCAAAGAGTTTGTTAGTATGAAAATGGACCTGTATTTCAACAGTTTGAGTCACGATCGTGTTGTGAGGCACAATCTTTGAGCCGTCATTGTGAACGAACGGCTGGTCCTACAAAGCTGCGGATGGTTTTAAAAAATTCTACGGAACAAACTCTATCTAAATATGAAATAAAAAACATACCGTTCCATATGAATTTTTCGAGATATGAGATTTTCAAATTTTCAAAATTTGTTTTGAACCCCTTCCCCTTGACCTAGGGTTCTGAAAAGTTTCGAGGACCATTGTGGGGTTGGTCGAAACCCATAAAAAAAATTTCGTAATTTTAACTCAACGCTAACTGGGCAAAGTGGCGCGGACGGCGTACGGCGTACGGCGGACGGCGGACGGCGTACGGCGGACGGACGGATTTTTTTTTATTCGATTTTCTGAATCTACGTATCTTGAAACGTAAACCAACAAATTTTGAGGGGGGGGTTAAAAAAATTTTTTCTTTGGGCGATTCCAATGGTTCATTATCGAAGATAATAAACCAAAACTGGATGTATTTTCGTATATTAAAAATGTTAAAACACTGTTAGCAAACATGGGTTTTGTTTTATCGGTATTCCAGAGGTTCCATTAAAAACGTTATGGTTCTTCAATGTTATTTTCTACTGTTTCTATAGCAGTCGTAGGCCACGGGAATATACTTAGCTTTCCAGAACAGTTTTTTACTTGTTACTTTTTAGTTTTGGTAGGTATTCTTTTATCTTGCGCAGGTCATTCATCTTTTTAATATTGATAGGTATTCTCAGGTTTGGGTACGCTAATCCAATGTTGTGAAAGCTGATTTGGTTAGCAGGGGCCTTGGATACGTGAAACGTTGACTTCAGTGAGCCGTCAATGAAAGGTTAAGCCTGAATCACACCTTTGGTTCGGGAGTAGTAGCGAAATTCCTTCATCTTGAGATACAAAACTTGATTTTTCTTCCTTTGGTTTCAGAGGGTATCACCATTATTTTGTACAGCGAAGGCCACCACTGATTGTAGCTGAAGGCAGCGGATGGTCCGACGGGGATGGGACACTGCTAGAGGGACCTTTTTCGAACCCCCAGAAACCCCTCTTGTACTGTACATGTCGGGTTTCTGTTTGTTCGTTCGACTTCAACCAATGTTTAAAATAGTGTAGAAGGCCCGGACATACCTGCTTTCTGTTGCAACGTGTAGGGTTTCAAAACGAAAATCGATTTTTTGGATACCTATGTAGGGTTTCTGAAACGACTGATTCTGGGTGACGACCGTTCAAGTTCCTTTCAGAACACCACCAGAACGTTTTCGAACATCACCGAACAGTTGTACTTGAACGCAAAATTGGTTGATATAAAATACTCGTAGTTCCGTATCCAGCCCAAAATGTGGCCGTGGTATTTTGTTGTACACAGTACAGTTCTGTTGGTTTGTTGGTTACAGTCGACGAATTCGCGAATATCAATTCCATTGTAGTATTACAGAACGTACTGGCTGGTGCGGATCCGAGTTTACCACACACCACGCATATTACAATTACTCGCGATTTCGAACGTCCAAAGGCAAATACGTCTCCAAACCTCTCATTACGTTTTCTGAAACGACAAAAGTTTGATCCGCGACTCGGGTGAGTTTGAACAGGGTGTAATTTCCCGAAGAGTAGAGAAAGCGATGTGGTTGGGCCGTCCGCCTCTTCATCCGATTTACTCGCGTTGTTAGAGTCTACTGAACAGGCGGAAGATGCAATCAGCGTTGTATTACAAAAATTGAGTCCGTCGTTGCTCAAATGGTAGAGCTGCTTCTCGGGGCTTCAAGAGCTCCGGCAACCGCACGATGTCGTGTGTACGCTCTCCGAAATCCGCCGAACTTGAAATCCGTTGTGCTGCTTTCAGTTACAATACAACAGTGACAACATACGATTGTCTAAAGCAAGGATGTCTGGAGATGTGCTGATAGACCGGTAGATAGAAAGAAGATTGGTTTGCCCTGTCAAAAATGATACAAGCCAGAAATTACATCTCAGGAAATAAAATACAATCGAAACCTTGGCTGCGTGGGAAGTGAGCAATTGAAAAAAAAATCCACCTTATCGGCAACATTAAGAAGAATCAAAACAAATGATGCTAGTAATATATTATGTTATCAACTGAATAACCCGTGTATTGCATATGGTATTTTATCATGGCGTTGATAACTTAGGAAACGCACCTATTAGTGCATGTCGTGATGTACAGTCGGAATATTTTCAAAGGCAGGTAGGTATACTCTTCTTGAATCTACACCATCACTAACACTGAAAATATCTTTCCTTTTTTGGCAGAAGTGGATTATATTCTTATTTTTCTTCCGAGGACAATTTATTTTCCCTTATTTCATCTCATTTCAATTTTCTGCCAAATTCATTTCCTTATGTTTTGTAATATACCTATGTATGGAAATCATATTTTTGTGTTATTTCATCTACTCTGAAGTTAAACTACAAATTGGTGGAATCATCATGTAACCCCGCTTAGTTTTTATTGGACTAGAGTAACTCCAATAACCAAAAGTATAAACATAAGTGCCCGATACAGAAGAAACTTGGTGGTCATCAATCAAATCAAACTTAATTTCATTCTTAATGGGGAAAACACCTGATCATGGATTTGTCTGTTAGCTTTAGGAGCCCCTCAGCTGATCATGGGCCTATTCTGTTTAAAGTGTAAGTCCTAAGGAGGCTACAACCCAAATTACAGCCTAATAGAGTTTAGGCCTATTCTGCTTATGGCCGATCCAACCTAAAATAGTTCCAAAAGCTGTGACCACGTTGCGATTCAAAATGAGAAAAATTGATATCAAAATAATCTTTGTTGCTAGGTGCCTTTGTTGTACTTTAATAAACGTACTTATTTCTAATGTTTTCCGATTTCATTCTTGCAGTCTAGTTACCGAATTTGTTTATCGTTCTCGGGTTAAAAATGTTTGATCTGCCCCCAGCCCATAGACATACCTATGTCAATATGTACCTAAAGGTAAGTGGTAAAATGACTTCGGTCAAATATCTCGATTTCTTGGGAATTGATTTACAGGTAATTACATCTGTTGATGTTGTAGACGCTTTGTACTGGGTGGCCTCAACTTGCAGGAACATCGTCAAACCTGAGACAGTGATGGAGTGGTTCAAATGTCTTTAGTAATCTCTTAGAATTCAGCTGTGAATATGGGACACCTCTGAATAATGGACAAAAGCTTGTTCATGAGATTTTCCACGATTGAGAGGTTACTTATATCATTATTATTGTACGTGGATTGAGAGGTTTTACGGTATATCATTATTATTGTACCTGTATACATGTACCAACATCCATTTATTCTCGGGATATCATAGAAATGGGTCGACTTCACGACTTGGGATTGACTGGGACGACTTGGGATTATATCCGGTCATGATGTATTGCACCTCCACCGAACACAATCACGGTCCTGTGACAATCATGTGGTCTGTTACCAGAATAAAATTATCCACAGCGTTCGAAGTAGATGGAGATTTCTCAACATTTGGCAACGGGACTTCCTTTTGACATTTCTTCATTGATACAGAAAATAACCGTTTTACATACCGACATAATGCGCTCACAAAGCGTGAAACGTTAGTCTGTCGCTACGCATCTCAATTCGCTGGGGCGGGTTGAGGAAATCACGCACTGTCTCGTGGGTTGCTTGAACGAGTGAAACTAAATGCGATAGTTCTCAACCATTTGCCTTATCACAACACAGAAATTTTAACACCTTACGGTTCGGCTCGAGCTGAAAACCTGACTCGAATCATGAGGGATCATGATAAACGCATACAAACATGTTGCCATCAAGCAACCCAATCCTACGCACTCTCCTAATGTTTAAGTTTATTCATCCTCTCGATACTGACTACCACAGTAGAATTTGGGTTAATGGAATCTTAACTGGCTGTATAGAGTCGGATATTTAACAAAACTGACAAGGCAATTTTACATACGACGGCTAATGATGGGAAGAGTCAATTTCGGGCACTGGTCAATGAAGAGATTTGCCTGTCTTGGTAATCGTGACAGTTGGCGCTGATGGAGGTAATTCTTCGCCGAGAAAGGCACTCAGAAGAGGTTGGCCGACCGTGAGCTCAATTCTGTGAACTTATACAATATACTCGTACAGTAGAAATGAAGAATCCGCCTTACTCGGCAAGGTCAGATCGAATGGACTTCTCCGATCTCTCAAGCTCAGCGTGTGGCATTAACATATCCCATCGGAAGAATCGATGGTGGACAATGATAGTGAGAGCGCAATACCACTGAGGGGAACTCCAGTATAGAACTCCAATAGACTAAATGAAGACCAATAAACTAACAATCTAAAACACCTTACAAATTAACAACAATAGATCGTACCAAGCTGAACCGATAGCAGAAGATCTTCTAGAGTAGAAGATTTGCATATTGCGCACGATACAAAAGACCAAATGATGGTGAATTATCCATGAAATCTAGTAGAATACGAAAATGAAATTTAAACAATTATCAAAGAGGTTAAACCAGAAAATGGATGCGTATTCCTTTACACCGGTATTCAGTTCAATTGATTTAAATTACGATAAGTTATTCTTGTAAATGCCATCAGTTTCTTTCGAATCAGTCTGAAAAACAAGGTAGTAATATGCTAAAAATCCTGTTTTTGAGCCTATTTCAATCTGTTACGACTTCAATAGTGGACATGAAAGAAGACTTGGTTAGGGCAGCTTCGTTTTGTGGATAGGAATCGAATTTTACTGTCAATGTTTGCAATCTCATATTTTTTCTCAAAATAGTGGTTTCTGCCTTGTGTGTGCGAGGAATCATGTATTCATATATATGATCTTATATATGATCTTCTGTATGTTGTACGTGCAGTAGGTTGCAGATTTTGGTTGTAGGTCCTCTGTTATACTGATCCGATTGCCTTCAAATTCGGGGCTCCAAATTAGGGTCAAACGATAGTCCCTCATGAATTTCATCCAGAAATAACCATGTTCTTTGATAGTGTTTTTGACATGGATATGTCCATGGGCTGGGGTCATGTGTTTTTTTTATTCAACTCCATTTTCAGACTGGGGGTCATTCCCACTATGGAGCTGTAATTTGGTATGTAGCCTCCTCAAGACTTACACTTCAAGCAGAACAGGCCCAAGTTCAGCTGAGTAGCTCCTACAGCTAATTTCTATGCTATTTACTCTATGAAGCTGTAATTTTGTACGTAGCCTCCTTAGGGCTTACTCTTTAAGCAGAATAGGCCCATAATCAGCTGATTGGCTCCTAAAACTAATTTCTAGGCTTTTCACACTTTGAAGTTGTAATTTGGCGTGAAATCCTTAGGACTTACACTTTATTTTGTTTTAATTGAGGGAGAAAATGGGACATATCCATGTAGTGCCTATTAATTTACCTATGTATCTGCATGTAGTGTAGATACTCATTCCTCATAATGTTTTTGACATCAATTCTACAAAAATTTACATTTTTGTGTAAATTTTCCCACAGTTCACAGTTTCTCTTGAATCTTCATCCTGATTTCATCAATTCATAGTATAACTACGTCCATGTTACAACGTGTGGATGAGCTGTACTGCTCACCCGCTATGCAGAATATGTTATCGCTGGAAACAAAGAAAATAAAATGAGCGATCCATTTGTTATGGTAGAACAGAGAAGATCACGTCAGCGTTTTACAAAAGTCAAAAATTCCAGTCGTATTATTCCGCGATTATTTAGCATAAAATATGCTTCACTTATTGACTAAGGCGCGGCCGTGAAATCCTCGATTTTATTCGAAATTCCCACCCGTCTCCGAAAAAAAAGGAGCATTATCCGCTTGGCCTTCTGGCCATGTCACCGCCCATCGGCATTTCACTGGGACCCCCCGCATGAAATAACGTTTTATGGGGGTGACGGAGCTTGATCGCCGAAAAAAATGACGCAAATGTTTGCGCAGGTGGTCTATGGAATAGATAATACTTGAGGCTGGGAACGAAATCCCACGACCGTTTCATGTTCCAGGCAAAGGTGCTCCCTTTACACACTCCTTGCAGTTTTTACGGTGTGTTTTAACAATGGGAAAATGTCCGTAGCACAAAACTGCGACCCAGTTCTCGCAAGGTTCACCATTTTCATCCGCGTTAGCCATGACCGCCCAAATTTGTTTTCACGGGCGGGGGTTCCAACACCTCCGGCCGAGACCGTCTCTATGAGTGAGCGTTTGGCGAATATGGTATTGTAATAGAACCCCGCACCTATGCACGTGAGGCAATCACTTATTTCGCGTGAGGAATGTTCACTGGCTGTCAAATTACATTTCCTAAAGGCAATACAACATATTAAGCGAGCTGAGAAAACCATTAGTAGGTGATTTGGGTTTTTCAGCACCAGACAGATGTTATTCCAATTTGCACCTCAACAAACGTAAATCACGGGATGATTGTCAGGATTTCGTCATAATCCGTAGGTGCAGCTCCGAGGTGAATGAAGCGTTCAGCATCTCTATGTGCGCCAAATACGTCTCACGTGGCTCGAGTAACGTTTGCAAATCCAACAGAGAACCACTTATGACCAGTCCGGAGATCGAGGGACATATCCATATCGATATTTTGGAGAATTCGACGCTTGGATTTAGCTCTTTCTGTATTGGCAGCAAAACTGTAAAAGAAAGTAAAAATCCTGTTTGTCCATCTGTCCGTTTAAAAATGTATCCATAAACTCGTGAACTCGAAGGGGAAGTATCGCTCATTCATACGCTAACCAGGATCGGCCGGGTAGCCTAAATGGCTGTGAGAATGACGTTGATAAACCGGCCTTATGGAATTAATTTTCTCTTCAGTTCTAGCATGCAATATAATAAAGAACCTTGGTGCTAAATTTCAAGTTTCTTGATCCAGTCTGGACTGTGATTTGATCAGTCATTCAGTTTCTCTTTATTTCTCTTTCTCTAACCAGTTTTCTTTAATATTTGTGTTAGAGGAACGCAGTTCCAGGTTACTTACACCAGTCCCTGATATTTGGAAGACTTGTCCCACCTATTAGGGGCAAGCAGTATTTCCTAGATCATAATAATAAAAGTGTATGTATCTAATCTTGTCGTAATGTATCTAATCTTCGTGTGTTTATTGGCTGTTCTCCACAATCAAAGATGGTAAGTGACATTGGCGGCTCGTGGGGCCGAATCGATGGTCACGATGTGTTCCAAGAACACTTCGGACACGCCGTCCCGAAATCATTCGTTAAGACGACTGGATGTCCACGAATCCGTCTTGAACCTTGTCCAATTGTACTCCGTCTGAACCTCATATTATGTGGAAGTGTCAAGAGTGTCACAGTACGCACGATCGTCAGTTGCTGACAAAACCATTGCCTCCGAAGGTGACATTTTGATGGCCCTGCATGGAGAAGAGGACGGACCTTGCTCAACTCTTTTTTTTTCACTCTCTCACTCTTTTCAAACTGAAACTCGTCTACAGAGCCAGCAGGTGGGCCGGAGGGGAATCGTTAGGTCGCCATGATGCGCTCATTCATCACACGCCTGTCATCAGTTGCTGTTATTTATAGTCCTGGGATTCACACAAAAGACGACATCTGGAATAGGCGCTATTCAACGCCTCCGGACCACCTTGCTAGTGAAAATATCGTGATCTCGAGGCGGCACTTGTCGGCATATGGAGATTTCTTCATCCCCCTGAACGCTCCGATATTTTATGAATACAAAAATTATATTCAAAACTGTTAGGCGCGTGTTATGGATCTCAACACATACTCCCCGCCATCATCGCCCTGTATTGTCGTCTGTCGGTTCAAAAAAGAAGACGAGGATTTAGACCAATGGTTTGATAAGTTCATTTTCCATCTTCACGGCAGTAATTGAATGTGCGGTTATTGTAAAGTGTAAGTGTACATTACAGGTATGTTCCGGAAGATGAAAAAATTAACTCCTCATTAACTGAATCACCACTTGAGCACCTCCATTTTTGACCAAACATCGACCATCTCACAACATCAATACAAGTTTCCCTTCGTCAAACTCCATTGTAGCAAGTAAAATAACGATTTATTTGAATTCGAATTGAATTTGAATTCGAGATCAATTTGAGGGCACATTGTTTTGTTAGCGATAAAAACGCGTTATAGAAACGATCGAACTGATAAGCCGATACTCAAGGTACCTATCGAGGTTACTTGGGATAAATCCCAAGTTTGGCTGGTTCAAGTGCGGGTCCCACTCGGAATTTCGTCTATTATTACGGGCTGAGTGCAAGTGTGAGGGACCCTGAAGTGTCGATCACACTCAGGTCTCCAAGTGCCGTCTATAAATACCGATTGGAGACTTGAGGACTCGTTTATCAATACTTAGGGGCTTCTGACCCTCAAGTGTCGACTATAAATCCGGCCCTTAGTGCATTATTGAAAATAAAGAACCTCAGAAATCGACCAAGAAAGAAGAAAATTTAACTCTGTCCGCCCGTTTAAAAATCCATGAGCCTTCGTCAACAGGAAGGAGTGCAAGATGGGAGTTTTGAATGGCGAATTGTTTATTTATTTCCCATTCCATTTTATTACAGTTTTACATATTTTAGGTAATAAAATGTATAATACTAACACATTTAAAATGAAACTGAAATTAATTAATTCTACTGACAGAAAAGGTAGGTACCAAGTGATCGAAATTGTAATGCACGTGATAAAATAGCCTTGGGATAAATCCCCTTTAGGGGCATTGCATAAATACCCCGCGGGTGGACTCTACAATACCTGAAGTTTAAATTTCGAAGTTTTTCGAAGAGGTTTTACATTAAAGTGTCCGAAAACGGAGACGGCCATTCCTCGGAATTTCAGATCTTGTACGTGGGAGGCTTTTGATAAGTACAGCACCTCGACCTGTTAAGATCTATTGTACCCTCCCAGTAGTTGAAGCTCTTCTGTGAGCTCTAGTTGTTTCATCAACTTCTAGGGGTCATTAAGGTTCCTCATATAGTATTCTGGGTCTGGTTTTTCGTTGCCTAGGCACAGAAACCGGGACTTAGCAAGTCCTTCGCTTAGGACGTGTTCTTCTCCTCCCCCTCTAGGCAGAACCGGCACTCACTGTCCTCAGCCACCCGATCCTGCAAAGATGTTTTCGGAGTCGGCAGCGTCCGATCAGTAGGCCTACCGTTATCCTCAGCCTGTGGATTTTTTCGCATGCATCTGGCCTGTGGATCTGTTCCACGAGGCTTGAAATTGGGAGTTAAGAACGGATATAATGATTCCTTCCCTAGAAAGTTTTGGCAGACTCAATTGAAACCGACTCCTTGTACTCCGACCTATACTGACTCTGCGAGGAGCACACATACTTACTTGAATGCCTTACGTACACCTAGCCCTCCCTTAGCGGAGACTCGCATAGTGCCGAATTTCAGTAAACTGGTGGTGTATGGGGTTCAAAAATGCAGTGCCAGAAGAAATTAGAACACTAAAGTCAACTACTTTTAAGAACCTCATTAAATTCGCTCCATACTCTTTCCTTGAGTATTTTGACATGGTTGTGCAGCTTGAAAATTTTAATTGACGGTGTTACCTATTGTAGAATCAATTAAAATTTTCAATTAAAATTCTCAATTAAAATTTTCAAGCTGCACAACCATGTCAAAATATAATATGTGACTTTAATTTTGTCCTGTACCGTATTTATCAACGGTTAAGTAGTAAGAAACTTACGACGATTGTCTTGCACTTAATTGTATCTTTACAATAAAAAACCCTTTCTCTCTCTCTCTCCCCCTCTTTCAATACGAGTGTCCAGTCCATGGTCAGGATTACAACAGTGAATCATTTTCAACACCTATTGCATTGCACTTCGCCAGTTTAACAAGATGAAGTTCGGCAAAGAGTGGGCCAGAGGGGGCTTTGGAGATGAGTCGTTCGGCTGCGTTCCGGAAGACAGATAACCTTTCCAAACTTGAGCTGCAGGCAATTCATAAAGGTGTAATGAATGACTGAAATAAGGCGCAATATTCTTGCCAGAGGAGCAGCTTTGGGAGTATACGCATGAGTGTCGAGAGGGCAAATAAGCATTTTCTTCGTCGTTTCGTTAGTTTACAGGAAAGTTTTCTGAAGGCCGATCGCAGCACAATTTCTACTACTCGTATAAAATTGAAACTGTAAAAGTAAAAAATAGATTGAGCCGTCTCGGACTGGACAGTCTGGTCATTATTGGGAGGAATGCGATGCTGTATGAGACACGTAGATGGGCTCTCAGGAGTAAATGGACAATCCGTCCGTTGATTCGTCACAACTGCCGAAGAGAGCGGAGATGTTATAAGCTCCCTTGCATTACAGAAAGACCCTCCCCAACCAGGCAAGATTCGTGTAATGGGCAATTGGTATCTTTCAATAAGGCGATAAGGCCCGTAAGATTCGGCAGTGTTATACAACCCCATCGGCATTGACCATTCAGATTAAACGAAACCGTTCTTTATAAGGAGCAGAAAACATTTGCAATAAAATTGTTTTCTAAGTTTTGTCGTTAGCTAATCGCATTGACAATTGGGGCACGGATCGAATTAACCAAGTAGAATGATTTTCACATGGCACACGACATCGGTTATTATTGGGTATTAATTCGTATATCTACAGGTTCCATTGGCTTCCATAAAGAAAGATCCTGGTCCTATGCTGATTAAACTGCCAAATTCCTACACTTTACATGAGTGAAGCAAAAAATGTATAACACCAAAGTAAAATGTTCTGAGTATTTCATGACAATTTTGAAACGAATAATAATAATAATTATAATTAATCAGGATTTGCAGTAATTATTGATATTCATAAAGCGCCAATTTGAAACAATAGAACTAACTCCTCATCCTGTCATTCTACAATGAGTATGAGAGGTATTTTCCGGCTACTACCACCTGGTCGGTAAACAAGTAGAGGACTTCGGCTCCATTTAACCTTTTCCTTTTCCGAAGAGGACTTACACCATGTTTAAAAATTGTGTTTTCCTCCCTTACTGAAAAAGTTACAAACTCGGCCCAGAGGTCTTCGCCTAGGGAGGGGGGGGGGGGTGACCCTAGACCCCCCTTTCCCCTTTCGTATTGAGCCTTACAGCTAAATTCTATGAGCATGCAACATGTTTTAACCTGGGCAGCGTCAAGTTAGAGTGTTAAGGAGGCGCCATACCAAATTACAGCTTCATAGTGTGAATAGCATATAAATTAGCTTTAGGAGCCGCTCAGCTGATCCGGGGTATAGGCAGCGTCAAGTCAAGGTCCTAAGGAGGGTACATACCAAATTACAGCTTGATACAGTGAATAGCATAGAAATTAGCTTTAGGAGTCTCTCAGCTGGTCCTGGTCATATGCTGCTTCAAGAGTAAGTCCAAAGGAGGCTACATGTCACATTTCAGGCGCCACCACGGGAATCGGCTAAATTTCTATGAGGGATTTGGCATTTACATGGTAAATTACCTTCATAATTGGTAACGAAAATAAAGGAAACCGTTATGTCCACAGCTCTGCTATTCGTACAGTTACTCGAATGTTCGTCAAATCGAGAGCTTTCCAATGGGTGGTGAACAATTTTTGGAAGGTAGAAGTGGCGAGGATCAATTGTACGGTTCGGTTGTAAGCGGAAATCATAATGAAATGGAAGTAGATTAGCCTAACGGACGGACGCTCGGTTTTGCCAATTTAGTGAAGGCTAATACATGGTCCATTCAACAGTAGGAGTTGATAATAAATAAGTTCAGCGATGAAAATCGCCAACAGCACGAGATGCCCTATTTGGAGTCGGTCTTCTCCAGGGATGACATTTCGGGCCGGTCCAGAAGCGGTCGATATTTGTGTTCGCCCTTCTCGTTGTCCGTCTGCGGTTTGCTGCTTAGTCTCAAAGATTGAGTCGTGTTCCGAATGCAACTTCGACTGCATTGTAACCCTTTGGCCTCTGATAACCTTTTTCCTTTGTCGAGGGACGCACGTTATTTTAGTGAGGGCGCTTGGACTTGGATTGCTCCATAACACGCCCCCGCGCCGCCGCACAGGCTCACGATATACAGTGACCTCCACAGCTCGTGCCCCATCACCTCTCGACGCCCATTACTCTACTACATCTATGCACGTTCTGCCCGCCCTTCGTCACTTTTCATCTCATTATTAACCTTAATAAGGTGGAATTCGACAGCGGGTTGTACTTCATTTCTAAACAGTTCCGGCTACACAAAAGACAGCGATTCTAGATCAAAAGGCGAATGAAAAATCATCAAAATTTGTTCATGGGTAGGTAATTACTTATACCTACTTACATCGTCAATAATTTCTGTCAAGATGTTCCTACCAAAAACTAGCTGAAAATACTTATTTCATTTTTGGTTTATTATCTTTGATTTACACAAAAAATGAAGAAGAAACTCAATATCAGAAAACCGGCCAATATTTTGAATTTCAATATTTCGAATTCAAATACCTTGAAAAATAGAGCATGAAATACCCTTTTAATATTGAAAAATGGTGAAAGTAAGAAGTTTAAAATACGACAAGTGGTCAATATAAAAGATAACGAGAGGAATTAGGAGTTAAAACATACCAAATTTGATACTTCTATGTTACTATTTTTCTATTTTTATTTGTTTATTTTTTATTATTCCTTTACTTGTTTTATTATTTACTCCTGTCATCAAGGTTCGCAGTTTGCGATCCAAGGGACGTAATTTCGTACAAAATGGGAGAATCACCCAAAACATGTACCATGTTAAAATAAAGGTTTATAGTTTTGGTTTATTATCTTCGATAATGAACCATTGGAATCGCCCAAAGAAAAAAATTTTTTAACCCCCCCTCAAAATTTGTTGGTTTACGTTTCAAGATACGTAGATTCAGAAAATCGAATAAAAAAAAATCCGTCCGTCCGCCGTACGCCGTCCGCGCCACTTTGGCCAGTTAGCGTTGAGTTAAAATTACGAAATTTTTTTTATGGGTTTCGACTAACCCTACAATGGTCCTCGAAACTTTTCATAACCCTAGGCCAAGGGGAAGGGGTTCTAAACGAATTTTGAAAATTTGAAAATCTCATATCTCGAAAAAGTCATATAGAACGGTATGTTTTTTATTTCATATTTAGATAGAGTTTGTTCCGTAGAGTTTTTTAAGACCATCCGCAGCTTTGTACGACCAGCCGTTCGTTCACAATGACGGCTCAAAGGTTGAGCCTGTCGACGCGATTTTGAATCAATCGGTTGAAATACAGGTCGATTAAATACAGGTCGACTCGATTTTCATACTAACTAGCTGTTTAGAACATCATATGGTTTTAGTGATGTCGAGTTTGTTGTTCTGAGGTACGTTTCGTGCTACGGAAATGAAGGTAATTTCGAATGTTTGTTGGTAGGTACTTCTTTTATAGATAAATTAAAAAGTATTAAAAACCCTAGAATTATATCGTATTAATTAAATACAAATTATTAATATTTAACAATAAATTATAATAATTTTCACTAGGTATCTACTTGATAAACTTATTAATAATTAGTGATAATTCATAATAATAATTAATCTAACATTTAGGATATAGACATTCAGACCTAGTGATCTAGACAGAAGGGTGATCTGTACAAAGAAGATAATGAAATTCTTGACACAACGGTTCATTATCTTCTTTGTACAGATCATCCTTCTGTCTAGATCACTAGGTCTAAATGTCTAGATCCTAAATGTTAGATTAATTATTATTATCAACTATTTCTCATTGCAAACCTGTTCATTGTGTACCCAAGATCCTTCCCTAAAAGACCTGGCAGCGGGAAATATTATTCAACATGGTTAGAAAAGGGAAAAACAAGTTTTGTAAAAAATCCCATTGCTCTAGGTAGTAGTCGATACCAGTGACCAACATTTTCTTCAGTAGTCGACATGGTTTGGCACTAGTAGTCGACCTACATGTGTTAGAAGTCGACAGTATCACTTGAGTCAGTAGTCGACAGGTTTCGTCATTCCATCGTTTTCGAATTTTACGTCATCTAAATAAAATACATTCAACTGTGAATCGGAACTTGAAAATAGATTAATAAGATGTAATAAAGTAGGTAGTTATCAGACTTTTTATTTGCAAACAGCTCATTATCAGTCTCAAATTGCAATAAGTACTTAAGTAAAAAGGTATGAAAACTATAGTCGAAAACTCATTGTCAGAAAATTGACATTACAGTTGGGCTTAGGTACCTATTTACATATTTTTTTGACATTTTCATGTCTTTGCTTTGGCACATGAACTGAAACGGGAAAAATGTGTTCCCTTGATTCACCCTTTCCCTCAGATCACGTCAGAACACAAGCGACCGGCGGGCCATTACGTCAGAGCCTATGACGCACGAGCGTATGACGTAAGACGGCTGGCAGGAGGCTAACTAGTACGTCAGAGCCTATGACGCACGAGCGTATGACGTAAGACGGCTTGAAGGAGGCCAACAAGTACGTCAGAACCTATGACGCACGAGCGTATGACGTAAGACGGCTGGCAGGAGGCCAACAAGTACGTCAGAGCCTATGACGCACGAGCGTATGACGTAAGACGGCTGGCAGGAGGTCACTAGTGCGTCAGAGCCTATGACGCACGAGCGTATGACGTAAGACGGCTGGCAGGAGGCCACTAGTGCGTCAGAGACTATGACGCACGAGCGTATGACGTAAGACGGCTGGCAGGAGGCTAACTAGTGCGTCAGAGCCTATGACGCACGAGCGTAAGACGGCTGGCAGGAGGCCACTAGTACGTCAGAGCCTATGACGCACGAGCGTATGACGTAAGACGGCTGGCAGGAGGCTAACTAGTACGTCAGAGCCTATGACGCACGAGCGTATGACGTAAGACGGCTGGAAGAAGGCCAACAAGTACGTCAGAGCCTATGACGCACGAGCGTATGACGTAAGACGGCTGGCAGGAGGCGAACAAATACGTCAGAGCCTATGACGCACGAGCGTATGACGTAAGACGGCTGGCAGGAGGCCACTAGTGCGTCAGAGCCTATGACGCACGAGCGTATGACGTAAGACGGCTGGCAGGAGGCCACTAGTGCGTCAGAGCCTATGACGCACGTGCGTATGACGTAAGACGGCTGGCAGGAGGCCACTAGTGCGTCAGAGCCTATGCCGCACGAGCGTATGACGTAAGACGGCTGGCAGGAGGCTAACTAATGCGTCAGAGCCTATGACGCACGAGCGTATGACGTAAGACTGCTGGCAGGTGGCCAACAAGTACGTCAGAGCCTATGACGCACGAGCGTATGACGTAAGACGGCTGGCAGGAGACTAACTAGTGCGTCAGAGCCTATGACGCACGAGCGTATGACGTAAGACGGCTGGCAGGAGGCCAACAAGTACGTCAGAGCCTATGACGCACGAGCGTATGACATAATACGGCTGGCAGGAGGCCAACTAGTGCGTCATACGACGAGATCTTTTATGTCTCTGCGCCCCCTCCCACACCCACACCGCGTACCTCGTACTTAATTTTGGTTTATTATCTTCGATAATGAACCATTGGAATCGCCCAAAGAAAAAAAAATTTTAACCCCCCCCCTTAAAATTTGTTGGTTTACGTTTCAAGATACGTAGATTCAGAAAATCCAATAAAAAAAAAACCCGTCCGTCCGCCGTACGCCAAACGCCGTCCGCGGCACTTTGCCCAGTTAGCGTTGAGTTAAAATTCATTCATTTTTCATTCATTCATTCACATGGTATGACTATGGTATGGTATATTATTGTATGTATGATTTAGTATAGTACAGTACGGTATGATAGGAAAGAAATGGTATGAGTACGGTGAGAATATGGTATGGTGCCGATTTGCAACACAGTCTGGTATAGACAGAAGGGTGATCTGCACAAGGAAGATAATAAACCGTTGTTTTTCTACACGTTTTATGCACATAGCTCAACGCAAACAACTATGAATCCCTTACTATACAGGGTGTAACTCTTGAGGTCGTACGACCGGCCATGGATCGATTCGATAACTAATTTCTGGTGAAAATGTTTTTTTATACCGGTTGAAATCCGACTTTTTTCGCTTTCAAGATTTTTTTCGTGTTTTCGACCTCAAGTCACTAAAACAGCCACTCCCTCACTTTTGAGTCAAAATTGAAACGTGATTATACCGTTGGAAAGAGCGTTAAATTTCCTATCTCTCTAGTGCTAAATCAAACTTTTTGAAGAAGATACAGATAGGAAAGTCTCGAAAATTTTGGAAATGTAAATTGGACAAGATCCCAGTGACTGCTTATTCGAGAAGTCTTGTGTCATCATTTGACTCAGCGAGACAAAGATTGCGAATAGGATTGCTGCCTAACTCATTTTACGGTAAAAATGTCGATTTTGCCAAATATTCTAATTGTCGATGTTTACTGAAAGATCCACGGTTTTGGCACGGGAACGAGGATTTTACACCATGGATCCACTGTAAACAATTTTTTGATCATACCGTTGGAAAGCTGAGCTTTTGGGCCAACTTTTAAGGTATGCAAGTACCTAACCGGCAGATTCTTACAAACGTTAGACAAAACTGTATATTTCTAAATTTTTGGGACTTTCCTATTTTTTTCTATATTTTTCTATATCTGAATCTTCTATAAAAAGTTTGATTTAGAGGGTTGATTCAGAATACCTATATTCTGGAACTATTCGTATCGAATCATATCACAAACATTAACGTCTTAAAACATTGAATCCAATGAGATAGGTAGTGATTTTTGTTGTTGTTTATTTTGTATGAAATTCGCTACAAAGATTACTGATCCAGAAAAATTAAACCGTAAGTATGTACCTACCGGTATCGCGCCCCTTAGCTTTATCAATAATTATTATCTTACTCATACCTCCTACCTGGTGTGAGAGCATGAGGGTGAGTTATAGTGTTCCGCTCCGGTCTTTGCAGTCTCCAAGAACAGCCTCCAACTTCAACACACTGTATTTTTTCCTCAATGGGAGTTTACATGATGATATGTAAAAATTCAATGGGAAAATTCCTATTACTATTGCTGAATTCTTGTTTTAATTTGCATGAAATAACTATACCCTAATACGTCTAATATTATGTTTAGGTATTTTTATCCGGTTGTATTTAGAATAACTTAAAATGAGAAAATATGAAAATGGCTGGCGCTCTTCGAGCTGCTGCAGTCGGTTCACAAAACTATACAGAAAGGTTTGATGATTAAGGTCAGGGTAGGGTATGCCAATACTTGGAATGTTTTCCCATCAATAAACTTATTCCTTCTTCTGTCGAGGTCCAACAAAATGAGCTCAATGTTTCTAATACAAAAGCCAGTACACATGGATGCGTTCAAGGGGATGGCACACAAGATCCAATGGCACACTGACCAAGTGGGTGAAGGCTGGGAACTTGATGCTACTGTCTGCACCCAAACAATCCGCGAGGTCGTTGTCTGCACTACATAAGGCTGGATGTAAAGCGTGAAATACTATGACCTTTCTCAGACCTCGCTACATCTTCAGGTTCTCCATGGTATGCCAGGGTATTGCAGCAAATAGCGTGGCTTATTTGAATATCGACAACTGTTGGTGTAACCAAAAAAAGGGAAAAATAAACGACTTAATGAGAAAGTATAATGAAATGAGGGAATTTTGGTTTCAAGAATCGTGTAATACCCTGTCGGACCAGTTTCTACAGAAGTCGATCTAATCTACACTCGACATGAATCCTTTAGATTGGTGACACGAGGATCGATCATTGATTCCGGTTAGGATATTTTATGTCTGGAATTCCTACCAGCAGCAAAGTACCATCCTCAGCAAATTGAAGCTTCATCGCACTTAAAATACAAAACGCTACTTCATTATTCCAAACCAACCCAATTATACTGAGGTAATTCGTGTTATTACCATGAACTATTCGCTTACATTACACCAGTATCACATCTGATGCGACACTTGAACTCATTTTCCGTGTATTATGGGTATCGAAGAACTTATGATGGCCTGACAAGCGGATACCGTTGATATATAAAAAATTTCCCCTTATTCAAATTCAAAAGTTATCAGTTTTCTGACAGCTTTTATACCTTCCCAATAAATTCTTGTTCTTTTTTAACTTTTTTACATTTGAGTAGTAGGTATTATTTTAGAATTTAGAGAGTATAACAGAGTCGAATTTAGAGTCTCCTGAGCAATTTTTGATGTAATATCAGGATGCAGGAGATTCGATGGGCATTTGGTGAGGCTGACTTATGAAGGGGCCTGTAAGATGGTGTTCAGTGGTAGGTAATCCTGGAGAGAAGAAGGAGAGAAAGACCAGAGAAAAGATGGCAGGACGACCAGGAGGAAGGCTTGGGTTCAGAAATTGAAGAAGGAAAGTGTGGGAACCACCACCCTTGTTACCTTCCCGAGGGTTATATCGGGTGTTCTGTATTGGCAATGATGATTGAAGAATAAACTGCGTACCGATTGTTTCGTATATCGAAGTGTTTGTTCGTTACTTATTTGAGTTTCTTCCCGGATATTACAGTGGCGACGAGTCGTGAGTTACGGATCCGCGTAGTGAATTGTGAAATCGGTTCAAGTTCTTTGGGCGACAGTTGTGACGGGCTGTTGAGCCGGGAGTAAGTGGAACAAAAGAATTCAACCACGTGAGTTTTTGATTTTCGTGAGTTTCTCGAGATGACGGATACCGATGATGGGGAAACAACTTCGCTGGTGGGGACCTTACGGGAATTCACACTAGCGAATGATTGGGGCATATCTAAACCTAGAATGGTGAATTTCTTCGTGGCCAATGGAATAAAAAATGAGGGCAGAAAACGGGCGCTGATGTTGAATTCATTCGATGAGGGAGCTTATAAATTGATATTAAACTTGTCAGTTCCCAATAAACCGGAAGACCTAAAATTTGATGAGCTAGTTGCTCTGTTGGATAAACATTTCCTTCCCAGCGAATCTATCTTTTCCCGGAGATACAAATTTTACACGGCCGTTCGGGACTCTCAAGAACCGATAAATAATTGGGTTGCTCGCCTACGCTCGCTCGCAGCCGATTGTCATTTTGGTAGTAATCTCGATAACCAATTGGTAGATCGATTCGTGATGGGAATGAATAAAGGAGCAACAAGGACCCGGTTGTTTGAAGAAGATGCAACGTCAGTGACATTGGATAAATTGATTGCTCTAGCTAATTCAAGGGAAGCGTCAGGTATGTTAGAAAAAGATAACGGCTTAGACGAAATGGAAATGAAAAAAGAACCAGTGTTTTATTTTTCGAAGAAGAAAGCAGTTGCTGATAACCACAATTTGACTCAGGCAAAGCGTTGTAGAGTTTGTGGAGGCAAATCAAACCACGACCCCGACAAGTGTAAATATAGGGAGTACAAATGCAATAACTGTGAATTGAAGGGTCATTTATGGAAGGTTTGTCCTAGTAAAAAAAAAAGTGGCCCGCCACCATGGAAAAGTCACTCTAAATCCGAAAAAGCGCATTTCGTGGGGGAAGAGAGTGATACGAGTAGTGAGACTGAAACGTTGTACAACGTCAAGTGTGGAAGTACTAAAACGTCTGGTTACAGAGTCACCTTGCAAATTGATGCACAGAGCATAGAATTTGAAGTCGATACAGGATGTCATAGTACAATTGTACCTAAAACCTTGTTTTTTGGAAAGTTTCCGAAATTGAAGGTAAACCCTACCAAGAAAATATTTGTGACTTATCTGGGGGAAAAAACATTCCCTATCGGTTCGGCGACGGTAGATGTTGTCCATAACGGTAGACGGTTTCAGAGATTGACCTTCTATGTGGTGGATGCTGGCGGACCTCCCTTACTTGGCCGAGCTTGGTTTGAGTTGTTGGGTTTTAAGGTAATAGATACCAAAACAGCTGATGCTATACATTTCCAGACTGAGTGCACGTCGATGGCGAAGGAGTTGGCTAAGAGGTACCCTGAAGTTTTCACTGATGAGTTGGGAAAATTTAATAAAGCTCAGATCAAGTTGGATTTAATACCCAATGCTCGACCAAGGTTCGTGAAAGCAAGATCGATACCCTATGCGATGTGTGATAAAGTCAATCAGGAACTCAATCGACTTGTCACTCAAGGAATTTTGGAACCGGTGGAGTACAGTGAGTTTGGATCACCGATTGTCCCTGTCATGAAAAAAGATGGATCGGTGAGAATCTGCGGAGATTATAAGCTAACACTCAACCCATGCTTAAAAATAGAGCAACACCCACTACCAAGGATTGAGGATTTATACCAACAAGTAGGAGGAAATCGGTTGTGGACAAAATTAGATTTGAGCCAGGCCTACCAACAATGTGAGCTAGAAGAGGAATCCCGTAATTATGTCACGCTCACTACCATGAAAGGGCTGTTTCGCCCAACGAGAATGCCGTTTGGAATTTCACCAGCGCCAGGAAAGTTTCAGAAGATAATTGATTCTTTACTAGCAGGTATGGAGGGCGTGACAGCTTTTCTGGACGATGTAGTGGTGGGAGCGCAAACATATGAAGAATTGGAGCGGCGTACGACGGGTGTATTGGATCGGTTGAAGAATGCAGGTTTGACATTGTCAATTAAGAAATGTGAATTTGGGAAGAGATCTATCGAATATTTGGGTTTCAGGATCGATAAGGAAGGCTTGCATTCCACTGATGCTAAAGTTAGAGCAGTCTTAGACGCCCCTGGTCCAGGGAACGTCAAGGAACTTCAAGCATTTTTGGGTTTCGTCAATTATTTGTCCAGATTCCTTCCAGCGTTGTCATCTACCTTGCAGCCATTATACAATTTGCTGAAAAAAGATACAGAATGGAACTGGAATACCAAGTGTGAAGAGGCGTTTCAAAAAGTGAAACAAATTGTACAGTCAAACCGATCTTTAGCCCATTACAACCCCAAGCTACCCATACGTTTGACTGTGGATGGATCTGAAAAAGGGTTAGGAGCGGTCATCTCTCAGAAATATCCAGACGGAGAGGAAAAACCACTGGCTTTTGCTAGTCGGAGTCTTACAAGAGCGGAACAAGGCTATTCACAATTAGACAAGGAGGCAGCAGCTCTCATATTTGGTGTAAAAAAATTCCATCTATATTTGTTTGGGAGGAGATGGATTTTATCTAATGATAACCGTCCGCTCCTATCGATTTTTGGCCCAAAACGTGGCATTCCATCATGTGCAGCCAACAGACTTCAGCGATGGGCGCTTTTCTTGTCAAATTACTCATACACAGTCGAATGGGTGAAATCAAGCAAAAATTCAGCAGACTGGTTGTCTCGGGCACCATTGCCTTTGGACTCCACAGAGGAGGAGGAGAATGAAGACTCAGAAGACCCAGTTATACACTATGTATTTGAAGGGGAACTTCCGTTGAGTTACCAGGATATGGTCAAGGAAACAAAAAAAGATCCAGTCCTTCAGAAAGTTGTAATGTACCTGAAATTTGGATGGCCTGTTGAAGTTGATGAAGAATTCAAGACTTACCAACGACGAGCAGAGGAGCTTCACCTGGAAAAAGAAGTGGTACTTTGGGGCTATAGAGTAGTAGTACCTGACACACTGCGCCCTAGAGTCCTTAAAGAGCTGCACGCCTCTCATATGGGAATATGTAAGGTAAAAGCGATAGCACGTTCATATGTTTGGTGGCCTGCCATTGACGTGGATATAGAGAATCAGGTGAAATCTTGCGAAGCATGCAACAAGAATAAAGATAACCCTGCTAAATCAGCACTTGTGCCATGGGAATGGCCCACGAGACCGTGGCAAAGGATCCATATTGACTATCTCGGGCCGATAGCTAATCGGTATTATCTGGTCATCATGGATAGCCACTCAAAATGGCTTGAAGCTTTTGAGTGCAAAACCATGACGGCACAAGGAACCATCACCTTGCTTCGACAGGTATTTGCGAGATTTGGGCTACCGCAAGTGCTGGTATCAGATAACTATTCCTCATTTGAATCGGAGGTGTTCCAGAAATTCCTCAGAAGGAACGGCATAGCGTTCAAAAGTGGGTCGCCTTATCATCCCCAAACTAATGGAGCTGCAGAAAACGCGGTGAGAACAATAAAGAGGCTCCTGAAAACTTCACTTCTAGACGTCGGGGTGGGCGATTTAGATTTAGCACTGCAACGTTTTCTCCTGGACTACCGGAATACACCCCATGCTACAACAAATGTATCACCAGCCCTAGCTCTAATGGGTCGGAGCTTAAGGAACCGGTTGGATCTGCTCCGCCCCCCGTTCACGGAAGATAGGGTCAGGCAGAAACAAGAACAACAGGTTGAGGCTCATGGAGGGAAAATTACCAATGGAAACCCATTTAGAGTGGACGAAGTGGTGTGGGTGAGGAACTATAGGGGGCATGAAGCAAATTGGTCAAGAGGGGTCGTGAAGAAAATTATGGGACCTAGGAGGCTGAAAGTTTGGGTTCCAGAATTGCAGCTCACGTGGATCAGACACGTGGATCAAGCAAGGAGAGCAGGAACCACAAAGGAAGAGGATGCAATACCACCCCAGCATTCCAGCATGGGAATACAAACCGCAGAGGCCACGACCCCACAAGATCAGCGCAGGGAGTCTTTGCCTTTTGCGGGATTTTCAACGCCTCAACCTCTGGTGATTCCTCCCCAGTGTCCGGGAAAACCTACGGTTGGCCAAGCAGGTAGTGCACATAAACAAAGCCCCACCAAATCAGCAGGATCTTTGGCTATGAGTTTGCAGGAGGAGGAGAGGACTACACCATGCTCAATACGGATTCGGAAACCAGTTCGGATTCGGAAAGCAGTTCGTAGGTTAATTAATGAGATGTGATTAAGTGGACTCTCAAAACAAAGTTTAATTAATCAGTTATTCATTCTATAAGTTAATAATTATCATTAGGTAAATTTGCATTTTGGGGACAAATCCAAATTTTTAGGGGGGAATGATGTGGGAACCACCACCCTTGTTACCTTCCCGAGGGTTATATCGGGTGTTCTGTATTGGCAATGATGATTGAAGAATAAACTGCGTACCGATTGTTTCGTATATCGAAGTGTTTGTTCGTTACTTATTTGAGTTTCTTCCCGGATATTACAGAAAGCTCATGACAGAGTGAGAAATTGTTATTCGGGAGCCCATAATGGGCTGTAGCGACAAGGGGTATAATATATTATATGGTATGGGCAACTGTCGTAATTAATTTTTGGTTTTAATTATTTATTAAAAATAGGCCTTGGTGCCTGTTTATGTTAAGCGTTTTTATGTTGATTGCGCACTTATCCACGATATTTGGTAGGTCGGTTTTTGTCAATTGTTCAGTTTTTTCAATTTATTTCAACCTATTCTTTATTCTAATTCACCGAACAACAACGTCTCTCTGTCTTTTTGCTTATGGTAATCATCCGGCTGCCAAATCCAACTGTCCCTGAATATTTCAGCTCATCATTACCACTCTCTTGTCCAGTTATGGGCGTTTCAAGGAGGTGGCAGATAAGCAGACACAAGAACGACATTCGACAATTGTCAGAATGGCTACTTACACAGATTCCAATCAAATCAGGGAAATCATTGTGGACGAACTGGTAGCGCTTTTTCTTCTCAAGAATAGAAAAAAAAATTTAAAACAGTATGGAGTAAGACGTCCCTGGCTCTCGGGCAAAATACAGTGATTCTGACCTTTAATTGTGAATGTAGTGCCCAATCAACATCTTTGAATAAAATTACACGTACGATGTTCTGAGTGATGGAGACTTGGCAGAATAAGCTCGGAAACATTAACCGTGCAGTCGTGCCGCTCATTATATGAAAATCAGACGCCTCATTCCCCTCTTGTGGGCAGAAAGCTGAGATGAGTGGGTTTGGCTCATGAAAGGGACCGTTTTGAAGGCGCCAGAAGCGGAATAGACGAACGATAATCGCCTCACGGGGGTCCTTCGATCTCGTACGTGACTCGGTCTCACGAATTCGATCACGTTTTAAAAGCGAGGTCAAATTGAAAATCGAAATTTGAGGAAAGTCAATTGGAAACGGATATTAGTGATAAGCGACTTACAACGTACAATTACTTTCCATTCTTTCCGGGAGAGTTCACAGTGGAGAAAAGGCAATCGGAAACCTTACTCAAGCCAAAACTTAAGTCTTCCACCATATTTCAAAAATTCCCTCGAGTAAGTCCCCTAATTAGGTTATTAGGTTACTTATTAAAATTGCATCAATTCATTCACTACCCTACGCATCTATCTGGTGGTCTTGTGTTAAGCATGATTAAGGGCAAATATCCTGTAACGAGTGCTGGGCGTGGTGTTTTGAACAAGTGGTGATATTCATGGTTACAACCGACCTTCGGCTTTTAGTTCCTTCTTCAGGCATTCGAAGGCAAGCTCTAAACAACGTCAGGATCGAAGCGATATGAAATACTTTTATACCACTTTGATCGGAATGTTGAGGGTCTTGGTTCACAGATCCACGATTATAGGCTCCTAACCCGCTTGTTTCCACGAGAGGGAGGTGAAGGTGGCAGTGACCAAGAAGTGGTTCCAGGGCCGACGGCTAAACAAGAGGGTTCCTCAGATTAGTGGGGTTTATTAGATAGGACATAATTAGGAGCATCAGAACAAAATGAAACTTTGCCAACTGGTTCGCGATACGAGCATGAAATTATAAACACGTTTATACAATAGGAGTCGACAAATCACACCATTTGCAATGTACAATTAATTGTGTCCGACAATTACAGTCCACTATGATGCGGAAAATATCGGCAGAAGCTTAGGGCGACTCCATTCAAAGCGCTCAAAATGCAACCCAGGCCAAGCTTCTTTCTCAAGATTGATTCAAACTCCATGACATTTCTAGCACTTCACAAAGGTCCCAGTTGAATCCAGAAATGCAGAAGAAACGTTCATGGGGACCAATTCTAATATTATGGTGAGTTAGCAGCTGATAGGTGGCTGATTCATAACAATCCAGATTGACAATGAACACAAAAATAAGATATTCAAACAAATTCCCTGGTATTTTCCTCATTCATTAAACTCTAAAGGAGTATTCCAGTGGGTGTAAATAGTATGGTTATTAAAATATTTGAGGTGAAGTAACCTGTGAAAAGGATGTACTCGTAGAATGAGGGAAAATAGGGCGATAGTGTAATGGAAGGATGGGCAATTTTAAAATAATAAGTGGAATACCCCAATGTCAACAGTGCGCGAAAAATGAGTAACTGATTTGATTTGCCCCTATTTTCCAAATTCTACCATTATTTATATGTATTCGTTCAGCAAATCGGTTGGCAGACTCGCATTTCCAGATACTGCCAATGAAGGTTCATTTATTAACGTCAATGTAAAGTCAGAGAAAATCACGTGACTATTTTGGTTGGCTCTGGGCCCAGTGTGGCACAACCTTCCTCCTGCACAGTATTATGCTGCAGTGCGATTGGTTCGTCTTTTTGTTGTGGCGAGCGTAAGCGGATGATTTTTAATTGAATACTAAGTACTAGTACATCATTCGTTGATATACCATCTTTAAACAACTAGATATTGTAAATTGCTGTAGTGCGAGGCTCTGATAAAATGTTTTCATGGCATCGTCAAATTGAGCCATTTTAGTTAACAAAACAATCGTCCATTTTTTGGAGAAAGTTATGCAAAACGGGTCCTCGACACCAAGTCCAGAAACGCATTTAAATAGCTCAATAGCACAGACTATAAAACAAATTGTAAAATCACACAGCACCAGAACAATCTACAATCACATTCATCTCAAAATCACTGGTACATATTCGTGGACGGTATGTCAAAACAGTCGCCTCCTTCGATTCATTCACTGCAAGATCGTCTTGGAAATACCCGCAAAGTACACGTTGCACATCCACCTCATTTCACGAAGGCGGGTTTTACTTGTAAATGAGATATTTACAAACAATCTCTAGCCCAATGGAGCGCAGCGCCATCGAGTATCCAACAGTGAGCACGCTCAACCACGAAACGATCCCCTGTCTTCAGACGGATCAACGGATCGTAAACCCTTTTCGACCTCTCTCGCCTACCATCTTCAATTACCGCAATCAGTTGGAGGTCGAATTGTGAAAGAAGAAAAATAAAAAACCGCGAAGAAATTCACCCGAGAACCGGCAATAGATCACGGACGGGGGCCGATGAGCAGATCGGGGTGGCAGATGTGGAAACGCTCGTGTTGTTGAGGGGTAGAAATTAAATCTATTAAGATCAAGTGGCCAGTCAACTAGAACTGCCAGTACGTAAACTTTTAATAGAAGATCGTGTTTGTTGCGCCTCATTTAAAAACTCCGTCCTGCGATATTTCACGAGGCGATAGCACATGCTGCCTTGGAATCATTGTGTAAACGCGAGGTTCATGGTCGAACTTGATTTTCGATTAGATCCAGTTACATTTTCTATCAGCATCACGATTGTGTCTGCACTACCAGTGGTTGATTCTAATGGAATTCACCATTTGTAACAGACGCACTAAACTCTCTAGCGAATTAGTTTTCCACAGACACAATTCTTTAGTTGCACCTTCGCCATCTTTTTACTGGATTCCCTATATCACTGGTAGGCCAGTCACCCCGAATGTTTAGGTCCAAAAACAAGTGAATCAGTCGTCTCAGAAACCCGACTAGTCCAAAAAAATCGATTTTGATCGATTCTGCAGAATGCATCCTTTTAGGTAGAGCTAAGTGATGCAAGTTTTTGTTTTTAAATTGCTCACTTATACATTCTTTCATGCCACATAAAACCAAGTGTATTGGAAAATCTCAAATCTGTCAGATGGTGACGTCAGCAGTTTTTCGAGTTTCCTTGTAACTTGGGTTTTGTGGACTAGTCGGGTTTCTGAAACGAATGATTCAATTGCAGGAAGCAAATTTTAGGTATGTTGTTAGGACATGTGTCAGTAGTATTACACCAAGTTTACTGCTTCAAAATCCCTAAGAAAACTTTTTGGACGCCAAAAATCCTCGAAATTTTCGAACTTGTTTCAGTTTTGGCCCCTATTAACTTGGTAAAGGTTGATTTTCTACGGAATGTTTTCAAAGTCCAGTATCTCGGAATCTATTGGTCCTACAGAGCTGGGATTGGGCTTAAATGTAGCTTATACAAGTTATGAGGCAAAAACTGAAATAAGCGCGAAAATGTCGACTTTTTTGGCTCCCAAAAAGTTTCCCCAGGGATGTCGAAGCTGCAAACTTGGTGTGAAGCTAGGACATACTCAATTATGTCCTAACAACATACGAAAAAGTCAGCTTCCTGCAATTTGTTTGGACCTAAGGGCATTTTTTCGTCTGGCGACTGGCCTATGAGCCATAATGAAAATAATTGGCTATTTTGTAAGTTTCAAAAAAATATATCGTCAATGTCAGAGCAACTCCCCCTATCGTCATTTTGGCAACTTTTCAGGAGAGCCAAAACACTGGTTGCCGATGATTTTCTCGTTCACCTGGAAACTTTCATATATAATTGGCTAATATAATATATTATATTATATTAGCGAAGTAATAGCGCTTTCAAAATGAAATGAAATTATAGAATAATCATTAGTAATGGGTGTTGGGAATCAATAGGAGAACTTCGTTATATAGGTACGAATAGTTTCCTACATACTTAAATTGAAAATTTGAGCGCTATCTGATCAGTAATACTTGAATATATATAAAGCTGTGGGATTTTACGTGCGCATGCGGTTCTATCGCTCCGATCGGATCTCGATGGAATTTAAAGGGGACTCTCGTTTAACCACAATTTCCGACATACCATGGACAGTTGAGGACTATCGCGTTGTTATTCAGGAGATACCTGTAGCTGATTTAAAACTTTCGTATTTGCGTTATTATTCCAACTGTGGTGGGAGTCATTTGCCGTCTGAAGCCCAAGCCGCAGAATCTCTGAAAATACCACCAGTTAGGTCATTAATGTCGGGATTACGCCCGGGATGCTGATTTGACCATCGAAAGACACGTAACAGACGCGGTACCAAATTTGTTAAGGAAGCTATTGGACGTCTTGATTTTGGACGACCAATTTGTTTTGGACTTTTTTGCATGAACATTAACTGTCTACTTACTTCCTTACCTGCCGGCAGTGAGGAAGCAAAATGTGAAGTCGTTGGCCTCGCCCTTCCCGAACAAGTTGGAGATCAGACCTGCCTCTGTGTGTCCCTGCGAATCCTTCCAACGCACTTGGCGAGACGAATACCTCGTCGTTATTATTTTAGAAATATGTATTAAGCTAAAACGTAAATTTTGAAACATAATAATATAAATATACTTAGTCAATTCGAAAAGAACTGAAATTTGAAGGGCAGGTGTGTTAAGGAAGCTCTCAGCTTTGTGCCTCTGTTTTCATTAAAATCATCATCGCATTCATCCATGTAAAAGTAGTGTGAATAATCCATTGTAAGAACAGAATTAATTCTACTAAAACATTGTGAGTAAATACTCAAGGGAGGTGTACAGATCCATCGGATTTGCATCAATCACGTTGAGGGCTTCCACTTTCATGTCTATGAATTAACTCGATGGAACGAGTAAATTCAACAAAATATCTGAGGATCTCAATCGATGAGGATCTAAAATGGGAATGTCATGTGCCTTCGATTGTTAGTAAACTTTGGAAATTTATTTATGTCTTTTACACCCTGCGCAGATGTCTTGGCCAGAAATCCTTTCTACCTATATATTTATATATGAGCACTCATAAATAAACAATTTATATTTATTTATTACAAAAAGAATCATAACGTAGGGCGGTGCTTCATCCTCTGTCCTTGTCCTCTGCTTACGGTATAGAAGTCAATTTTGAAAGTAATTTCGAAAAAACCGTGAGGTTTCTCCACCAACGATCTCTATACCATAATACCATATTATACCATAATACCATATTATGATATATCTACGGAATAAACTTTATGTTCGTTCATTTAACTCATCTGGTTGATGAGTGGGACTTACTGATAATCACTTGAGTTAAGACTCAGCAGCAAGTGGGAACTATGAATTCCTCGCTAGTGAAGATCTAATCAACCGCCAACACAAGAAAAGTCATGATCTTGACAGTTTGGTCATTCATTGAAACCTCTAATAGTTACAGATTAACAAACTTGTAAATCCATATCCACCGGTACGTACTTACCACGGGAGTGTGCCGTGTATTCAAAAAATCTAACGCAATTTCGTTACCCACTTCACGATACAAAAGTCATTAGACTTTCGTCGAACAAAAAATTCGTTCACTTCTTGACATGACAATACACAGATTAGGTCTTTTGTTAGAGTTAGAGTACAATAACAACAAAGAAGTCATTATTCTTCTTTGGACAACTATCAGGAATATCAGCTGAGGTCATATTGGGCCAAAAAAGTTGAGAAGACAAATTGTAGAGGCAGGATCAAAGGCCTGATAAGCTGAAAATCCACAACTCACTTATGTTTCACTCTGAAACACCATTACCACTACCTTTATTTCTTCTGAGCCGTAAAGGTGCGGTATTTTCTGCGGCGCCACCAACATTATATGAGACAGCCACGAAAGTACACTATGTAAGATAAGTAGAAAGATAAAAATTTGAGAATATGTTTAAAAAACGCTGCAGTCATGCAGCAAGAATTATTGAGGAAATATCGAATTAACGCACTTACTCAGTCCATCCTCTTATAAATTTCCAACATTTTCAAATATTCTCCACAGTTTCAACCCTAAAAAAATGCTAATTCAACAATTCAATGCCCTTTCATGTTTTCTGGCGTTGAAATCATTTATTATTACTTACACTAAGTGTAAGTAAGTAAGTCTAAGTAAGTCTAACTGCCTTCCCTTATTATTATTGGTTTCATGGAAATTATTCAGATTTCAAGAGAAACCGTTTCATTTACCACAACGATTGTTACAATTATTACAATACAATTGAATTGTATTTCAGCTACTGGCATTTTTTTAGGTCCAGATCCGTTGGTAGTGATTTTCAGCAAATCCTGACGATCTTCGGCATTTCTTGACTTTTTGTACTCCTAGATTCCTTATCTTCACACTCATCCTTTTATTTGAAAAAACGTTCAGGTCGAATTTGAGATTTCATAAAAACTATTTAAAATTCAGAAGCTGAATAGGTTTAGTTGGTTACGTTTAAATTCGTTGGACACTACAACAATACAATAATAGACGAGGTTGACACCAAACTAAATAAGATAATTAGGATTAATAATTAAGGTACAAATCAGGTATATATACGATTTTGGTCAACTATATGAATTCATTCGGAAAATAGTATGAAACGGGCTTTGGAAGATTTCCTTAGGATTTCCACGACGTCTGTTGTTTGTTACTGGTGGTGGTTTGATCACCGAAACCAGTATGACGTCTTTTGTAGAAATTTACAACGTTTCAATAGACAACAACTACGGTTTTCATTTTGCTGTTTTCCAAATGCTGTTCGGCCATTCGAAAGATGGATGTTGGTTTTGTCTCGTGTGGGAAACCGAACGCGAATTATCCGCAGGAAACACTGGTCGGCGTGTCCCTATTCGGTCAAGCCGTCCACAGATGTGAAACTAGTGGGCGATCGCCGGTCGACGACTTCTCAATGTTGTGGGAGGTTATTATGTTGATGACACCTTCAAAAGTCGATGACCTCGACAGTCATTTTGAAGTTGGAGGAAAACACAGAGTGAGTCAGTTTTGTAGGGGAGAAAAGGTCATGCAAGGAGTGGCACATCACTTCTTCGTAGATATTTACATGGTGACAATGACTACGAGGACGAGTACGACTATGAGTAGGTACGATGAAGCAGCCAAGGACATAAGAGGTTGATTTAAATGAAAAGTGAGGGAACCTTTACAACAGTATAGTATTGAGTTGGGGCTGATACTTGAACCATAAGGATGGCGCTGCTGTTCCGGCCATCAGATGAGACCAGCAGAATAATGTCATCAGTAAAGGTTTAGCAAGAAGGGCAGTTAGAAATATCTAACTCTCTGTACAAATAACTCGAATTAGCATGAGATATGTTGGAAATTTAAAGTATTATATAAACTTCGGTAATGCATATCCTTTCTTTTCTGTTCTTGTTGTTAGACCTGAGGATGAAACATTAGCATGAGCAAAATGATAATCTCATAACCATAATTATAACCATTCATTAAGTTGTCGACCTCCGGTTAAGTTATTAAACTGCCGATCTTCGATTAAAAAATTAATTACTCCATTAGTCATATGCCTATAGGAAGCTATACTCCGCCTTGGCATGCCTCTTGTTGACACGAAGCAGTTTCTTGTCTAAATCTCGTTATCTTCTTCGTGGGCGTCCTCTTCGTCTGTTCCCATCCATATTATGCTTGAAAACCTCTTTTGGAACCCTAAGCGTGTCCATCCTCGCTAGATGACCGTACCCTTGGATCCTCTAGGCAATCTTCCTGTGGTGTATTAATTGGTGGAGCTTATGGTTGATACGCATCTACGCTTTACGCGCAAACACCAGAAGCGTATTCTTATTGTTTGATGTCAGTGACTATTTTTCGTTGTATGCAGCCAATGTAGACTCTGCTGCCTGCAGATATCACCTGCCATTTCCTTACTATTCGCGGTAGTTGTGCCCAGGTTGTTGAACTTTCGTGCTCCTTCAGGTCTGTGACATGTTTTACCATGGATGAACTTACAGTTCTGGCCACCAAGCGTTGGGTCTAAGCAGTCCCTTCGAATCTTGTACTTCTCTACAGTATTTTAGTATGAGCTACTGATCGGATCGCGTTCAAATATTCGAGGCATTCAGGGAATGTTTCCAAGTGATTCCTTCAAGAATATACAAACGAACAAATAATTTTGAACCCTCTTAGAAATCGCCACTCCGAAGATATGGCTGAAAACTGCTGGTTTTGCATGAGGCCAACAATAAATATTCGGAATAAAGTAAATTCTTTGTTGAGTCGTCGCTCAATCCATTATTTTGTATTTTTTAACGTACATTAGAACATTTTTTATGTTTAATTTATTTAAATAAGAACAAAAATTACCAAAAAAGTTGACAGCTACGTAGGGTGGCCTACAGTAGGTAAGGTTTTTTCAGAGAAAAAATCTATGTTTTTTATAAGATGTCTAAAAAACATCGATGTTTTTTATACGATTTTTTTTAGACATCGATGTTTGCCTTAAAATAACATCGATTACCTACACATCGATGTTTTTCCAACCGGTATCCATCCCTAGTTTTTAGGAAGAATCCACGATCAAATACTGTCTGCAGTGACGCATGGACGTATACAAAATATAACTACTTATGTATAGGTAGCTAAGAATGTGTTGGAACCAAAAAATGTAGGTATTCAGATTGCTCTGGTATAAATTTCTACCGAATATGTTTTCAAACCTTTTGAAGCCATTAGAGTTGCATATTTATTTTTAAACTGCATGATAACTCAATGAGAACATTACCTACGTAAGTACGTCCCAACCACAAGCGAATTTCCGTGGGCTGTGTAAGTGAACTGTGGGTTCAAGGTTGTGGAGCCGATTATTAGCATACGTTTTTAATGATTACGTGCGGTAATGTACGCAATCAATAACAATTTATCAGTTCATTTTCCACCTTAGGAATTGGAATAAGACGTGAGGGCGTGGTTGAAAATCAGAGTCCCTCGACCTTCCAAGCGTTGGTGGTCACATTCAAGAGCCATAAAATATAATGACGGAGGCGATGAGGCCGACCACCAAATGTGGACTCGAAGAATAAGAACGTCGGTGGGAGGACCTCGGAGCTGTATCATGACTGCTCGGCATGTTTTCTTCTGTGGAAGACCTGTGTTACGCCCTCTTGCTCCGTTCACATTCGTTGCTCTTGATGTCCTCGGAGGCGTAATGATGATTTACAAGTAACTGGCTTGTCGTCCGCCAGAAGGATGAGGGCCAGTGTAGGAGACGCCATTGACACTATCACGGTGTACGGAAATAACTACGGAGCGAAGTTCAAAACCCTCCTCTTCCTCCCTTCAAATACGCTATTGCTGCCGTTAAACTTTTTATAATATACACGACCCAAATGATCAAACTTCTTAGGCCAATAACCTTTGAGAGATATGCAAAACGACCTTCTATTATAAGCTCGTTTCGTTAGATTGATAGTCTACCTAAGCACCCCACGCCACCCACCTTAATACCGATAGTATTACTTCTTTTTTTAAAGAATTTTTATTGATTGTATATTTTCAATGAACATTTTTTCCCTTTAAGAAACTCTTGGGCTGGGAACTGGAGCGTCATGTACCGCCTTAACTACCTTATTATTTCAACTAAGTATATCACACCAGTTATTCAATCTCTAGTTTTATTTGCAAACAGTAACTGTTAATCTTCTTATTAATAATGAAAGATACTAATTAATAAAAATAAAAATAAATGTTTTCCATCATCTAGTTATTAATGGTAAATAACGCCTTTTTATATAATATATAAAAAGATCTCATTAACCTCTGTGTGGTCATTATACATTAAAACACCGGAGTATGTATAATATATTATGCATAGTATGTATACGTTTTTTGTCTCTCCTGCCAAATTGGGAAAAGTGAGTTAGCCCATGTGGGATCTTAAGTGAGGATATGTAGGTACAAGAAGTGCAGATACGATAACACTGATCGGTGCTATATATAATATAATATATTATATAGCCCAGCAGAAGTTCTCATTCTTGCACCGATCAGTGTTATAGCCAGACTGGGCACACATTTTTGTCTCTCCTGTAAAGTTGGGAAAAGTGAGTTAGCCCATGTGGGATCTTAAGTTACGATTTGCTTCTTCTATTAATTTATCCTTAATTCTATTAATTTATCTTTTCCAAAACTTTGAACCCACGCTAACCATACTGTAGGTAATATTCATAATTTCTTTCGTGGGCTATGATTTTTTTTTTTTTTTTTGCAAATCCTGCCCTGCTCTTTTTTTTTTTTTCCCTTATTGGCTTCAGGCATAGCCTATACGGCCGCATCATATTACAATAACATAACCAATTAAATGATATAAGATAAGAATGATTAAATGATATAAAATAAGAAGAAAAATAAATGAATAGATATAATTAACTAAAACGCACTCTTTTTGGTTCATAGCTTAATATCACTGTCGCGAACAAAGTTCACCACTGCATCGTATACTTCTAATTTTCCTGATGCGAGTTTTCCTGCTCTTCATTTCGAGTGAATTTATACTCGTATTCCTGCTAATATCAACTGGAGCTCGACCGAGCCTCATCTATCTACAATCATACCTGTTCGACGTTTGATCATTTTTCGGCTTAGTGGGCGTTCTAAACGCTCAAATTCTTTTATTATGTTTATTAATTTTTTTCGCCTATTGATTCTTCACAGGTCTAAATTATTTTTATTAAAAACGCAAGCAGATATTTCAATTTTGGCCCACAAGTGAGCCTACCTCCGACACAGAGGAACCAATACATTCATCAGTATGGAAACGGGATGATGGCAGCCATTGTGAGCGTACGGTGCTTGTAATACACTTTCCGCTCTTAAAACGTTTCAACACGACTTATATTGACTTGACAAAATCATCGCCACTTTCATGCTTACACCGCGAATTCCTTTAGAGGCGATTTCGTGCGCCCGAATGGATGCAACGCAGTGACACTTCACACACTGTATAGAACGCCACCCTTGAAAACCACCGTGAAAAATTCTATTGACGGTGTCGAAATCGGATGAGTCACCCAGACCTCTCACCGGGCTCATGACCTTTGTTGCAGGTTTTATCACATAATATCATCAAGCTGGTTACTGACTGCTTGCAACTCAATGCCCTTAGGCCGATCTTTTCTTTTGCTCCGATACGCCCGCCAACTTAAATGTCACAAATCAAGGCCGTCGAAGGCTCCAGTACAAAATGGCCGTTAACAAAAACTTTGTTTTTCAAGTTTCTAAATATTTCTCATTTATGACTTCTCAAACATGACATTTTGAACGGTTTTGATCTGTTATTACAATTGACTAAAGAAAACAAGTTTCCCTATTTTACATCGTGCAAAAGCCGTAAAAAATGAGAATTCCGTTGAGTGGGTGGTCCTCACTGCATGGGGGAAATCTGTAGCCAGCTCATTGACTGCTCCATAAAACTACTTGCGATCAATTTTAGTTAATTTCACAGGATTATACTCGTCGATTGAGAACAAGTGTGCAAGAACACCCGCTATACACATAAACGGTGGGGCCAAGAGATTTTGAAGATTAATAGGAAATTTTATGCTGAATAAAAAAGTTCCAGTGAACATGGTTCCGTAAATGAGAAAAGTGTAAAAAAAAACATCTAGAAATCGTGTCTTTTAGCGTTTTTCATGACATTGTATTACTCCAAAACGGCTTTATGTCTCAAAATACGTACCTATTGAAGAGAAACAATTGTTTATATTGAAAACCGTTCAGAGGGATTTTTGTGGTTAGAACCATTTGAAATTTAGGAGTAGATATTCTTGAGAGGTAAGTTACTTCAAAACTCACAGCTCATCATTTGCTGAAAGACTTTGTGTTACTGGCTCATTGCATCAATTTTCATACCTATCAGATTTTGATTCAAGTTTGATCAATAAATCGTAGTTATAGCACGTTTTGATGTTAAGCTCCGTCAAAGATCGATGAGCGACGTTATCGGGTGTGCTCGAATTGTGATATTTACCCTAAAGGGAATCTCGATAACGCGAGTGGGCTTAGATTGAAACCTACAAGAGGGACGATAGGATCGCAGCGGGCTCGGGAACCATTTCGTAAGTCGTACAGAAACTCCGGGTCGACTTGAAAGCGACTATTTATTGTGTTTTATAATTCCTCTCAACGGCTCAAGAAGAAGAAATTGTGTCATAATCAACAGATTTGGGAGGGCAGCGACTTGATGGCCGTCGGCAGTAACCGAAGCGAGCGGGCAACGGATTCCAAGTGGCGACTCCAAAATGAATTACGAGACGGCAGCCAAGTGGAGGTCGAAATGAAAAAGTTATGTAATTCAATAACTTCCGCGATTTAAAACCTCGTGGTAGAACTGGTGCGATCTTTTTCCACAGATAATTCCCGTTTCACGAGAATTCTAGTGTATTTCTAGACTCTAGTTGATTTCTAGATGAATTCTATTTAGTCTAGTTTATTTCGACAACCAACAGACGCGTCGGACGTCCTCCCACTCACCAGACAATGTTTGGGTCATTTAATAGGAACACCAGCGTTTCTAACTAAATACATAGTTGCAGGAAACGTTATTGCCTCCAGGTTCACGGTACATTACGTATATTACTCATAGAACCCTTGAAGCACACACGAAAAGACCTCAAAAAGTCCCAACTACACGAAATAATTGAAGAAACGAGGTAAAATAAATATTGTGTGTTTCGAGTTGGCGACCGTGTGGTCTTCTCCGAGTGTCGGCTAGTCAGTGATTAGCTCATGAGCTAAAAATCGCATGCACTTCCATTTTCTTCAATTTTCGGACTGAACTTTGGGTCGAGAATGAAAACTCGACATCACAAAACCATAAGTTTTTAAACGTTCTGGACGGCCTCAAAACATCAACCAAATCAAAATCAATTCAAATTAGTATTAAGAACTGTACCGTTCAGTATTAATTGTCGAGATGTGGCGTCATAGCATTCTCAACCCATGTATTTCACCTCTTCCTAGGAGGATCTTCTGCGGCTCACTCTGTGGAAATTTTGGATTTTAGACGACATCATTTTCTTACCACCTCACAAATACATTTTTCGACTTCTGGTAGTAAAGTAGCTAAAATGGCGAAAGCTAGGATTGAATTCTGAATACTCCAAATTTATACAGAAATCTTTAAGAAGGTAGTTTTTGAGAGCGAATATGCGACGACTTTCAGCCTGTTAGGTATGATGAAGAGAATTTAAGGAGATAAATTTCAAGTGAAACCAAATTTGTCCCCTACTGTACTGGGGAAAACATCACATCATGGATATGTCTGTTGGCTTTACGAGCCCCTCAGCTGATCCTGGGCCTATTGTGCTTAAAGTAGAAGACCTAAGGAGGCTATATACTAAATTACAGCTTCATAGTGTGCATAACACAGATATTAGCTTTAGGACCCACTCGGCTGATCCGGGGCCTGGTCAGCGTCAACTGTAAGTCCTAAGGAGGCAACTCCCAAATAACAGCTTCAGAGTGTGCATAGCATAGAAATTAGCTTTAGGATCCACTCGGCTGATCCGGGCCCTACGCTGCTTAATGTGTAAGTCCTAGGGAGGCTACGTATGTATACCAAATTGCAGTTCATAATTATATTCCTAATTGCTTGCAGTCTAGTTACCGAATTTGTTTATCGATCTCGCGTTACAATTTTTGATCTGAAAATTGGGTTGAATTAAATTAGAGAGATCTATCTCTCTAAACGTAAGCCCTCAATTTTTGAGGGTGATGATGTTGGGGGAGGGGGGGGGGTTGTCGTTTTTTCTTGGGCGATTCCAAAGGTTTAATATCGAAGATAATATACCAAAACATATGACCCCCAGCCCATAGACAAATCCATGTAAAAAGGAACTAAAGTGTACATAACGTCAAAGGGTAAAGAATGAAACTTTCTTAAAATTTCGATGATTTGTTTTCCTTCTGTATTCTGTTTTTTATGTATGCCATTCTCATATTCCAATACATTGACTACTTTTACCAAGACATCCAGGAAGTGTCGTAGACACTCATAATGAAGTTGTAGTCTAAAAACTGGCCTCGGACAAGGTCGTACGAGCTCGCCCGGATGAAACACTTATCGCGAAGAATGCCCGTGGAAAGGTCGAGAACCACCCGATGGGTTAGACCGGAGGCTTTTGGAAGGTTATTTTCTGTTAATCGGCCTCCTTCGACTATTAATAATTAATTATTAATTCCGCGTAAAAACTAGAACAGCCGCCCCGAGCGAAACCTCCTACCCCCGTGTCATTCAAGGTTGTCACATTTCATAAACCTGACTAATCGTCGCGGCTGGTGATTCACAAAAGGATTTAATACAGACCTCACAATTTGGTCAATCTGTTGTTATATAAAGTCAGAATAAGCCGTTTAGTGAACTTCTCGCACATTATAACAAACCTGCAGAAAAACAAAATAAATAAATATTTTAAAACAACCAAGTCAACATCAATCTGGTTTTATACGAATTGATTGATAAATTTCTAGAAAACGTAGAAAAATAGAATTCAAAGTCTTTGGAATGCAAGCTGAATGGCTGTCACAAAGTCTGCAATTGAGCCAATTCAACCTAAAATAGTTCCAAAAGCAGCAAGTTGCGCATCAACATCCCCTATAATACCAATTCAATATAAAGATACAGGGGTCCATATTGAAACATTCGGACGTCCATTTTTAATGATAATGACAGATTTGGGAATAATTCGCAACAAATGAAAATATAAACAGATGTCTTGCGATTCATATGAGTCTCAATTCCACATACCAGAAATTGCTTTCTTCTCGTGGACACGGATAGCGAAAGGCGTTTGGACATATACCACTTGCGCCATAGAAGATTTTGCCAATTACTCGAACCAGGAGTCCAAGTGCTCCTGCGTCAGCCTTATGGAAACGAGCATTTATTTTGACTTTCTTAGATCTAGTCAATGTTCTTATTGTATGTATACGAAGATTATGTACTAGTACGCAACTTTCCAACTTGGATTCTATTCGTTGAATCCACTGTCAGCTTATTATATTGTGGGAAATTAACTTGATGGCCCTAAGCTGTGTTGTGTGATTGGTATGCCAAATATACGAGTATATCGATTATTTAAAAAAAAACTTTATGACGTGGACTTATGCAGTACAGGTGGTTATATTTCTACAGTAATCACCCCCTTCAGGTTGAAGTCGAAATTGTGGATGAAAGCGTTGGTTTTTCAACATCCTTCGATCAATCAACGTTATTTCAGTTACCCCGGATGAATGACCAATATTTTCTTCGAACATTAAATTACAAGCCAGAAATGCCACGTGATAGGGGAGCGGTCTATTACGTTGGATCAAAGGCAAGGACGTTACCGATCATTGACAACCTCGGCCTTATAAACGCCCTCCTTTGTAAACGTTAAAGAAACAGTTTTCTCTCGAATCCTTTGCATAACGAAATAAAAGGGCACCCTTGACTCGTTTCATCGAACGCCCTGCCCACTCTACGGTTCTCACCTTCAACATTCTTTTATTTGAGGAGTTCCCTTATCCTTCCTTTCACGTCACCTCGTGGTTTTTATTCATAGCTGTGCAAAATTAACCCTCATCCCATTTTTGCCCATGCTGTGATAACACAATGCTACATGAATTTCTATGTTTAGTTTTAAACATTTGTTTCTAAATGGATTTTTCGTGCTGAATTGAAATTCGTTGGAATTTTGCCACTATCACGCACAGTTTCGGTGCCACACTCAACTCGTCAATATGACTTGCCAAGATCTGAAATCGAGAGGTCGCTCATGTAATGTTGGGTACCCTGCCAACTGGGAAAGATCGAACTGGCCTGTAGAGGTCACTGGAGGTCTGTAGAGACCAGTGGAAATCATCGGCTTACTGCTAGGGCTTCAGGGTGAAATCACCAAATGTCCATGTGAATGGGACCGTCGAGCTTGTGATAAGTACTTGACTGTCAAGCGTTGGCCAGAAAGGGCTCAATTAACACCTGGCTCCAAGAACGTCGTAAGTCCTCCGTAGATGAACCCCAAGAACCTGTTGCTTCCACCATTACACATAAACCTCAGCCTTATGAAACAATTTGTTAAGAATACAGCCCTGAATACAGAAACCCTTGTTTTCAGTATTTGGGGGGAGAAATTTCCTAAAGTTACTTCTGAAAAAATGCAATTCAGCACGGAAAAATACGTAAGAATTTACTTTGCAAATGTAGTATAAAGGCCACCTAATTTGTACAATATTCTAGCCCTAACAGAAATGATCGCTGCCGAATCGATGCCAAAGACCACGCTGTACACCATAACCCCCAATACAGAGATCACCAACATTCACCAGCCCGAATAACTTTAAGGAAAGAACTACATAATTTCCTCAGTCACTTGCCGCCTAACGTGCACATATTTCCCAGCATTTTATACTGGGAAACCTCTTTTGAATATGAGGGTAAATAACAACCGTTCGTCTGTGGCCAACTGTGACACTCCAGTATCACGCCATTCTGTCATGATTCCGGTTTCGGTTGACATGGTTGCTACATCTCCTGGCGTGACGGAACTTACACGAGAAGGACCTGCAATAATATCAATCCTGGGGACCGAATAAGACTCCAGTTGTCAATAGTTATACGTATTAAACTTTTCAACCATTTTCAAAACATTGGGCACCCTTCAACCCTCTCCTACTTTCTTCTTCTTCGTCTACCTTCTCTTCATCTTACTTCCCCTTTCTGCCCACTCTCACAGCGTCCTTGCTTCCGTGGTAACAAATATCGATCAACCAACAGTCACTATTTTGGCAAACTCTGGCGTCACCAGAGCAACCTGTCTTTTGAACCTTGGAATACACCAAAATCTAGAAGAAGACGCCTCTTTGATCAGCCCACATTCAAAGTTTATGAGTATGTTTTCAAGATCAAATTCAATTTTGTTAAAATCTTTTAATGGATTCCGAATGCTCTAAAACGGACTCATATCGAGAATGTATTCCAATATTCATGTTCTTGAACACTTCAATCGATTACTTACAATAAGCGTATTTCTTCGGAAGTCGAGTTTTTACGATAAGTGGGACGATTTTCGATTTGAGATTCTGAATAGGTAATTTAGAATTTTTCCTCCAGATAACGAGAAGATATTTGATTTGTAACATCTTAAAAACCCCACGTTTTCTGACAACGATGTCTGGTAGGTACATTATTTTCAGGGACACCCACGTACGGTTTTCTAAATTATCATAAATAGAATACAATAATATATCGAATAATATTTGCAACGAGTGAGAGGATCTGGTTGAGAGCAGAATCTGGCAAATGTCAAGGGCAGTGTAGCACGACCTTACAAGGCCGCGGGTGCCGCCACGCCCTCAGCTCCTTCCTTTTTAGTTAGCGGGTGGTAACTAGGAGCAAACTGGACGTGGCATTGAGTCGACCACGTATAACCGATTATACTGTAATACGTGCAGTCTAAAGGTTGTATAACAAGAGCCGTGCGATTGATTGAATCATGGAATGACAGATCAGACGGTTAGGAGTTGATTGGATCTAAAGAGGATTTGTAAAGGATGGAGGAAAGCGGACATCTCATTATCTCAAATATTGAGAATTGGGTAGTTGGTTTTCAATGCAAGGAATCAATTCCATTCGAATGTCGGTAAGAATCGAGAAAACTTTGGCATTCGAATTAGGGATGCCAATAAATAATCGATTAATCAGCTGATCGATTATTTGACCCCGATTAATCGATTAATTTTAATCGAGGTTTATTTGCCGATTATTTTTATTAATTGATTATTGTTACTGATTAATCGATATTAATACTGATTAATCGGTTTTTGAATACATCAGGATTTGATGCATTCTAATATGCTTACAAAATGCTTTCAAAATCAAGATGTATTCGAAAACCGATTAAAACAAATGAAGACAAACCGTCGTTGTTATTGTTACTAGCTTCATGGATAAAGGAAAGAGGTACGTATCCTTCAGCCATGGAGAAAGAGGTATCCTTCATCCATTAATTTTGGTGAAGGAGGAATTTTTGCAAGCAATCTCAATACATTTTGATGACATGTTTCTATCAAATGATTCTGATTAGACTATAACATGATTGCTGATAGCCACTTATTGGATGATACCACCATCCTCTTACCCGTGAATATAGTTCCCGTTGTCTTCTCATTCATCAGAAATCCTTGAATTGAAGAGCAAAATTGAAGTCATAGCTCACGCTTGTCGTTAACACTTCACAGTTCACTTATATTTTGGTGAAGGAGCGGATATTTGGGATGCAACATCGGAACCGAATAATCGATTATAACATCAAATGATTAATCGTAAGCTAATAATCAATGTGACTGATTAATCGGTGTCGAATAATCGATTAATCAATTAAGTTGGAGCAGATCAATATTCGTTAACATGTGGTTGAATCTTGAGGCAGCATGTCATGTCTATGTTCATACTGACCCAGCTGATTCGAACAGCACATGGTTTATAATAATAATAATAATTCACAAAAGTTACTAATAGGTAACTAATAATAATTCACACTGCTTCATAATAATTATTAACAATTAATGATAATTTATTATAATAATTAATCTATCTTTTATTGATCTAGACAGAAGGTGATTTGTAGAGGGGGGTTAAAAATTGTTGTATATTTAGATTATTCTCAAAAGCGGGACTGACGCTGACTCGAGGGTGGAACCGCTTGAAAGGTGACATCCCCTTAAAACTTTTATTTTTACTAGATGTCCCAAAACCCAAGTTTTTCTATATAAACTTTTTATCGGTTCAATTTATGGTTCCCTCAATTTCTAATAAAAAGCTATTTTATGCAATTTTATTCGTTTTGGCATTCCTTTATTTTCCTTTATGAGCTATATGTCTCCAGGAGAAATCGTCCTCATAGACTCGCAAAGTGCCACGTCAAAAATTTAAAAATACTCAACACACCGACATAATTGAGCAAATTATTTCTCAAAGAAGCAGCGGAAGAAGAGTGGGAATATGCTGGATCAAGGGACACGTAGGGATTCCCGGAAATATCATAGTAGATGCCCTTGCAAAGACTGCAACATCCATTCCTGAACCACCATCAGACCAGCGATACTCCTACTCTGATTACAATAGGCAACTCGCCCTCGAGCAATTAACTGCATGGAGGGCCGACATACCCGGCAGGAGAGAGGTACAAGCAATTATTCCCCTCCCCCCGCAGAACACCTTGGTTCAATAGTTCATCGAAAGAAAAACCAAGGAAATACTACACGATGATAGGCAGACTGTGGAATGGCTACTGTGCAACAAGAAAGCACCTACACAAGATCGGGAAGGCTGACTCTCCCCAATGTCAATTTTGCTTCCAAACTGAAAGAACACCACAGTACCTCATCTTGGAATGCGAAATGCACGCATCAACCAGAGAGCAACTCCTACAGAGACTGCCAACGATGACAACAACCCGTTCAACCTTGACTCCATCCTGGCAGAGGAAAACTCAGAAATCTACTGCCTCCTCTATGATTACCTAATCCAAACTCAAATTACACTATGACCTATATAAAAGTGATCAAATAATCTAGAATACTTGAGAGTGTTTAAACATGACCATCAGGCTGTATGTTCATTGGAAGCCAATAAATGTATTTAAAAAAATATATATATATATAGCTACAGCCTCCAACTGTTGAAAAGTCGCCTCATAATTTGGATGTAACCCAATGACCTCCTCCTTCCATTTCAACTCATTAATCCACATGACCAGCTGGTGTCGCAAACGCTCTTTCAGGTTCTCCCCGAATTTGCAGGTTCCTGCAGACATTCACCGTTTATTCACAAATTCATCAACTGACTCGTTGTCGTTGCGAGCCTTGAGCACAAATGCTCTCTATCGGCAAATATGCTCGTTCCTCCGCAGGATTATACACACACGAGCTGGCCTTGCTCCGGCGGAAGACGACATCAGTAAACTGTCTTCAAGAGCAGCTCTGCCCATTTTAAACCACTCAATCTTCACCTCGAATCGGCTGATGTAATTCCGAGACTCTTCCTTCTCATTAAAGTGCCCCAAACTTGAATATTTACAAGATGCAATCAAGAAACCACTAGAACTGAATTTAAATCATTAGTTTTGCTAGTATTTGGAGTGGCATTAGCACACTTTTCCACCATTTCGACGGTCTGATGATGGTGTTCTAACGGTGAAGGTATGTTTAGAAACTACTCAGTCTTGATGTTTCTGAACCATTATTACTTCAGTTTCACCACCTTGAATTCCATCATCATTATCTCGCTGCCACCTTCACCTCTCCCTCCTAAGCATTGTGCAGTTATTAAGCTACGTACTAACCAAACTGTTGTAATACCTTGAGTAGTAAGTTGGTGGTTATTTGAAAAGATGTTCAAGAATTTTTTGGTGGGATGAATGTTTGGTGTGAATGAATACGGTGGCACATAAAAAAACTACTTCCCGGATAGAAAAACATTGTAGATCATACAAATGTCGTACCCATTCCAACAGCTGGTTTGTACTTTTAAATTCGCTTTAAAAAAAAGGACTTGGTGCAGGGACTAAAGGAACTGAACTTTCTATTGAGACCTTGAGAATGTGGGAGGCGGCGCGAGGGTGTGGTAACAGAACACTATCTTTCACAACCCTCACAATCTCCTATCCCCTCAACTTGAGCTATTACTCGACTCATAGTACTAGGGGCACGAGCGGTAGGAACGTTCGTAATTCGTGAAACAAGATTATCAAGGAAGTTATTATCTAAAACCTTGAAAATTGTTAATTTAGTTAATCAGATGTAAACTTTCAGATAAGTAAGCTAATATGTACCCAAATCTCAATGACGAGGCGATTGCATCATGTCTACAATTGAGGCGTCAAATAGTTGCTATAATTAAATTAATTGCTATCACATAAAATGATCCCACCTACAAAGGCTGAAATTAATTAGCTTCGTTTGGCAGTACCTACTTGAAAACGACGAGTTGGGATTTTCGACCTGGTCTCTGAGAATCTTCCAATGAAACCTGTTGGGTTTCAGAAATGGAGTTTTACCAGGAATATCACACTCCAAGTCTCTTTTTCTTCCCTACACTTGGCATTAGCAAGAAGCCCAGCCATGAAGAAGCTTTATTTCATTTTCATTATGTCAATTACATCATATACATTTACAAAAAAAAAATTTAAATCTTCATCTCAGTTTCTCGTACAAATGAACATATTGCTTTATAATGTATATTATACATGTATGCATCTAGAATGAACTATTTGTAGGTAGTGTAGTGGATTGTCGAGGTGTTTAACTATGATGTTGAGCATCTTGTATCTCGCTTGGCTGTACTTCAGGCATATCATTATAACGTGTTCGAGTGTATCTTCGTGATCATGGCAATGTGCGCACTCAGCAAGATTGGAAACCCCGATACGTTGTAGGTACGCTCCACCGTGGTCCAAGTCTCTTTACTTTTCACGTGCTTCGTATGGAATGTCTACTGTGAATCATTTGAACTCTGAAAGGACAAGGAGTCGAGACGGCCTTCGTACGTAACTACGTTTCTGGTCCCTCCCCGCAAGGTACCAATATCAAGTTACTCATACAGCTTCTCAGTGGAACGAGCAGCCGGTATCATTCGGGGGAAAGTGTTGACTCCCCCTCTAAAACGTCCTTGATCTTTCTTCTTGCTCTGGATGAGAATTACCTGGCCTCATTTCAAGAACGCACGAATTGTGTGGATTTATACATAATACGCACTCTATATTATAGAGGGCGTATGCTACACGTTAATTACTTCCCGTTTCAGCTTTGAACAGGTCTTAGAGGTATAGTACCTATCGTCTGCTAAAGGGTATCCTGCTTCCTGCGTACATTCTTCCACAGGCATGGTGGGAGGAACTGAATAGCTTCATACTTGAATCCCTAAACTTGCCTAATAAGTCTAAGATTGCCCATACTTGACTGATACGTTCCAAAACGTCGCTTAAGAAGCAACATAGCATAACTCACAGTTCGGACAAAATGAAGTTCAGACACATACTTTTTCCAAATTTCGCGCTAAAAGCTCAAAATACACAAAGATTTGCAGAATTATGCTTCAAAGACTGATTCAATTGACTGTGATACTACTTAGTCAAACTTATACCTAGGATTTTGGATCGGCGAAATCCTTAAATCCCTAATCTTTGTTTAATACTCTGTTGTTTTAATGTTTGTAAAAATTTGAGACTGATTGTTCTTAACAACATTTTCTTTTATCGTTCAATTCTGAGATGGTGTTTGATCACTGTAACCATAATGCAAAATGGCTACAGTGATCAAACACCATATCAGAATTGAACGATAAATTTACCTGCTCAGGTAGAAATACTGAAAATCACAATCATTTCACAATAGATAATTTCAACAAGAAAATCTCTACTGATCTTGAGCCAACATCATCTACACCTCAGGGTCTGATGAGCCTACAGTAAGCTAACAGTAGTATATTTTACTGCGAAATTGCTGGTAGTTTTGGAACAGTATTTAGTTTCTCCTGAAAAGTTGGGAAAACGTGTCAGACTGTGTTGCATCTTTAGCGACGAAATATCACATGTTACATGAAACTAGTTCGAAACTTGTTCGAAAATTCGCTCTTTTATTCATGGTACATGACTATGGATTTTTTAATTGTCATGTGTATGGGCTGTAATTGGAAAATTAAGATAATTTTGTTTTTCAGTAAGAAGTAGGTACCCAACTCATGAGAAGTAGAACGAGGGTAGGGTTGCACGCGACAAGAACTACCTACCGACATACTCCAATAACATTTAAATTTCGCCACTCTACAGAATGAGAGCATCCGCTCGAAGTTGGTCTTTGTAAATGCCAAAGTTATCATCGGAAGGTCGAACACCTCATCGAGATTCCCAAATAATTTACAATATTGTCTCACAACTGTTCGAATGTAAACCCACTTTCCGCGGTCCGATTTCGGTCGTAATCCCCGAGTCGGGCCAATACGGTTGGCAAATAATCGTGCGAATCCGCCGCGAGGGTCGCTTTTTTTGTACGACGAGACAAAAGCAGGATGAGATCCTTGTAAATCCAGCTGCGGAATGTCGAAACGTTTTCATTTCTCCCTTCGGCCTGGGAAGCGCGTCGGACGTTAACATCGAGAGCGCCACCCTGAACGTGACTCGTACCAACGCACCGTCCAACAATCGGACTGGAAAAACTGTAATACTGATAATATATTATGTTCTCAGCCAGCCCCAGTACGCCACAAACTTATTGTTCGGACATAACAACGTATTGATCGGGACACACAAGTCTTGTCATACACCCCTCCGATCCGACTTTGGCCCTAATCGGATGACTCAAGATCCGGATCATAATGCGCAAGCTCTAAAATTAAATACTTCTTGTTTAAATTATAATCGTATCTTAGCGTCAATTCTCAGCGGTTGACTGGAAGGTAAACATTGGTGTTCGTCTCCGCTGGCGTAAATCGGTGTCAAGTATTTCACAGGGTGTGCAGAGCAGGTGTTGAGTCTCTGTACACCCGAAAATTAGGTAAAATTATTTTAGGTCCGTTATTTTTTAGAACGAAGGAGACACGACGGCGTCACATACAAAATGAGTGAAATTCAAATTTCAAATTCAAATTTCTCAGTCCCATCAATGAGGGACGAAAATGTTATTTCCTTCTTCATGGGAAGGGACGTACATTTATGGCTGTGGATATTAAGCAACAAAAGCTTTTATTTGGAGGCGGTAAAATCGTCATAAACAATCATTTAAATTAACTCATGAAGATCATGGAAATAATCTTATAAATAGTAATGAAATAATCTTAAGATTTTTCCGGGCAATTTAAGAAAATGAAATGTTTTTTTCTCAGGCGACTTCCAGTAAGTACCTAGTTAATAATAAATTGAAATTCCGGATTTTATAGGTTTTATAGTTACAACTGCCAAAGGAGTAGGAACTTTCCCGACCACGTTCCATGCTAAAACCATCTATAGATGGTATACCTACTACCTACTACAAATTGAACCAGTTGCAACAGCACATTTTCTTCAAACATTTGTTCAATAATTGAGGTTATCAACTTGTTTACGATTATTGATAACCTAACCAGTTAAAATCTAATTGAGGCGGACAAGAGGGAATGTCGCTAACGTGAAAACTGCTAAATGGTCCGGATTGGCCTCCGCTGTGTCGGTACGTTCCTGGTTTCAGCATTCAATTATAATTAAGGGGAACAAAATAAAATACAATAAAACATTGAACTTGTAGGGGATTTCCCATTATTTATTTATTTAATTTTGTTACTATTTCAACTTTTCAACAGGTGACAGAGTCGTTAAGTTATCGTTAATAAAAACAAGTTCAGAATTTTCCGAAAACTTGAATTGTGTTCATGCTAAAAAAATAAGTTATACTAAAAGTACCTAAAAACTGTTACCTACTAATTTATCAAGCAATAAAGTTAATATACTAAAATTGTAAATTGTAAATTTGTATAATATTTAATATTGTAATAATATTATTAGACGGAAAAAATGAAGAAATGAAATTATCGCTATGAATAAGATAATAATAGTAACATTAGCTTTCAATCTAATACCTCCATGTGCCTTCCTCAGACATATATTTATATAAATTATTCACATCGGAAGTTCTGCTGACGGGCCTTGAGGGGCCAGAGCATATCATGTTTATACTTTTAAAAAAGTATGTTATTGCCCCATACTTATTTATAAATAAATATGTTTTTCATTCGTTCATTCACGTGAAATCTCAGTTACACAGTCCGTAGGTGTTTGGTAGAGTTACCAGAGTCACCTCAGGACAACAGATGGTTTGGCCTCATGTCACTCCTCCTCCTTGTGCCAACCCAAGTAACCCCTGAACATGAATTTCTGGCTCATAGCCATTTGAATTTTTCCCATTCTTCACCCACCTGAACGCGAAAATTCCCACCAATATCACCTGAAGAACAAAGAAGCCTCCCAGGACATACTTCTATAATTATGTCCTCCAACATTTCCCACCCCCAGTTCTACACATCCACCTGATTTGTGTATTCATACTTCATATTTTTCAATTTCATTCGTCGTCAAACAATTGGTATTTGGGGAGTTTTCCATTAATACCTAAGTACCTCAATTAATATTGAATTATATAAATGTTATATTACTAATAGGGTCTGTGCCAGTTTCAGGAGGAACAGAAATACCAATAAGGATATTTTTATGAATCGAAATTGTATTGGTTGAAAGATGGTGTGATTCAAGAAAATATTTAATAAACCACGTTGAGTTCTGAGTTGCAGTAAGCTGCATAACCACTAGAAATGAAACTCCATTCGCGCCCTTCTAGATGAATATCTTGTTGTGAAATATGAACAAGAACAACTGCAGAATCATGTTTTACGAAACCCAATCATGAGGTGCTATCAACAAGACGAGAAAGGGTCAGTATTCCAACGAGAAATCGGGCTTAAGTGAACGTTGGGAGCCGGTGAAGGGAGGATAGAAAGTAACTCATTTCAGCTGAAAAAAATCAATTTGACGTGATTATGACTAGATTGTGGGCGATCCTTACCCGATTTTAGTTAGTACGGAGGCGGAACATTCGGAGTAATGACTAGGTAAAGGCGATCCGCGCAGGCATCTACGAGTAAAACCGACACCTGATACACCGTCGCAATCATATTGGTCACTCTGACCGATAGACTCTGCCGCTCCACTTCCCCGATCGCCTCCAGTACTTATCACCGCCGAGATACAGGTTTCAAAGATGAAATCGGAGCGGGTTTCAAAAACCGCCGTTTCTCCATCAAACGGTCGCGCAGCGCCTGATTTAATTACGAAGTGCAATCTAATCCGGGATTTCAAACCTCAACCAGTTTGTGAGTGCGAGCTGAACTACTGCGTGTCTTGACACGCGTAGTATAGAAATGATTTACAACAACGCAAACGAATGCCTGCTTCATTAAAATGGAACTTACCTTCACTCAAGTTGGTCTTAAAGTGGAATGACATTGAGAAAGTCTACAATTTATGATTTTGTCAAATGCATTAAACACCAAAGCCGTCAGCTTCACCAAGTTGCTCACCCAACTGATGATATTTCTACACACCATACTAAGCATTTCGTACACATAATATTTTGCGTGCCTTAAAAATTAATGAGTAGCATTAAAATAACTGGGTGAAATTGAACTGGGATCACACATTGAAAGTCACCCGTATATTGATTAGTGCACCAAAACAAGGCGATTTACATTATTTGTTTTTTTACAGGTTTGTTATTGGGGAAAAAGAAACCAAACAGTCAGTCCGTGGGTTTCTGTGCGTCCTACTTGACACCAATACTGCCATTTCAAGGAAAAACCACTTATCTGCAAAAATTTCGACGTCCAAAAAATGCCTCTAGTTTTTCAAGCTCCTTCCTTGCTCGACTCCAGTTTAGTCCTTATCGATCATGCTGATATCAATTAAATATCGAAAAAACTCGATTCGCTTCGATTAGTCGTAGTTGAGTTGTTCTTCCCCTCGATAATGTAAACTGAAGCACTCAGTTTGGAGGCTGTCTCGCCATTTCTGACGCATAGTTTTTTGGAAAAACCACTTGAGCCAAGCTGGGTATCACTGCTGGATAAAAATGAGTCAACATCTGTTTACAAAACAGTAATTTGCAGGAGAAACCACTTGGGTGTGAAAAACGCTATGGAAAACTTTCTGTGGAAAAACGCTTATGCGTTTCGAAACAAAACCATTAAATAAAACTTGCTGTGGTAAAACCGCTTATCAACCGAAATCTGGTGACAAATTTTGATTTTTGATAAGCGGTTTTACCTGCAAATTGGATGACGTAAAATGTCAATAACTGGCTGAAATTGACAAACACAAGTGGTTTTACTGGCAAACTACCACAGATCATTTGTTCTGCCTCCAAATTAGATGGAAAACGCAAAAAATAAGGTTTATACGATTTCTCACAAATTTTGATGAATTCGGAGATTTATTTATCAATTTTAAGTAAAAACCCACGACCTTCCCTAAATAATTTTCGATACACCATTGCGGCATAGTCTGCCGATAAGTAGGTAAAACCATTTATAAATCGTACATTTATAAATGGTTTTACCTACTTATCGGCAGACTATGCCGCAATGGTGTATCGAAAATTATTTAGGGAAGGTCGTGGGTTTTTACTTAAAATTGAATGTCAAGGTTTTTTTTGGTACCATTAGGCCAATACAGACCGAAGGTGGTTACGAAAAGACATGTTTCACATCTCGTCCAATTTATGATTATGCGGAATCTGCGCGTTCTGTTTTCAAGTGGTCTGCCGGCCCTGAACTTTATTTTGACGGCCGAAGTGATATTTCGCTTTGATTTTCATAGGCTGGGAGGCAACTTCCGCTTGTTTTTATGAGAACGGGATTTGTAGACTCGTTCGGGTGAAGGGTTGAACGACCTTGGCCCTCAGAAGAACTCGAATTTCATTTCCTTTCCATTGCAAACGCGGTGAGATGAAATGGGTCTCTATATTTTCAAGGACGACGAAAGTCCAAGGCCTGTTCCGTTCTAATGAGGCCCTAGAAATGTGAGGTCAGTGGTAATGTTCAAATACCGTTCTAAAACATTAAAATACTATGATAAATCAATGCAGAAATTTCCGTTCAACCTCACAATCGTACATTTGTAAAGTTCCAGTTGTCGGTTTAAAATTAAATAACAAGTTGAAGCCACCAATGCAAAGTTGAATAAAAGTTGAAGGCGTACTCTAAAGAGCAAATTACCGATGTACGTACGACTCTCAACCCACTAATATGTATTGAAATTGTTTGAACCATAAAGAACCAGTTATGGTATGTATGAGACTTGTCTACACGAAATTGCAGCCTCAATGAACATTCAGAAATCATTGAAGCGAAATTCTGATTTTCGGGGCTGGTTCCTGTTCACACAAGGAAACAAAGGACTTTTGTAGCAAAATCAGCTTTTAATATCCATTTTTGCGGAGAGAAATCGACGAGAAGAACTTTTTTTCACAAATGTATGGTGCAATTTACAATGGTTACTCACAGTATAGTAAATTACAATAATATATGTAGTTCATATTATGAACTACTCGTATGAATTCCGTGCAGTTTCTAAGATGATACGAAAAACGAGTTTCAAAAACTAAGCTAAACTTATTACTTTTTTTACCAAACTTGAAGAGAGATAAGAAAGTATTTGAATCACTCTGAAAATCCCCACACTGCTTTCCTTTATCTCAAATAATTGAAAATGTGGGTAGAAGCATTTTTAGTTATACAACTTTCGCACTTGAATATCTTTTGTTTTTCAATGTGGAGGAATTAAATGGTAGGTATACTTGCCCCCCAAATGCCCATTTGTTTTCGAAAGAACGTTCGGAAATTGCCCGAAAAAATTGAGGAAACAACAAGCTCTTGAAAGGCGTATCTCAAAGAAATTCACAGGTTTTCCACTCACTTCAAATATTTATATGCAATTTTTGAACTGCAAATAGGTAATCAAAATGGACGGGAGCCAATTGACTGGAATATTAGGGGATACCTCTAATGATGAATGAAGATACTTTCAGCTTGGAGATAATGAGTCAAGCACCTACCTATTTTATAAAAATACCTTATTAGGCTTATCTCAAAAAATACTGCTTCTGTGCTTAGGAAAATAAGATACGCCCAATTCTATAACTGCAAAAACCTGAAAATCACAAAAAATTAAGATAGGTATGCCCGTTTTGCTTAGGACGGCAGTAGAGCATGCAGCTGCTATTCTATAGTTGGTAAGGAAAGCTTTTAATGCCTCGTTCCTAATATTTTGTTGTACAATAATCGTTTACTGAAGGTATAGAATTACTCCCTTTTCCTCAACTTTTGTTGATTTCACAGGATCAAAAATCGATTTTTGTTGAAAGGTTTGTGCCCATGACACAAAGCCTTAACCAACTATCGTTTACTGACGGTGTAGGATGGAACATGTTTTTACGGGCGTGATTCAGATAGGAAGAGCGTGGTCGTCCTGTCCCACATTTGGCCACGCCCCCACCCACCTCCTTGCCTCTTCCTACCTCTCTCCAGGGCTTGAAACGGGTCCTTACAAGTCCTTCAATGTTCCTCCCGGGGTCCTCTTCAGGGTTTCTCTCGTGTTCGGGTGTGGGGTTGTTCACTTGTGAGTTTCAACTGATTGTGGGTCTACTACAAGGTTTCCTCTGTTATTCTGTACATATTAAAAAACCTATTCCATATTTCCTTGCTCTAAAACCTTGATCTAAACTGCAATAATCCGGGGGTCTGGGGGTATCCCCCAGATTTCATTGTTTTCGTTAATTTAACAGACGTTTATTCCAACCACAAAATCTATCTCGTATCATATTACTTGGGGCTATCAAATCTAGCCTAAAATTGCCTAAACTTGCCTTTCATTCCCACCTTGCTGATTTTGAGATATTGTCGACCATTGTGCAAGCAAACCAGTAGGAATATGATATATATATTATATTAATTTCTGTTGGTAATGGGGCCTGTACATATAAACTAGTTTTTGAGATAATACATAACAAAGACATACATTACATTTACATAAGAGGTATTACATCCCACATAATTATTACTACGGAATCACCGATAACCACGAACTAGTAACAATAGAAAGCGGGGGATTCTAAATCGGCATTCCTTCTTCCAATGAAGTGCCAATAGAGTGAAGAACACCATGTCAATTTTGGACCGTACAACTAATGTATCGCATTATTCCTTCGGATGGTGTAAAATGGCTTTCACGTTGTCTCCTGTAGCGTAATAAATTGTATTCTTTCCCACTCAATAATCGCTGACACCTGTAACGATGGTATGAAGACATGGTCGCTGCTGACAAAGATGTTCCATTAAGTTCATAAGACATTGACATTTTTATTATTTTCATTATTATTCCAACTATGCAATTATCGTAAAGTTAAAAAAAAAAACACATTTAAAGTATGACTTAACTAAAATAGTTACAAGGGTAATAAAATTACTTCTGTGGAGTTGAGTAAGGGTTTTCCTTGGTCCCCCTAAAGCACACAACAATCTTCTTCGTCGTGTCCCAACACCTTCCCATCATGGTGTAACACCTTAACCGTAGACGATAATCCCTGTCTTGGCTCCAGTTCTGATGCTCTCCGTTAACTAGCTCAGATGAAGCTACTTGGGTTGTGAACCGGGCCAAATAACGAAGTCAACAATGATAAGTAATCAGTCCGGGAACCAGTCCCAGGTTCGTCTTGCTCAGGCGTTGGCTCACGAGACTCGCGTAGCTCTGAAATCGTCAAATTAAAATTGGGAAACGAAGCAGCCGTCGCTAAGGCGGTTCGTTAGACGAAACTTGATTTAGTGAATTTTTGAGAATTGGGCATAAATCATAGCCTCGAAACGCTGGTGAGCAAGATTCGTTTGAATCATGTTTAGAATAGAAAGTTAGGAAAACATCAAAACGAAATATTAAACATAACATTCTGACATTCTGTTTAGTGTAGTCTATAAGAATGTATACAGGGTGTAACCCTTAAGGTTAACCCTTACCACCGCCCGGGGATCGATTCTACAACTAATTTCTGATGAAAAGTGTCCTATACATTTTTTTTTTTTTACTTTTTGAAATCCGACTTTTAAGATTTTTTTCGTGTTTTCGACCTTAAGTCACTAAAATGGCCATAAGTCCCGCTTTTTTCAGTCAAAATTCAAATGTGATTATACCGTTGGAAAGAGCGTTAAATTCCGTATCTCCCTAGTGCTAGATCAAACTCTTTGAAGAAGATCAAGATATTGAAAAATGAGCCCGAATAGGAAAGTCTCGAAAATTTCGGGAATGTACCTACAGTTTTTTCAAACGTTTGTAAGCCTAACTGAATCTGCCGGTTACTTGCATACTGTAACCCTAGAAGTTGGCCCAAAAGCTCAGCTTTCCAACGGTATGATCAAAAAATTGTTTACAGTGGACCCATGGCGTAAAATCCTCGTTCCCGTGCCAAAAGCCGTGGATCTTTCAGTATAAATCTTTGTTTACCGTAAAATGAGTTAGGCAGCAATCTTGTTCACAATCTTCGTCTCACTGAGTCAAATGATGACACAAGACTTCTCGAATAAGCAGTCACTGATATCTTATCCAATTTACTTTTCGAAAATTGTCTTAATTTCTGTTGATTTGTATGGTAATTTTGTTAGACTAGGTAGGCCAAGCTAAGCATCAATATCGTTGGCTAAATTCCACCAAAATTCGCGGCCGACCCACATATTTATTGATTATTGCTTTTGGTTTATTATCTTCGATAATGAACCATTGGAATTTTTCAATCGTCCTCAAACGTTGACCAATTTTCAATAAGTACCTACCTACTGAAATCAATTCCACTCTGAAACAAGAAAAATTCGAAACAAGCACGTTGATTAGCTGTTGCTGAGTATGAGAATCGGCCGAAAGCTTTACCGTTAAATTCATACTAATGTTGATGATGTTTTCCCAGGCAAGCCCTGTTCTTGAACGAAGGGCTGGTCACACAACGCTCCGGGTGTTTAAAAAAATACTTTACATCAAAATAATTTAAAATTCGCTCAATAAGGCGTTAGAATAAAAGTTTTCGTGGAAGTTTTGAACATTTCGAACACTACCTACGTTAAATGAAATTTTCACCCATTCTGATTAATGAAGGGTTATGAATAATATCTAGGATCATCCTCGGTCCTATCGAAGCCGGCATGCGGATGTTGTAAAGTTCTGAAAATGCATTATTTCCGATGACAAACGTTGAGGATCGAACAAGAAATATTTTCCAGCCCGCCCTCACAATTTGTTGATTCAAGGGTGAAATACGTGGAATTCGGAAACCTGAGGAAAATTTAATACGTTTTTTTTTTCATGTTGAGAAATGTATTAAGTTCTGGCTGGGTCAATAATTTATGGTGGTGATCCTGACGGTCCTCACAGCCAACATTCAATCGGCCGGCGACGAGGATTCAGAAAATGACGAAAGAGACGATAAAGAATCCGGAACGAGCTCATTCGTCCTCCGGCTGGTTTGGACCGCGATGCAAGTCTCTTGAAAGTTACACGTCTCATTGGGTGACTTCTGTTACTTCATACGCCGCTGATGGAATTGTTCATAATTGGCCTCAATTAGACGAGCAGTATCTAAAGCTTTTCAATGTAACACTTAAGTACGTTGGCAGGTGACAGCTCGTACGTAAAATAAAGGCAGCTCCGTGTTGAGAAATGCTACGAAATCGTGGGGACATGGACAGTCATTTGAAGGAGGTAGATTATTCATTTCAAGCGAGTTCCGTTTGGTTGATGGTGCTGATATTCAAATTTAAAAAACCCACACGGCATTATGAAGAACCAGACCTGTCAAGCATCATTCATCGTTGATTCCCGTATGAGAATAACAATAACAATGATGATGAATTCGCTATCCTCTGTTATGTATGTTTTTTTTACACAATTTCAACACTATTAGATTTAGATTTCAACGCTACAGTCATAATTTTAGATTATTTATAAAATACTTTAAAAAATTCACCTCGGGTTGTGTAGGTCAGTTTATTTCTTTTATTTGGTCATAATTCTCATTTAAAAAAAAAAAAAAAAACTGGCAGTTTGAATGATTCAAACTGTTTGTTCGAGGAAGGTATTTCAATAGCATCATGTTCACGGTGGCGTCATCAGTAGACAGTAATTATCCTCAACTATCACCATTGCAACGCTGACACTCATGAGTTATTATTTACGACCCCGCACGGGATCCAGCATTTTCCTAAATCAGCAGAGAACCGTATTTTTGTTAAAAGTATTTCTTCGTCTTAATGATTTCACGGTAGGTACTTATGAGTGAAAGTCGGATTTAAAGTTTACAAGAACAACTAGGATCGCAGAAAGCACAGAAAATCGAGGGTCTCTCTCTTCATTCGTTTACGTAGTTCATGTAGGTAGAATACAGAATACAGAATTCAGAACTTTTATTGACAGAAGTTATGTACAATACAAGTATTGGGTCTTCGGGCTAATACATCAACTGTTCACGTAGGTACGCCACCGACGAGAATGCCCTTTCGGATTCCACACTCGTGGATGGGATGGTTTTAAGGGTTGTGTACGACACAGTCAAGATTTTCTTATTTTCAGAACATATCGTTATCATTGTGGTTAGCCACCAGTCAACAGTAACAATTTTAAACATTGTTATAACTCTCACATCCACTAAACCCCATTATGCAACTACCACGTTTCCTTTTTTAACATCTGTTTTTTATTATAAAGAATAATTATTATTATTTTTCTTTCTATTGTGACTAATGCCTGATATTGCCTTTTTCTATTCCGTCTCGTACTTTATTTAATAAACGAACACTACACCCATTCGTATAGTGGTGACCCCGAATAAAATCTCCGGTGAGTAGTGTTTCTTACGAGGACGACCCTCTGTTGCATCCCACCGGAGACAACGCGAGCCAACTCGGACAACGCGAGACAACTAGGACAACGCGAGCCAACTCGGACAACGCGAGCCAACTCGGACAATGCGAGTCAACTCGGACAACGGGAGACAACTCGGACAACGCGAGCCACAGGACTCCTACATCCCTCCTACGACACCACCCGATCCATTTCGATTCCAGGTTACCACGGTGGCTGTTAGCGCGGTACCGTGGTGGGCATTCAAGTAGTGTCAACTGATCCGAAGTGGGCGTTCTAGTAGTGTCAACTGATCCGAAGTGGGCGTTCCCGTAGTGTCACTTGATCCGAAGACGGCCGAAAGTTCACGAATTTTAACGAAGATCATGGGTATGTCGAACAACCGCGGATCGACAACCGCAAGAGCGTTTGGGGAGTGCTGTGGGTAGCCACCAGTCAACAGCAACAATTTTGAACATTGTTATAACGCTCACGTCCACTAATCTAACCAACATACCAACATCTGCAACTACAACATTTCCTTTTTTAACTGGATGGTATTCGAAGATTTGGGCAAAACATACCACTCTTTTGACAGAAAAAGATGTCTCATGAAGACTTTCTCTGCAGATGAACAGAATAGACCAAATGGAAGACCTTCTTTGGTTACCATTCTGAAAACCCTCATTTCCAACGAATTAACGTCATCAAGTAAATAGTAATGAGTTATTTTTTTTAGTTATTTTTTATTTATTTATCATTAGGTATTGCTTTTTTTTAGACAGAGAGCACTGAGTTTGCCTTCTCTCCCTCAACATTTCCCTCGTCGATATCCGACTTTTCTTCTGCTTCTACGTCAACTCACATCACAAAATAAACCACTAATAAACTAAATCAAATTCGTGTCCATTAAACAACAGAAAGACTATTCGAAAAACTAATAGTGAGGTTCACAGGATTTGAAATCAGTAGCTCACAGAAAAAGAGAAAAAAAAAGAATGAGTGCGCATGGGACTCCACCAACGTCAAGTTTTGCGAATTACATTTTCTCCCGTGGAGAAAAACTAGGTACCCATTGATTTTTCAGTTTCTGAGAATGTTGCAACATGTTAGGGATTGTGTGCAGGGGAAAAGGCTAAATAATTTGCGAGCATTGACTATTTATTGAGTTTTTCAAAAAATGCGCGAGATTGCATTCCCTAGTTAACTTTTCTGTGTGTTACGTCTCTCGTCTCTCTATTGATTGCTCGTTTTACCGTTTTGTTCTTTTGGTGTCTCTAATTAAAAAACAAATAATATCAGTTGAGAGTCGGATGATTTCTGGAGTTTGGAATTGACCCGTCAAAAAACCATTGAAACTAACGGAGATAAACAATTTTCAATCCCTCAAAATTGGTGGATTAACGTTTCAAGCTCATCGCAGAAAATATTCCACTTTGGAAATGAAGTAACTCCATACATTTTGTACGGCTACGTTACTTAGTTATGTACCTTCGAGAATAAATATTATCAAAGGTGCTATTCATTGTTGACTTCAACCAATCAAACAATGACAAAAGATTTGACAATGCGCCGTAAGAAATGGACTAAATACTTGCACGTTTTCTTCAGGCTGACGCCCAACGAGCTGTCAAAAATCAAGGGGTACAAGTCCGCCTTCATGATCATCATGCCAAAGATAATCCGTAGTGTCGGTATGACGATACCTCTTATCGCTATCGTTTGTCTTCTCACAACGTGAAAATTGCATTAAAACTGCATTAAAACATTAAAATTGCATTTGAGCGGACAAAATGTAATTTTATATTATAGAATAAAACTATATAATCAGAATTTTGCAGCTTATTTTTACTGTATAGGTATAAGAGTTTAATGCTACATTCCCAAGGCACCTGAATAAATCATTAAAATTATCATTAAAAATTAATCAAGTCCGTCAAACATTTCTCCGAAGTCTTTCATTTCCGAATAGAGAGCGTCTTCGTTTATCAGGAGTCTCTGCAAAGCCCGATGGAGCCAAATGATGAAAAAAAAGAAGTATTATTTCAGCGTACTTTTTTAACTTAAGAAAGTACAAAGTACAAATCATCAAAATGAAGTACAGTACCTACTCCTAAAAAAAAAGTACAGTTGGCAACCCTATGGATGCGGCATCTGATGAAAACCTCATCACAGCCCTCTACCAATATGTTGACTAGCACATCCGCTGAATGAATAATGGACAAAAGCAATCAAAGAAAGGACGGGATTAAGACGACAATTTACTTGTGTAAAACGATGTAATTACAATAAAATATCCTAGAAAACAGATTTATTGTTTATCGTACAAGGTTTAATGTGAGTTAAGTAATGTGTATTACACTTCTACAAATAGACGAATTGAATTAAATTGACTCTTGAGCTGGCGAGATACAGAAAAGAAGAAAAACTAGCTTAGTGATGGTTTCGTCAATTTTCCGATCCAAACTGATACACATTTATTTTTACCAATATAAATAAATCATTAAAATTTAATGATTGATTATTTGAGATACTGTTAAACATTTTTGTATTAGATGTCCCCCAGTATGAAAATTGGGCTGAAGTTTGATTTATGCTTTTGTTGATGGTTTTGGTTTATTATCGTCGGTAATGAACCATTGGAATCGCCCAAAGAAAACATTTTTTTAACCCCCCCTCAAAATTTGTTGGTTTACGTTTCAAGATACGTAGATTCAGAAAATCGAATAAAAAAAAATCCGTCCGTCCGCCGTACACCATACGCCGTCCGCCTCCGCGGCACTTTGCCCAGTTAGCGTTGAGTTAAAATTACGAAATTTTTTTTATGGGTTCCAACCAACCCCACAATGGTCCTCGAAACTTTTCATAACCCTAGGTCAAGGGGAAGGGGTTCAATACGAATTTGAAATTTTGAAAATTCCAAAACTCGAAAAATGCCCATCAAACAGTATGTTTTTTATTTCATATTTAGATAGAGTTTATTACTAAAAATATTTTAAGACCATCCGCAGCTTTGTACGACCAGCCGTTCGTTCACAATGACGGCTCAAAGGTTGTGCCTGTCAACAGGATCGTGAATCAAACGGTCGAAATACAGGTCAATTTTCATACTAACGAGCTGTTTGGAACATCATATGGTTTTAATGATGTCGAGTTTTTTGTTCTGAGGTACGTTTTGTGCTATGGAAATGAAGAATTTCGAATGATTGTAGGTAGGTACTTCTTTTATAGAAAAATTATTACCGACGTAGAAACCCAAGAATTATATCGGTACATTTTATTTGTAATTAATTCATCATCTCTATCATTCAGGTTCTGCACAAAGCAACCCAGGCAATTCCAACAGCCGGATATCGTATTAATTAATTATAATTAATAATAATTATTATTAATCATAAATACAAATGATTATTATTAATACCTAACAATAAATTATAATAATTTTCACTAGGTACCTCCTTGATAAAATTATTAATAATTAGTGATAATTCATAATAATAATTAATCTAACATTTAGGATCTAGACATTTAGACCTAGTGATCTAGACAGAAGGGTGATCTGTACAAAGATTTTAAAACTGTTATGTTTAAGGAAGACACAATTTATTTTTAAATGTATTTAACGAAGGAAGTGTTGAGTTAAGCAACTTTTGTATGAAGAAACAATTTTTTTATGATGGATATAGGAATTGTTAAAAAATACTTAACTCGACGGTAATTTGATATTTTATATATTGGAACTGTTGAGAGTACAAGTAGATTTAAAATTACGATCCGTATTTACACAATGCTTATTAATATTAGTAAGGAAGAAATGGAGGTTTAAAATATTTGGCTCCCCTTGACCCCTCTGACGTCATCCATTCCTGCCGGTCCACGTACGTCATTTCCTGTGAGGTGTTCTTGCCGGCCACTTGTCTGACGTCATCCACCCCTTGCCGGTCCACGTACGTCATATCCTGTGAGGTGCTCTTGCCGGCCACTAGTCTGACGTCATCCACCCCCTGCAGATCCACGTACCTACGTCATCATATCCTGTGAGGTGTTCTTGCCGGCCACTTGTCTGACGTCATCCACCCCCTGCCGGTCCACGTACGTCATATCCCGTGAGGTGTTCTTGCCGGCCAGTTGTCTGACGTCATCTACCCCCTGCCGGTCTACGTACGTCATATCCTGTGAGGTGTTCTTGCCGGTCACTTGTCTGACGTCATCCACCCCCTGCCGGTCTACGTACGTCATATCCTGTAAGGTATTCTTACCAGCCACTTGTCTGACGGCATCCACCCCCTGCCGGTCCACATAATATGTCATATCCAGTGAGGTGTTCTTGCCGCCCACTTGTCTGACGTCATCCACCCCTGCAGGTCCACGTACGTCATATCCTGTGAGGTGTTCTTGGCGGCACCTGTTTGACGTCATATCTTTTGACGTAGTTCGTCGCTTGTGTTGCGACGTCATAATTCACCTCATCCACGGGCCTCTCAGATAATATTATTATCTGAGAGGCCCGTGGATGAGGTGAATTAAGGAGACAAAATAGACTTCATATCGAATCGAGGTGTTTATTTGAATTTTTCTTCTTAAATGGTTTGGCTGCAGACATGCCAGTCATAGCCATTGGATTCGTGATTCAAAGCAACCATAAAGTGGGTTCAGCTTTCGTACGAGTACGCAACCACAAGGGACATTTTATGTCTTTGCGCCCCCTCCCACACCCACACCACGTACCACGTACCTCGTACTTCATTGTTGTAGAAATCATACCTGTGTGTAAGCCCTTACTGAACGAACTATCGGTCGTACAACGCTCGGTGGTCTGAAAAAATACTGGTAGGTAATCGAAATCCTTATTTAGAAAACTATACCCTTCTATTTAACATTAATTATTCTTTGTATAAATCACTCTTTTGTCCAGTTCACTAACTTGGTAGGTTAATATCAAAGTGCCAAACTCGTACGTTTCTTGTACATACGCACGTAGGTACCTTTGTATGTCACAATCAGAATCCACTTCCTTCCACTTCATAGTGTTCGGCTGTTGGAGATATAGGAAGTAACTCCCACGAGCATTGTGAATTTGAATCTCATAAATACCAAGTAATGCGGTAATAGAGGTGTGACCGCCTCTACAAACATTTGCCCGCATTACGTCAAAAGAGGGCGGTGGGGCACGGGGTAATAAGAGCAGTGAAAGGGCCTTTGGAAACGTTACGTAAAAAACAATATTAGTTAGCTTGAGTCGAGAGGCAGGCTGAGGAACCTACCTAATCGCCAGAGAATCTCAAAAGGCCCGACAACTGGACCGAAAATCGCGGGTCAATTATTACTTTCCTATGGAAGTGATGTACACAGTCATTTAACCTACATATCTAATAGTATACTATACTATAATAGTATACTATACTAGTATACCTACTAATAGTATACTATTAGGTACTACGTGTCCCTATATACCAATATATGCATATATGTACGTGTCACTTCATATTACACCAAATCCAACATTTCGCAAGAACATAAGTGAAGATAATATTATTATCGAAGACCATCAGTTGTATAATAGAAATAGATTCTATTTCAAATTTGAATTTTTGATATGTCCAAAATCACTACAAAAACATGATATAATGTCTGAAAATAACCCACTCGGAAAATACTACTCCAAGTTTACTCATGAAATGATTACTCCACTATCCAAAAATTTGTTTTGTAAAGAAAATAATTATAATTTAGGAATATTGCTAAAACGAACAAAAATGTGTAAAATCATCTAAAATAGAAGAAAATAGTTGTGATCAGTAGAATTGAGAAATTTGGCTGATAAATCAAACACTATTCAAGTTTCACGGTTCCAAAATGGTGAAAGTTTTTAATATACGAGTATTATTGGTGGTTGGATGATGGTAGTCTGACTACCACCACGACTGGGACATTTCCATTAGGGTCCTACTTCTAACGCCACATGCACAAAACATCATTCGTTTCAACCTGCATAAATGAAGAATAAGCCACCCATGAACGGTTTTAAAATGTTCAAGGTTGTTTTTTCCATGTCGAAAAATAAGTTGCAACACCAATAGTAGGTGTGTAGGAAACGAGAGAGAAAAAAATCGAGGAGTGGACTGGATATTATTGGTTACTCGTGGTAACTTCGTGATTATAAAACATGATCTATTGTGGAGAGCGCAGTAGAAACTTGCTATACCCATAACTCAAAGAATCGTAACCAAGCTCTGCTGTCCCTGCACTATGAATATCGTATACATAATTGAATAGATATTAATCGTTATTAAACACAAATATTATTATACTCGTGATGAGATATTTTGAAAGCAGATGATCCGTAAATAGTAAATGTGGAAATCAATCTTCAAAAACCCTGCAAATTCTTGACACAACTCTTGATCACGAGTTTGTTGATCAACGAATATGTTGATCCAAGGATTTGGTGATCCACGGATTTGTTAATACAAGGATTTGGTGACCCACGGATTTGGTAATCCAACGATTTGGTGATCCAAAGATTTGTCAATCCAAGTATTAAATACAAGTATTTGTATTAAATACAAATTTTGTTAATCAGAGGATTTGTTAATTCAAGGATTTTTTTAATCCGATGATTTGTTAATCCATGTATTTGTTGTTCAACGGAGTTGTTAATCCAAAGATTGGTTAATCCAAGGATTTGTTGGTACAAGGATTTATTGATACAAGGATTAGTTGATCCACGGATTTGTTGATCCAAAGTTTCATTGATCCATGGATTTGTTGATCCACGGATTTATTAATCCGAGCATTCGTTGATCCACGGATTTGTTAATACAAGGATTTATTAATCCAAGGATACGTTGATCCTCGGATTTGCTGGTCTACGTATTTAATAATCCAGGATATGGAAAGCCCGTAAACCAAATTTCGTAATTTTAGCATAACACTAACGGACGAACTTTTTTAATTCGACTTTTTTAATCTACGTATCTTGAAACGTAAACAAACTAGCAAATTTTGAGGGGAGGGGGGAGAGGTAATTTTTCCCCCTGGCTATTCCAGTGGTTCATTATTGATGATAATAAACCAAAATACCTCATTTAAGAGCTCCATTGTAAATTTAAGTGCTATTGTGAATATCTTATACGATGTCATCTCATGTCAACATCCAGCGTACACCTGTACCCTGGTATTTTTCATTAAATAATAAACCAAAAGCCTAAATATAAATGAAGGCTACAGGGGAAGAAGGGTATAATTCCACTGTCGATTTCGAGGTTTCAATGCCGTCTAGAGGCTTTCTGGAGTAGTTTCACGTGGACCACGTGACGTGGTAGGTCGGTACTGGTGAAAAACGATTTCATTCCATGATGATTTGGAATAGGTAGTTGATAATTTTTTTTCATACCTTGGCAACGTATCATGAGATGGTTAAGTTAGTTTGTGCTCTCCTGAACATTTTCCAATTTTGGAATCGTACCCTTCTTCCCCTGTACCCTTCAAATATCAAAACCCCAAAAACGCCAATATTTGTGTTTGTCTATTTTACTTTATACAGAACCACAAATCGTCTGTATTATCCACACAACCGACTAACGAGCACTTACTATCTTGTGTGACCCTCGTAGTACAATAATTACGTTAAAGAACGTCATAAAATATCAACTTGAGGTCCCTTCGAATTACTACACTTACCACGTAATCGCCATCTTCTATGAACGGTTGTAATTATTTGTTGAAAATGGGGAAGTCGTGCCTTCAAGCTTGCTGTCTACGGATGAGAACATGACCTTTGCCGACTCATCAAGCGGGAAAAGGCAGGTGTAGATTGGTAGCGCCTTGTAACTATATTTTTGGTGGAAGCCCCTGACATTTGGACAACCAAAAATGAAATGTAACGCTCAACAAGTAACGAGCGGCCTTGCGATGGAAAATAAGTGGACATTCGATCGCCATTTCCGACGGTACATGTCTATTTGGAAATTAACAGTATCAATAGACTGGTGACGGGGAATTGATGTAATGACCCAACATCGAATTATTTTAATTGAGAAATTGATGGAACCATCTGCCAATAGTTGAACTGCACTGGTGCGTTTCTACTCCTTACGCGGCATGCACAACGTCGTGCACAACGCGGTAGCGTTCCGCCCCACCTAGCAAACAAGTTGAGAGAAACGAACGGTACCGATGTTTACCGGACCTGACGAATCCATATTTCGGATCCTATTTGACATAATATATTATTATTATATTAAGATATTATCAACTTGAAATTAGGCGTGGGTCATCTTGGTGCGGTTACAGAAAGCCCTGAATGTTCAGGGAAATTTTCATCGTTTCCTCATTTTCCCCCCAGTATTTTCTCTTTTGTTTTCTTTAATAGACCATTAAGTTTTTTTATTATATAATAAAAAACTTAATGATCTATTAAAGAAAACAAAAGAGAAAATACTGGGGGCAAATGAGGAAACGATGAAATTTTCCCCATTATTATATATTATTATTATATGGATGCGTTGAATGACCAAATACTAGTCGTTGGTTTTTGAAGGTCTTTTATTACACGTCGTTTCCGCCCAGGAACTGGGCCCTATTCATGTGGACATATGATGAGATGAAGTAAATGTCACATAGGGGATTTGAACAGGGGATAGCACACATTCAACGCATCCATATACTTCATGGTCATTCAACGCATCCATATGGTCATTGGTCATTCAACATGGTCATTAAACATGGTCATTCAACGCATCCATATACTTCCACTAGTCATCAGGATCATAACACTATTATTATTATATATTATATCCCAAGTTATCTTAATGTTCGGGCTTTATTACCCGGTAAGTGAAGGAGGCGCAAATGTATGTTGTCATGAGGTGATGGTAGCTATCCTTGCAACTGGCGACTCAAACATTGAAACAATTTCAAAACTGAATCGATCCATCTCCCGAATTCAAGAATGGACAACCAAATGAAGAATCCGTATGAATGAGGCTAACTCAGTTCATGTTGACTTTACTAACAAGCAAATCAAATATGAACCGGTGTACCTTAATTACAAAATTATCCCGTACGCCAATGAGGCTAAATACCCTGGTAGACGCTCGACGCGAAACTGAGGTGGAAGTCACACGTCAAAAAAAAAGAAGGCAGAACTCACTTTAAAATTTCGAAAGATGTACTGGTTGTTGGGAAGACATTCAAAAATGTCCGTCCACAACAAAGTCATCCTGTACAACCAAGTCCTGAAACCTGTTTGGACTTATGGTGCGCAACTGTGGGGATGCACCGCTCAGTCAAATCGCGACATTATTCAACGCTTTCAGAATAATGTGTTGCGTACCTGCGTAGACGCATACAGATATTTCCGCAACGACAGACTTCACATCGAACTACAAATTGACCCTGGCAAGGAAGTAATTCGGAAGCAAGCCATCAAACATATCGTGAGGCTTCAAGGTCACATCAACGAGGAGGTAGTCCAACTCCCTTACACGGATGATCTACTCAGACGACTCAAGAGGACCAAACCACACGAGCTGATCTAGTTGGTGTGACTACTATTATAAGAGCCAATGAGAACAATGAGAACTAAGTAAAGTACTCTTGGTCTCCATTAACCCCCCAAAATTGTTAAATGAATATTGCTTATAAGTAGATTGTGTATTCACTTTGTGTACATATTATAACTTGGTGCAAATAAAGAAATATCAAAAAAATGTGGTGATGTTGGTTCGGTATTTATTATTTGTGATAATAAATGCCTTTTCCGTAATTGGACCAGCTGATGAAGAATCCACGTTGGGCCAATCCCCTTTTGGCAGCCGGTACGTCCAGTTTGACTACCCATTTTCCGTATTTTTCTTGCCAGTATCGCCACTTATTTTCAACCAGTATCGCCACTTATTTTTGCAGGTCCCCATATTGAAAGCTCAATCTTTCAGGGTCCCTTCCATCCCACAAGTTAGCGGACTTCACGCGAGTTTCAGCCCTCGTTGGCGGACCGAGATCTCCATCGTACGCTGAACGTGGTGAGCAGCACAGTATCAGGTAAGCCAATTCACAGTAATTCCTGTCGGGCGTCCGTAGCTGCATGGCGATTGAAGTTGTCCCCTCACTTCCGAGTCAGCCGTTTTAAATCAGCTAAAACGCCTTCAGTTAAATCTCATTTTAGTCCGAGTTGGTGGTTCAGGCCTCCAACACACTCAGAAATAGCATTTTCCACTGAACGTTTCAAGTCGCTAGGTCTAAAGGGGCCGAGTTATACAACTTCAAACTCCCGGTTTTTCGCCCTTACCTTGTTCTCCTTCTTCTTCTCCTAGTCCAGACCTTCTTTTAACATGACCCAGTGTCACTTGAAAGATTTAACCCATTATCTCAACCCGAGAAAATTTTAGGAACAAAACACTGACATTTAGGCCAATTTAGGCTAATTTTGGCCGCTTTGACGTGTCCACAGTTCATCAACATGAAATTTGGTGTGGATCTTCTTGGCGTAAATAATAGAAAGAAGACATGAAATTTTAAGTCGCAAGGTCTAAAGGTGACTGAGTTGTATAACATCAAAAACCCCTTAGCATGTTTTTCTTTTAATTAAGACGGTCTCTCCTTTATTCTTACGATATCTCATTCTGTTATCAGATTAGAGCAGATGAACCTTGAAGAATCTCAAGTAACCACCACGATTTTTCATCTTCAAAGTGCTCTAGTTTGAGAACGGAATAAGACATCGCAATTCTAATACAATGTATTATTATATGTATTATTGTATGTATTGTTATACGTACTCGTGTCGGAATCTCTCCTTGGCGCCATGGTAAGACGTTTTTATTACTACACATATATACCGTACGGTACTTGTGAAGTGGTTAGGACATCTGTTTAGAAGGAAGGAAAAGGGCGGGCTGGGAAAGTGGATATCATCACTTTTTCCGGCTGGTGTAGAATGATATTTGCGAGGGGTGATTTTTAGGCGGAGTGTTTTTTGGAAGATATAACATATTATGTTACTCTCAGCAAGAAACCTATACATGTTTAATTAAACCTATTGTTTGCATATTGTACATTTATGTACTTATAAGTGACTTGTGGCGAGGTTATCGGATACTTGTTCCAAAGCTACTCGGACGAAGGTAACGAATTGGAGTTCAACTTTTGTCGATTCGAAGGTTGATGGGTTCAGCCCACAAGTACCGATCGATTTCTGACCGGTCTTGGGTGAAACAATAAGTTAACCCTGCGGTACGTGATCCAGGGCATTTCAAAAATGGTCGTATCATTTATAATGGCGATGTCGAGGTTGAGTCTTTAAATTAAATGTCCACGGCCCTCCCTCGGTGAATATCTTTCGATAACGGTATCAGGCATCGCTTTTGTTACGTGAAAGCTCAGAGCAAAAAGAAATTTGGGTCAGTTTTAGGGTCGGACCGGGCTCGTAGGTCTTGAGAGGGTAAGGCCAAGTTAGTTACTGGTTTTGTAGGTCGGGCTCCAACGCGCCAATTACAAATGGAGTGAAGGGGGTAGGGCTGATTTGACGTCTGATCGACGTTTTCACACCCCTTTGAGCTCAATCACGTCGTTCATTAAGTCGTTTTATTTAAATGAAATATTCCTCTACCATAAAATCGTAGGTAAAGGTGAATTACAAATGAATACATGTTGGGCCGTGGATTAGCATCCCGGTATATCTACCCATATTCGTTCAATGACTTCTTTCGAAATGTTTCAGCTCAAAATGGTGTGTTATTTATTGCATGTAACATCCCATATTGCGTCAATATAAGTAATATATTAACAACAATAATAATAATATCCATGTACTATAATACATCCTATGTTGGCGACGAGGATAGTAGATTATAAACCCCTATTTTTTATGAGAAACAACCATTGGGGGGGCCTGGCAATATTTGCCCTTCACCTATTTTGTGTAGTAAAGTCAGAGCTCTTTGAGTTCACCAAATGGTTATCTGACCATGATCACGGTCAAGAGCGACCCTCGACAGTCGTCCCACAAAAGTCCACCCCAAAGTACCGCAATGCCTCAACCACGGTCTTGGAGAAGATGGAGCACCAATCATGAAGCTCCCCTGACCAATTTGATGGAGTATTGCAGAATATTGCAGGAATATTCTCTGATTCTAGCTCCCTCGCATAGTCATGGACATGATGGTGGAGTTGGTTGACGAAGTCACCATCCTGACGAGAAGCTTCTTAGGTAAAATAACAGCGTAATGGAGCACTATGTATAACTTCGACAAAAATCTGAAAGCGAAGTATGGGAGGAAGGTCCAAGAGCATTTCCAAGCTTTCTAAAACGATTTATCAGTGGCGAATGTGACAAGAAGAAAACCATGATAACAGAATCTCTGATATTGAAGAGTGTTTGAGGGAACACAGGATCTAGGGCAGGATCTGAGGCTGACAATCGAGATGCACGTTCTAGAAATAGTCAGGAAGTGTCTTAATTTTCCTCGAAAATACGCATCAACAACAAAACCTATTTGGACTGTTCGGACTCTGTTATGAGGACCCAAACTGCACCCTAGTTGAGTTCTTGTTTCATTAAAAGAGATTCACAGTCCACCATTCTAAGGTCACCATCCTAACAATACTGACAAACACTCCACGCTGTGCCAGTGAAAAATGTAGATATGGCAGAGGTAGCAATAATATTTGCCCGTATACACCTATTTTGTGTTGTGTACTGTTGTAAAAAATACAAATTCTGATACTCGTACAGCAAAGTCACTTTTCTGAGTTAACCAAATGGTCATCTCAACGGGACGGAGCCAGTCCCAACTTGGCATTTGTTGAGAACTTCACTTGTTATTCTCCCTGATCTGTAAGAGTTGGAAATTGTAGACCTACAAATACCTGTATCTCTTAGAGAATTTGTCCTTCAGGCCATACTGCATAAATAGGTCTTTAATTAAGGTAGCACTCTCGATTTAAAGGTTGCGACTACTGATCGCCCTTCTGATTATTTCCAACGGCTGATTATTCTAATATGAACCTCTACCGTGTAATAATGCACTGTGGAATGAGGTCAAGAAACATCTAAGAATTAACCAAATAACGGAGCCGAGGTAGAAGGTCTGATAGGGTCACAGATGTGAGGGTGGGGTCAGTGATGTAAAGCTAAGGTCAGTACCGCCCTCCCTAAGGCACTGCTCCGGTTTCATTCTCTTGCTCAACACTAGGTCTGCCCGCAGCAGCCCTGCTCACTTGTAATAGGGTTCAGGAGCTCAGGGCAACGGAAATTCAAGTTGAGAGTGGAAGTGGACGACGGACGGGAAGGTGGAGTTCGAAGATCAAGGGCGACCCAGTCTACGCACACACAGGTTATAGACGTAGAAAAATTGGAACTTGGAAATTGGAAATTTATCTGTGGGCTTAATGAATTGAGGGCAGCTCGAAGGTAACAAAAGTAGAAAACACAAATTCTAGATCCCATGCCTGTGACAACATTGGCCAACAAAAAAAGTGTTGTTTGAGATATAGCTCTTACCTCTTTTCTAGCTACGTTTATGAGTTGAAAATTGTTCTTTAAAAAAATCCTCGTTAATTTTTCACTTTCAATAACTCTTTCTGTGGTTTTTGAGGTGCAGAATCCGAATTTGAAATCCGATATTAGTTATCTTCTTCCATTCCACGGAAAACAGTGGTAATGTTGACAAAGTACATACAAAACATACAAACATACATACAAAAATCCCCAAAAACAGTGTTTTATACTTTTTAAATGCATTTTTTGAAAAACTACTGCATATAGAAAACATCTACTTCCAAAGTCGGATTCAGCATGAAAAATCCTGTAAGAATCTCTCTCTCTCATTTGTCAAATCTTTAAAATAAGCCACTGGTAAATTTGCATCAACATGTTGAATTACCAACTTTTGTGTTCCTCAATCCTCACCCAAAGTAACAAAGTGAACGTATCAGGTGAAAATTTACCAGCGGTTTTTTTTTTTTTTTTAAATAGATTTTACAAATAAAATCGAAGATAATAAACCAAAAGGAGGAATAATTACAGGACCGTTCATGCTGAATCAGAATCTGGAAGTAGATCTTTTCTATCTTAGTTTTTTCAAAAAATGCATATATTTTATATAGGTATAAAATATCGATGATAATAAACCAAAAATTATAAAACCGTGTTTTTGGGATTTTTTTCAACTTTACCACTGTTTTCCGTGGAATGGAAGAGGATAACTGAAATAACTGCACCTCCAGAACTATAGAAAGAGTTATTGAAAGTGAAAAATGAACTAGCGAAGCTAGAAAAGAGGTAGATATAAAAGCTATACCTCAAAAACTAGACCTGATGTCGAAAATTGGGTTTCAGATTTGGATTCAGCACACCAAAATAACCCTAACACCAACCCTTATCATCTCTGCACCAAACAACACCTTTTTTTGTTGGCCAGTGTAATATACGTTTTTCATCTAATTCATTCATTTCCACCCTATTTAATAATATCACTAATATCATAATATGATATATTATATCGAGGGTCTCACGGCAACACCCCACATCGTCACATTTTAGGCTCTGCTGAAAAGTCGCCCAAATGATGATGTGGGCAGTTGCCGTGAGACCCCCGATATTTCATGTAATATTGTATTATCAGCTCACTGTCAGGTAGATATCTACTATTTGTCGATTCAACTCCCGAATTCTCTCTCTCGAAGCCGTTTGAAATTCCATACGTGCCCCCTCAAATTGTGGTCGTAATAACTGTGATGCACAGGGGTGTAGCGTCATTGGAAACGCAGGAAGCGGCGCTTCCCCACAAGAAATAAAGAATGTAGGTAAGTTGAATGATGAAACAATTTATTGAGAATAATAAAATACTTTGTCAACAGTTAAACATTGAATTGAAATATTGAATCGCCCGCTCAATATGCCACAGTTACTGACAGTTACCTACCTTTGCTGATTGCTTTGAATCACAAATCCAATGACTATGACTGGCCTGGCTGAAGCCTGATTGAGTGCGGTGCCTCACACTACGCTCCTGGTGATGCATCACTTGGTTCTGTTCTCAACCCTCCAACGACCATTACCGGTAGGTCAAAGCGTGTAGGTAGCCGCGAGGGTGAAACCTAATCAACACGGGGGCAAGAAGATGAAATTATATGTTGTCGAGCTCAAGAGAGCGAGTTAATTCATGTCAGTCGACGAATCGACTAGCGCTGAACGTGTTCTCGCAATTTCCATTAGGATTATGTAAACAACTGCGACTGTAAAGACGCTATTCACACCTTCGCTTATGTATTTGAATAGCGGCCATTAATAATATTCATGCTCCACGCCCGAAGAATTTATGTCCTGTTGTATACACCATAATTTAGGTTTAGGAACGACCCTCGGACGTAAGGCGTCTAGTTGGGAGGACTCACCTTAACTACAACACAATGTTATATGCGAAACCATGAAGAAACCGTGAAAATAAAATAGAAATCCTCTAAAAAACCATAAGTTACACTGGTACACCGGTTTGATGATCAAACCATCTATATAACTAAATTTAGAGACAATTTTCGTGTTCCTTGGGTATTTTCGAAAAATTTCACTAGGTACAGTCGAACTGGAGTCGAAAGAATTTGGGGTCTGTCTGTCTGTTTGTTTGTCTGTCTGTTTGTTCGTCCTTCAATTACGCAAAAACGGCTCAATGGATCGAACCCTTCTCCCGTATTTAAATGTTTCCGTGATCGGGGAAGGACATAGGGGGGTTCACTTCCGGATCCGATGCATAAGGGTGGGGGTATATAGGGAAGCCGAAATTTAAAAAAAATTAAAATTCCCAAAAACGGCTCGATGGATCGGTTTCCCATGTTCATGAACTAGTTAATCTAGTTCATTTATTCTAGTATTTTAAAAAGTGCCTACTCTCTGTCAATATGGTATGTTATGTAAAATAACGGTGATTTTATTTTATTTATTTTTCTTACGTTTTTATTTAATAAGAACGTCAAAAAAAGATGAATTGAACCCATTTTCCGTATTAAGATGTTTCCGTTATCGGGGAAGGACATAGGGGGGTTCACTTCCGGATCCGATGCATAGGGGTGGGGGTTTATAGGGAAGCCCAAATATGAAAATCTTAAATTCTTCCTCCCCGTGAGACAGATGAATATTATTTTTGGTATTTAAGATTATAAGGGTTTGTAAAGGGGACATGTAATTGCCTCTTAAGAGGTACATGTCCATAAAGCGACAGGTAAGAGTGGCAGATGGACACACCCCGAGTTCTGACCGTCAGCGACGGTCTTGACAGCTAGTAGTCAATAACGTCCAGTAGTCATAGTTTTTAGTGAAAAAACTATGAAGTGTTTCTTTGTATATTTTCTCATTGATGAATAAAAAAATTCTTAAACCACATCATCAGCAGCATGTTGATGATCCTGAATGTCAATCCAGTCAATCTGAATGGACAGCTTGGTAGTATGGTGATGCGGCAGTGATCGTCCAAGTACGTCAAAACACGCTATTCGTTTAGCGAAAAGGCCCTTAGCTTTTACGAACAAACTACGCAGCTGCAGACGGACCGGAACTGCTCCAACTTACAAACTACTTTATCTTACTCTTATCTTATGCGAAGTAGTTCATTGCAACAATATGCCTATTCAAATTCGTAGTGCAAGTTACTACCATCGAATTCCCAGAGTCTCTAGATTTCTTATCGAAGAGAACGAAGGTCGAGTTTGGTTCTGGTTGAACAAATTGTACATTCTCTATTGTGAAGGGCGTCGATATCGACGGATGCCAATAGTGATCAACTATCAGTATTCAGTGGTTGGTACCCTACGCAGCTCCCCCGCAATGACGCAATCGTCTTTTTAAGAAATCACTCGAGCCTCCAAAAGGTAAGCCCCGATCCCGCCTCCATTCACGAATCTTACACAAAAGAAACTTGCGTAACAGGGGCAGCATCCAAGTCCCTTTCTCGTAAAAGGCGGAATCGACGGATATTAAAAGTGGAGGGCACGAGATAATTAGGGGACTAGTACCTCAAAGTTTCAAGTTCGATGAAGAGCGTCGCGATAACTCCCTGAATCTCTAATAAGTACTTGTACCTGCAGTGAGAGTTTCAGGTTACTAAATATATACCACAACCGTAACAATTATGAACGGCAAATCTTACTTTGAGGAGAGCCAATAAGACAAGGTTTTAGTATTAGCTGAGGTGAAACTGTTCGCTGCAATTTCGTGGATATTAACAAATGCACAGGCACGCATCATGGCTGTAAGAGCAAATTTTCGAGGAAATAACTGCTTTTATGTAAAATGTCTCCACTTTGCTGGTTTTATAACAAACTTTGTCTACTTTTTTGCCGAGTAACACCTCAGTTTACCTATAGATTTTTCAATGCTGAACACGATGGTGAAGTCAGAATTGCGTTATCTCATTCCGTTATCAGATGAGAGCAGATGAAACGTGAAGAACATCTCAAGGCACAATCACCTTTCTTCATCTTCAAAGTGGTCCAGTTTGAGAACGGAATAAGATATCGCAACTGTACTCGTAACTTCAACATCGTGTTCAGCATTTAAAAAATTGGCTTTAGAACTCTGGACGTCAGAAGTTGTTTGTCCTGTAAAATTTCCAAAAATGGAATCAGCTGGTTTTGATAGCAAATGCCTCAATTAAGCCTTATATCGAATTCGGCGTTATTAAAATATATTAAACCATATTCAGCATGGATAGACTCCTACGTCCAATTCGGCTGGAACTGGACCCAAAAGCAGCTACTGCGGCACTTGAATGTAAGCACTAGTTCCACCACCTTCGAAAGTTTTATTCGCAGCTTCCCAGAACCTCCTTCTGTGTAGAGCTTGGGATAGGCAAGTCTGGTAGTGTGGGCGATGTCTCCACTCGAAAGGCCGAATAACGATATCAAAGGGCCCCTGGCAATATTTGGAACCACAAGCTACCTACACTCGGACCAAAGAAGCTCATTCATGTCTGAAGAGCTTTATTTATTTGTTTATTTACATCATTTAACGGGCAGATGCCCAATTCACAAGAAAAATATATGTGTTCATAGGTATGTACCTAATAAAAAAAAAAGAAAAATAATATCTAAGGGTATTAAAAAAGGTCGCGTAGCAAAATTAGAAATGATACATGTATAATATGTATATTAAAAATGGTACAGTAGGTGGGGTAATGTAAATAAGACAATAATATGAAGGTCAAGCAAGTAATCGATCGCAGATCATCAAGTGGGCTTCAGAGCCGCCAGTACCCTGCGACGAAAGGGAACAAGGGCCTAACCAAACAGGGCCACATCCAATTGGCTAAATTCTCTCTAAATCCGAATCATTGGTGAATTCAGCAAGAAGTTAGTTGCAGAAGTGGGTACCAATATAAAATGTGGGTGTAATGCGGGTTGGATACGGAGGAACGTACAGCCCAAGTGTCCCGAGCAAGTGACGAGTGTATGGACCAGCTTATACAAGAACAGTGTGTCCATGAGCCGCTCTCTATTAGTATCAACTCTCCCTCTTGGCGGTGGCCAGGGGGTTCCAGATTTGTATGCAAAGAAATGTAAGAAACTTCGCTGAACTCTTTCTACTGCAGCTTTTCCATTTGCGTTGTAGGAAGACCACACACATCAACAGTACTCCAGGCTGGGACGCACTAGTGCACTGAACAACAGCCGCAAGATGTTGAGGTCCGCGAGATCTCATAACAAAACCAAGTCCCCTCATCGTCTTACTGGTTGACATTGTGATCTAGGTGGTGATCTAGGTGGTGATCTAGGTCTGAAACGGATTTTGGTATTAAATTTTTTCGGAAATTCGAGTTTTAAACATTTTGGACCGAGGACAATAGTTTCCTATTCGTTGAAAATTCGCTAAAAGCGAATGCTATATCAGTCAGATATCAGTCTTCGAAAGCTTTCACCTCCGCACAAAACTTGATGACGATGGATTCCACATGGATCTATAATTTGTAGATAAATAAAACATTGAAATATACGTGAATTCTTCACTTATCAATCTCACAAAATCAATTAGATACACATTACATTACACAAATTTCCAACAAGTGCCATTCCAGAAGAGGACAAAGAATCTGCTTAAAACAACGTCTTTTCGCAAATGTTTGTAAATTTCCACCTTCGGAAGCTTTCATTTTTACTCAGAAACCGTGACCTGAAATTTGAATTTCCTTACACAAGTATTGACCATTTATATCAACAAATGAAGTCGACCCAGCCCAAATTGTATTTCCTGCATTGTTTAGCCGAATATCCGCTACAGTTGTAGGCCACTCTGCAACGGGCTAACCACGCAATATAGACGGGTATATCTTATTTTCACAGAGATACAGGCAGAATAGAACGAAACCGAATTTGTTTCGGAAGATCTGGAGGTAAAGATCTGGAAGTTTGGAGGTAAAATTCTTTCCTATCTACGTGATGTTGGGAATAATTATTATACCACTCCATCCAAGATACCTGTATTGATTACTTAACACCAACACCAAGGATCTTTGAACACAGATTCGACTTTGTGACCGCGGGTGATGTATCCGTACGACTACTTTGCTTACGGTGAAAGCTTTGTTGTTTATAAAACCTGCGCAAGATCCTTTGACTACCTTCACAATCAGATGCACTGTCTCCAAAAAGAGTAAAAATCTAGTGATTCAGGTGATGGTGGTTAAAACGTCAAACGAATATCTTGCGCTGTACCGAAAAATTCCAAAATGTTATTTGAAGAAAAAATATAAACAAGGCATACTGATTGCGGACAGACTGCTATCCAAAGACTGTTCGCTGGTGGTTTATACGAAAGTCTTGGCGTGGAAATCGCTATTTTGGGGACTTTTGGGCAAACCCGACATTGGTATAAAGAACGTATTAAAGGCTCTCAGAAAAGACAGTCAGTCGTCTTTGTGTTGGCATGTTTACGGAAAGCTAAGAGCAATCAAAGGAGAGTTCGGAAAAGCAATAGAATGTTACAACAGCGCTCTGACTATCGCTCCGGAGAGCGTCGGTGTCACGAGAGATTTAGCGTTAGCTAAAGTGCAAATGGGGGACATGGGCGGGTTCAAAGAAGCAACTGGCACGGTTCTAAAATCATTGCCACGATCACGTCAATCCTGGATATCATTCGCTGTGGCTTCGCACGTCTCGGGTGATTTAGAAGGAGCTTTGAATGTCCTTACTATGTTCCATAACCGACAACAAACGAAAGGAATGAAATTGAAGGCGTGGGATCTAAGTGAGTTGCTGCTATACCACAACCAACTTATACAAGAGACAGGAGACATTAGCCGCGCGTTGGTGAACCTGCTTGAAAACCGTCATAGGATATGTGATACAGTAAGTGCAGATGAGTATTTGATGCGTATGTACGTCCAGACAGGTCAGTACCACGAAGCGCACTCAATCATTCAAACGCTGTTGAAAAGAAACCCAAACAATATGAACTACTACCATAACCTGTTCATAGTCCTCCGTCTGAAGACCGAATCGTCTAAAGTAGACGTTCTAGAACAGCTACTGAATGAATATCCAGATGCGTTAACGCCAAAATTGCTGCTTCTCCAGTACACGACAGGGAAAAAGTTCATACACTACTCATCGGGCTTCATAAAAAAACATTTAACCAAAGGCTCGGTTAACATGTTCTCGTCCATGAAATGTATAATGAAAAATGACGTGAAAAGAGATTACGTCATATCATGTCTATCAAAACACAAAGCACTTTTGAATAAAAATTTACCGAATTCGAATAATCAACAAGCAGAAATTGAGCTGTTTTCCAATCTCATTTGCACAGCGAAGATAATGGATTATGGGGGCGATCATGTTTCCGCGTTAGAAAACGTTAAGAAAGCTATATTAATCAACCCCCTCGCTTCCGACGCCTACTGCGCCAAAGCTAGAATATTGAAACACTTAATGAACCCAGTGGAAGCCTGCAGGGCGATGGAAAAGGCACAAAGATTGGACCCTGGAGACAAGTGGTTGGAGATGAAACTCGTTAAATACCTTCTAAGGGCTGATTTAGTCGAAGAGGCTGACAAATTATACTCGGAATTCCACCAGAACGAAAAAGATGGTGAAATGGACAATATTTGGTACTTATACGAACGAGTGAGCGCGTGTAGTAGATTGGGGAGAGCGGATGATGCTTTAAGACTATGTCAAACTGTAGATGAGATTATAACTGAAATTGAGAACAGCAACTTTGAAATGCACTCGATATGTTTGGACAAATCGTCATTACGAGCTTACGAACAGTTTTTGGAGGCGAACAAGAATTTGCGAAGTAATAAATACTACCTGAAGTCAGCAGCTCAAACCGTTGCAATCGCTATTCAACTTCAGAACAATAAATTGCTAGATTACAAGAAGCAACGTCGAAAAGTGAAGAAAACGGTGGCTCCAATAAGTTTACCTGGAGCGCCGAAGAAAGTTTTCTCCAAAGCGAGAAATATTAAGGTAAACAGCAAGAATACTCGTACTGCGTCCAAAAGTGTTAATAAAAACGATGATACTTCGGATTCAGACGTGAGCCCTCCGAAGAATGATCCAAACTTTTTCCAAAATCATTTACTGGACGTTCGACATTTTCTAAGGGCGTTGCAAACTTACGCCCCAAACGAGATTGAGACACAACTTTTGTCTTACGAAATGTACAGTAGATTGCGAAAACCTCTTCTCATGATGCAGAGTTTGTTGAAAGCCCGAAGAATCAACAAAGATCACCACTCGCTCCTCGTGCCAACGGTTCATCTTCACCAGTCACTCGTTCGATGGGGCGCGAAAGACAAACTGCCTCAAAAGAAATTAGCGGTGCTCTTGGAGATGGGTAGGAAAGGCCTTTGGAGGAACAAGGCTATGGAAGAGTTGATCAACACTTTCCTGAGAAAGCATGGGAAAAACTTACTGTACTTACTGGAAGGGGCAAAGGCGTTGTATCTACTGCACCCCGCCAAAAGGGACGACGCTATCAGGTATTTTTGCTATGAGTAGAATGAATCATTTACAAACTCATCATTTGTACGAACTATTCATAGACCCAGTTACAGCAGTTATATTGTGCACCAACATCACAGATGGTTTTTCCAGAAAGTAGAAACATTAAATGTTGGGGTGGGTGTGGATTTTTGGCCGCCATTTTTGTGCAAATTTCAGTGAATTTTACTGAAATCGTATTTTCAGGAGCATAGGAAACGTTTGCAATACTTGCCAGAACTCTGGAACCCACGTGGATATTACGAGTAGGTAACTGGTATATTTTACTAGGAACCTACCCATTAATTGAAGCCAATGTATCCATCATGCTAATTCGTATTCACAACTTTTCTCAGATTGGCGTGTTACACGGGCCAAGGCACGAAAAATTTGAACGTTCAAACTTGTCGTCGAGTCTTGGAAGAGTTGAACAAAGGCACTTTCGGGCCATGTAACGTTGAAGCGGACTTGTACAGGAAAAAGTGTTCCGAGCTATTTAAGCTGAGTACAGCGTTTGATATTGACGCTGTGAGAAAAATACGGCAGCAAGATTTGATGTTAACTATTGATAATAGAGAACCCATAATATCGTTTTGATGTGGAAGTGATGAATACAAAATCAGTGACTATCAACGAATTTATTCAAACTGAATGGTTTGTTCCGGTAGTAGTAGAAGTGTAATTAGACTGGTTTATAAACAAACAAAAAACATGGATATGTCTGTTAGCTTTAGGAGCCCCTCAGCTGATCCTGGGCCTATTTGGCTCAAAGTGTAAGTCCAAAGGAGGCTAACTACCAAATTACAGCTTCGTAGAGACATAGCAATAATTGCTATTACTAATAGCCTATTAGTAGCATAGCAATTAGCTTTAGGAGCCACTCACATGATTTTTGGGCTCAAGTTCGGAATCAGCGACCCCAAAAACACAACTTCAGGGTAGTTAAGACGAATGGGTTGAATAATTTAAGTATTTACTTTTTAGTTGCATTTACTTTTTTTGTAAACCTGTGTTATTTAAGGTTGAAAGGACTGTGGAATTTAGGAGAAGGGCAGATATTCGACTGAACCTTACGAGGGGTTCCCCTGAGCAAGAAAAAATAAAGTCCCTCTAAATACCAATGTGGCGATTGGGTGGGAAGGGGGGCTTTAGTGGTTCTATTTTTCAGTTTTTCACTGATAATTCCCTTGAACACTTGCAGCACTTAAAATTTCAACGAAAAATCTTGATTTCAAAATTAGAATAAATAGTACGTGTTCAATATAAATTGACATAATATGTTATGATAATAATATGATAACATATTATGTTATGATATTATGATATAAATTCTTGTTAATGCTGTACAAGTTTGATTGAGACGAATGTCCCCTAAAATGAACGAATGAGGACAGAAAGAAGACAAAAATATTTTTTTTAAAACTAAGTACCACCTTTTCGGAGCCGATAGCTCCAGTTTTCATAAAATGTGGGTATATAGCCAAACTTGTATCAAATTCAATAAGCTTCCATTTGGTACTGAAGAAATTTTTCACTGCAACGTATTATTTCGAATTATAAGCGAAAACTGAAAAATCGGACCTTTGATGACTCCGAGATTTGGAGTGACTTTATTTTTTCTTGCTCAGGGGGACCCAGAAAAATTGGAGCTTGTATTTTTAGTTCCTCTAAACTTCTTTTTTCCGAAAGTTCCTTTTTAGTAGCTCTAAACAGCGTTTTTTAAACAGAGATTTTCCACATTTCAAATAGAGCGAAATTCCAGTGTAGGCCTTGGAGAATAGAATCGACTGCTCAACGATCGTTTCAACGATTGATTGAGATTGAAATATGAAATTAGCAATTAATCCTTGGGTTAATCCACATTGTTTAACCTGAGAAGGCCTATGGTTGGGAGCAAATGGTCAGTACGTGAAACGTGAAAAAACTGCTTTCCCATAATCCACTAACCATCAACTTCTTCAGCGACGTAGGCGATAAATGATTACGGTCCTTGACCGTTGTGCTGCGGTCCCTAGAGAACACGGATCTTTCCACCAAGGCCGCCACGCCTTTCATCTAAAGTTCAACTTCTTGTTGTTAAGATGTGGAGCTCTGTGAACGAACGCCGTATTTCCTGTTTCTTTTTCTTACTTTTTTTACCATTACGTTGGATGCTTTGTGAAGTCCCAATCACAAGGCCTTTAATCACCATAAAAGTGAAAATGAAAAACGCTCGTTACGTGGTAAGTAGGTCTAGGTACGTTGATCGTAACATACCATGACGTTGTACACCTTCAAGGATTTCCCATTTCAAACTAAGAGACTTTCCCTATTGGTCAATTGTTCCCAATTATGAACATTTGTAATCCAATAAAAATACCCCCCCCCCCTCCCCCCACAAACATTTGGTTCGCATCTAAAGCTATAAAATTCCTGTACAACCCACTGATCACTGTAAGTACTGACAATGCCGATTGTTACGAGAGTTTCTCGGTCACAGCATTTGAGTTTTATCATGGATTTTCTTTGAAACGTGGGCTTTTCAACAAATTGTCGTATTCAGTTGAAATATTCAGAGGAGAATGCGGACCATGGTCTTTCAGGTGCCTGTGTAACATTTTAGAACGAAAGGGGCTGAAACAAAACAGAAGAAGTCTCAAAACTTGGGAATTTCTTTAAACTTGAAACTGAACAGGTACACACATGCCCCACATTGTTTTTTGATTTTGTAAATACATAGATTTGTAGTAATGGCGCCAAGGGTGACTTCGTAATGGCTACAGCGATACAGATCATTCTGGCCATCTTCGGTAATCCAGATCATTCTCTTCACCATCTTCTCATTACTTTCTTCCTCTATGTAACAAGGCGTGCAGATATACATATCTGGTAACACTTGATACATACTTATTACCTAAGATCTGGAGTGTGGGGTTTAACCCATTAGAGCCTCTATTAGGTCCCATTGTGGGTACACAACGACAACATTCTTGAAACAGTTGCTCCTGCGACCAGGAGGAGGATCGCAGAGGCGTTTATTTTTGTTTTTCTGATAGTCCTCGAGTTGAACTTTGATGCCTCGTTGTCCCAAGCTTTGTGTTCCCTTTTCTACTGCAGTTACATGCGGTCAAAGGTGGGTGACACGTGCAACCTCGAACAGCTGCGTTCATTACTCCGGTAAGTGCTTGTGTTCCAATTCAATTGTCAAAAGGTCTACGTTTCTAAAATACTTAAAATTCATAGAAACAGTAACAATACAGATGTGAAGCAATTTCAGCTCTTCACTATACACTCCTTATTTGGCTACGTTCTATTCATTTTTATTTTGATACTCTGTTCTCATCACCAAATCTGTTCACGTTTCTACGATTCTACGATCGATCATTCAAAGAATGAAACAAGGTTTCGATGTCGTTCCGGACGCATTCATAAAAATCAAAGCGCGACAAAAGCACCCAGCGACAAAACCTCTCAACTGACAGAGGTGGGGGGTTGTTATCGCGACAAAAACTCCAATTGCATAAGCTTCCAACTGAGAGTAGTGAGAAGATGGTGTCCCGACAAAAGCTCCAGCGACGTAAGTTCCCAAGTGGGGGGGAAGGTATCGCGACAAAAGCAACCAGCGACAAAACCTCTCAACTTACACGGTGAGGGGTTGTTGTCGCGACAAAACCTCCAGTGACATAAACTCTCTACTGACAGTGGTGGGGGGACGGTGTCGCGACAAAAGCACCCAGCGACAAAAGCTTTGTTGGGACACCATCTCCTTACCACTGTCAGTTGAAAGCTTGTCACTGGAGGTTTTGTCGCTTGAGCTTTTGTTGCTACACCATCCCCCACCACTGTCAGTTGGTAGCTTATGTCACTGGAGGTTTTGTCGCTTTGAACCACTACATTTCAAGAAGAAAAATTATATTTTCCCGATTTTTTTTGATTTTTTCTCTTTTTTAAGATTTGTTGTATCTACTTCTACCTAGACTTCTGTGAATAAATAGAAGTTCTTTAGAGATGCAGTTAATTTTAGTGATATGCACCCTTATCCAGACGCCACCAGGAAAAGAACTTAGTGGACCCGCCGGGTCCATATGGGTACGTGCCAAATTTTGAACAAAATTGACCAAATTAATTTTTTCCCCTTGTTTTAGAGGACGATTGGTGATGAAATCCAAAGATTTACGAAAATAATGACACAAAAATAGTTATGGGCCTTAATGGGTTAATACCCTCGGTAACACAGATTTTCCTTCACGCTATCTCAAAACCTTCCTCCAATTTACTAAACCAATAATTTAGCTAGTAGGTACCTAGGTACCCCATCTGAAAGTTCAAATAGTTAGGTACCTACTATACTGCATCACAGAAACTGGTCCTCACAAACCTTCTATTTTGTTTCTCATACATTTTGTTTTCCTCTGAAAAACCATCATGGTGTTGTGGCAAAGAAAAGGAACCCTTATTGTTCTCGGTCCAAAATTTTTAAATCTCGAAGTTCCTAAACATTTGTATAGGTACCTACATACCACAATCCGTTTCAGACCGTCCTGAATTCTCTGCCAAAAGACACCAAAAATTATAATATAATTTTACATAATATTCTTATATATCCCTAAAATGATCTTATAAGTGCTAAAGCTACAGTCATTCTCGGTGACATTCTGATGACACAGGTTTGAAGGTTTGACACTGCAGACAGAAGGTAAGAAGTTGAATTCGTTGAGTGTAGTATCCATCCTTCCTACTCTGTGATACAATCATCTGATTTCGCAGGTGGGTATAACCTGTATCACCGTAACCTCCCAAGACTCGGATTGTTGAGTCGAAGTTGTCACCAAACTTTCATCAATTTTCCTCAGTTTTCCGATCCAAAGATAATCGAAACTCTTAAGTACCAACCGTGACGTGTTTACTCGAAGAAATGTCTTCCGACGAAGCTGTGCAATCGACCAACGACGATGCTAGCGAATGCAAAAGATCCGCCGTGCGGCTCGGCTATTGGCAGGATGAATACATTCAGATTTTAGTTCGAAACTCTGAAAGAAAGCCTCCAGAAATCAATCGAGGATATTTTGCTCGAACGGAAGGCGTGAACCTGTTCATAAAGAAATTTTTAAAGGTGAGTGTGATGTCGAAGTAATGCTGAAACAAAACACTGACATTTGAGCTACCGATCCTTCCTTCGGATAGAGTTGGGCTAGTTTATTTCTGTGAGAGCAGCTTGACTGATTTCGAGTGGCAAATCATTGTTGAATCCCCTCAAACTGTGTTTCAGTAGGTGTAATATCTGTAGCAGGTGGAAATATCTAGTGTGAAGCGCTAGGCATTTCATTAAAATCCAAACCCTTTACGAAACTACGAAGACTAACTATTAATGGACGTTTCTCCGCTATTTACAGTCCTTTTGGCTATCTTTCACGGCATGAGGGGTATTGCATACTTCTGTGTAATAAAATTAACTCATTGTCTTCTTTTTTTAAACACTCCAAGCCATTTTGGTGTAATTGGCTAAAAACTTCTTTTTCTTCCCTACTAATGTCGCTCAAATATCCCTCGCTCGCTCAAATATTCCTTTTTTCTCGTCAAAAACGGGCCCACATTAAGAGATTCAACGGAAACCATATTTTTAGACCCTATTTGGCCGCAATTTCTGGAACTCAGTCCAGACTGGTTCTTCCCAATCTACCTAACTACTACCATATTTACATGTTGCGTACTAATTGTCCACCGCAAAATTCTTCAATTTTATTGTCAGGTTAGACGAAATAAGTCGCGCTTGAAATCAGTGGGGAGAATTTGGAACCTTTCAAGGACTACAATTGTATATTAACAGAAAAATGCCCAAACAGAAATAGCCTTATTGCTACAGTCAATATGTATGGCTTGTGATGTCAATAAGGCTCGTGGGATGTCGTGATCTGCAAATATTTGGACTTACTAATTTAAATTTACTGGTCTTCCTAGTGAGGAACTGACTTAAATCACGAGAATTTTCATTCTTGTTCTATTCAATTCAATAGAGATTCCGCAACACAACAGATTCACCGAGTGGGGGATTCCATAGCCAAAGGGTTCGAGGAGAAGATGTATACAGGAGCGGTGTTCCTCGACGTTGAGGCAGCTTTAGACAAAGTGTGGCAATACGGTCTGTTGCTTAAGCTCAGAGAACGTTTACCTAACTCCTTGTACCTATTAATGAGATCCTTTCTTAGTAACCGCACCTTCAGGGTAAAAATGGGGCAGGAGTTCTCTTCCTTCAAGACCATTTGCGCTGGAGTGCCCCATGGATCACCACTTTTACCTTTGCTCTACGCTATCTACTGCTACGACGTTCCCCCGACTCTATGACAGCACAGTTTGCTGATGACACAGGAAATCCTTGAGACTGAGGTACGTCTTCAGGCGCACCTTGATGCACTTGACGGGTGGCGTCAGAAATGTAGAGTAAGAATCAATCCTTCCGAATCAACGTTGGCGACCTTCACTCTTAGGCGAGGTTCCTGCAGCAATGTCAAGATGGCAGGACACACCATCCCCCATAAGACAGAGGAACGGTACCTGGGCCTGATTTTGGACCGCCGACTTACCTGAAGGGCCCACGTCTACCGCACAGTGATGGAGATGAAGCGGCGTGTATACCAGCTTTGGCCAATGTTGAACCCCAAATCAAAGCTTGGTCGTACGCGTGTGAAGTTTGGGGTTCAGCCTGCAGCACATCAGTCCAGTAATTCAGGTCCAGCAGAACAAGATTCTGAGACACATTTACAACGCCCCTTGGTTCTTCAGAAATCACACCCCTCACATGGACGAATAGACACGGTACAGGATAGAATCAGAAGAAGCTATGGCCTTTTAAGGACGAGAGCTACGGACCATCCAAATCCAGAAGTAGAGCAAATCGCGGGACCATCCCCCTGCACGAGCCGTAGGCTGAAAAGAAGAGTCCTGAGGGATAACATTCTCACCTAAAACCCCACACACAACCTAAACCGCATCACCATACCAACATTGAACTACAGCTATATTATAATTCCCCCTGATCCCCTCAACCCAACCTTCAGGTACAAATGTGTGAAATAAATTGAATTGAGAAATAGAGTTACTTCAACCAATTTTTTCAGACTCTATTTGCAATATCACTTTAATGTGCGATATTTTCACACTGTCGTGCAATTCACCATTAAACGAATTTCAAATGTTGTTGACAGGTGGCCAGTGACAAGTGTCAGATCATTAGTTTTGGCGCTGGCTTTGACACCCTCTACTGGCGGTTGCGGGAAGCACATTTCAAGATCGAAAACTTTACTGAAGTCGATTTCCCTTCAGTCACAGCAAGAAAATGTTACACGATTAAACGCAGTAAAGTTCTGTTGGACGGATTGGGTACAGGTAACAACCCTATTAATCGCAAATTTACTTCTAAACTCATACGACTTCACGTTGAATTATTATGTGTAAATAGTTATTTTTAAGAGTTTAAGAGCTCTGGCCTTTGATAATCCATCAGTATCTGTCTACAGCACAGCGAAAAAATTCTTCTACAAATTAAACGTGGACAGCTATCCAAATGATCACATGGAAGAATGAGTTTTGAATGAATGATGTTGTCAACGGATTCCGAAAAAACCTTGTATCAACTGCTTGGTATCAAGCACTTGCGTGGTTATTATTTTAAGAGCTTCAGAACTGATCTATAGCTGCGTAAAATTTGCCGGATGGAAGGCACCTGTTGTGAATTGTGTAAATGCTTCCCTGAGTTTTGGGTCTCACCCTCCAACCGCAGAGGCACAACACTCTCTAGCTGATGCTTCTGGCAGTTGAATGCATGCAGCTCCTGATGTATCAGAGTTTTAGTGCAGCTACAGCCAAGAGCCTCATGATTAAATTTGGACATCCAGCTCCATATAGGTTACCGAAGCGGATTGTGAGGGAGAGAATGAACTCTAGAGTGGACTGGTAGTGAACACTAACGAGGAAAGGTCTCATTCTTCGTTTTGGGCTACTACCTACGAGAAGGACTATCGCCAAATCTAGAACGGCAAAAGATTAGATTCCGGGTGACCCAGGCCAAACTCAACTCTGTTATGATGCTCCTTCGTGGGCACCAGCAGTAGTTGATGAAAGTATAGCTGTTGTGCTTACTAGATTTACGTTTCAGCCCTACCTGTACAAATAACGACTCGGTCCCTCTAATGCTGGCCTTTGGCATAATTCCAGTTCAATTCATCCCAATTCAATGAAATCTGCTGGAGTTAAACCTAATTGACTCCTACATTGGTTGGTCAAATCGAATTGACAGGTACTTTCAGTTGCACATAAACAAACGGGAAATCGAATTAAAATCCAACATAAGTGACTAACTACAGGTACTTAGTTGATGGATCATGTTTTAGCCTTTTTTTTTTTTTTTTTTTTATTGGCTTCAAATTAAAATACAGCCTTGTTAGTCTAGGTTTACAAGCACAGTTAGAATATATATATTATGTCTATTTACATTTTGTGAAAGTATTACATTGTATTCATGAAATTATAAGGAAATGTTAACTTCTGTAAGGAATTTAAAAATACACTTATACACTTGGTAGTCATTTGTTGCCACATATTTCCGCAAATAACACATTTCGTTCTGACGTGTAGTGAGGACATTCCAAAATTATGTGGTGTACCGACTCTGGTTGACATGAGCAGTGTGGGCAGTAGGATTTTAGCCTTCACAAAACTGGCAAAAACCGTCCGTTCGTTTCGCTAATCTATTTCTATGCTAATCACACTATGAAGCTGCAATTTGGTATGTAGCCTCCTTAGGACTTACACTTTAAGCAAAATAGGCCCTTGATCAGATTAGTAGCTCCTAAAGCTAATTTCTGTGCTATTCACGCTATGAAGCTGCAATTTGGTATGTAGCCTTCTTAGGAATTAAACTTCAACCAAAATAGGCCCTGGATCAGGTTAGTAGCTCCTAAAGCTAATTTTCTATGCTATTCACACTATTAGCCTCCTTTAACTTTTACTTGAAGCTGCCCAGGGTCAGCTGAGCGGCTAAAACATTTTCCATGTTAATAGAAATTGAGCCGTAATGCTCAAAATAGAAGGGGGGCTGCTGCCCCTCCTTGGCGAGGGACGCAGGGTCGAGTTTTAATGAGTTTTACACTAAAATATCAAAATAGTTGCATCATGTTGCACTTCGCCTAGAGCTGTATGGAAGTTACTATAGCCAAACCTATGGGTCCTCGTTGGAAGACGACAATCTTGGTCGATTTGGATGTGGTTGATTTTATATCACCTGCATTAACTGCTCCAGAACTGCTGTAGTGGTCTTTTCCTAATCTTACCAGTTAAACTCGACATTTAGTTTTGTCTGTTTTTTGTTTGGTAGGTACCTGTTCATTCTTCTGTTCTTTATACGTAAAATGACTAAATGTCTAATTTGCTATTTTAGATGGTGAAGTGAGACTCAGTTCTACGGAGTTGCACGGTGGAAATTATCATCTAGTCGGCGCTGATCTGAGGAATTTGAATGAAGTCGCTTCCAAACTGAGGGAATCCGAAGTGAACTTTGAGCTTCCCACGTTGTTCCTGGCCGAGTGCGTACTGGTATACATTGAATCGAACAATGTATCGAACCTCCTATCTTGGATCATATCACGGTTCACTTCTTGCATGTTCATCAACTATGAGCAGGTAAGTTACAGGTTATGGTCCAAATTTGCTATAGGGTTCCATACTTCGGGTTGGTTTTGAGCAGTGGCTTCTCAGCTCAATAATGGAACTCCAGTTCCGGCCAGGGGCTTAGGTATTCATATAATCGTGCAGCGATAGCACATCAAAGTCTTCTAGGAAGTACCTGCATTGATTATTTGATTAGGTATGCATTTGAACCATCGTGATATTGTCAAACCCTTTGTACGTATCGTTAAACACTGGCTCTCTAAATACAAGACCTCGATGGGTACAATCTGGCATGCCAGTGTTCGGGACAAAATAAGGTTTATTGCGGTTGACGAGCGCATGGCTCGGCAATCAGAAGTACCTAATATGCTGGAATGTGCTGCTGTGGTCATAAACCCGCATTAACTTGTAAATAATTCCGTATTATTAATGATTCTTCTACAGGTCAACATGTGCGATAGGTTCGGTGAGATCATGTTGGAGAACCTCAGAGCTCGAGGGTGTCCTTTGTCTGGTGTAGACGCCTGCAGGTCACTGGAAACTCAAACCAAGAGGTAAAATTTTATTTAATAAAAACTCTGCAAATTCTTGACACAACGGTTCATTATCTTCTTTGTACAGATCACCCTTCTGTCTAGATCACTAGGTCTAAATGTCTAGATCCTAAATTTTAGATTAATTATTATTATCAATTATCACTAATTATTAACAATTTTATCAAGTACCTAGTGAAAATTATTATAATTCATTGTTGGGTATTAATAATTTGTATTTATTATTTATAATAATAATTATTAATTATTATTAATTAATACGATATAATTCTGGGGTTTTTAATACTACGTCGGTAATAATTTTTCTATAAAAGAAGTACCTACCAACAAACATTCGAAATTACCTTCATTTCAGTAGCACGAAACGCACCTCAGAACAACAAACTCGACATATGATGTTTCAAAGAGCTTGTTAGTATGAAAATGGACCTGTATTTCAACAGTTTGAGTCACGATCGTGTTGTGAGGCACAATCTTTGAGCCGTCATTGTGAACGAACGGCTGGTCGTACAAAGCTGCGGATGGTCTTAAAAAATTCTACGGAACAAGCTCTATCTAAATATGAAATAAAAAACATATCGTTCTATATGAATTTTTCGAGATATGGAATTTTCAAAATTTCAAAATTCGTTTTGAACCCCTTCCCCTTGACCTAGGGTTATGAAAAGTTTCGAGGATCATTGTGGGGCTGGTCCAAACCCAGAAACCAAATTTCGTAATTTTAGCTCAACGCTAACTGGGCAAAGTGGCGCGGACGGCGGACGGCGGACGGCGTACGGCGTACGGCGTACGGCGTACGGCGTACGGCGTACGGCGTACGGCGGACGGACGGATTTTTTTTTATTCGATTTTCTGAATCTACGTATCTTGAAACGTAAACCAACAAATTTTGAGGGGGGGTTAAAAAAATTTTTTCTTTGGGCGATTCCAATGGTTCATTATCGAAGATAATAAACCAAAAATGAAATATTATTATTTTAGTATCATCAGTGACCTTACAGTACTGTGATATCGCACGATATTCAGTAGACGCATGAAAAGTTTACTTTTGATGAAATACGTGCATTGTACACCCAGCGCTTCAACCCAAGCGCACATACAGACCCAGATCCGTTCATGTTGGTCTTTCTTCATATCGATTGCAATCGTTTTTAGTCCAGTCATTGGACAGATTTCACCTTGCATCAGATGCAGGATCGTTTTTTCATGTTTTGATGTTGTTTAGGACCAAAAATTGTCAGAAATTAGCCCTTTTTTCAGTTTTTGGCCTCTAGCTCACTTCCTGTCCATTTCTTTGAAAATATGTCTATCTACTCGTAATGCAGATTACTGAATTTCCAACAAATGTGAGTTGGAATTTTTTTGTTGAACCAAGCGTAGGTATTTGAGCTACGAGTATACGAAAAAGGGCACAAATTGACGACTCGGCAAACTTTTCACTTTCGCTTCACTCTCCATCACAAAAACAGGGGGAAGACCAGAAAACGTATTTCCTTTCTAAATAATATTTAATCCATTTTTTTGTATAAATATGAATAGATGGGAGAGAACAAGTTCGTTACACATTCATTAGAAAAAGTTAGTGTGTATTTACAAAATACAGATTACAAAACAATGCGTTTTATATATTAATTATTGACATATTAATTATTAGGGAATAATGATAAGCACTAAAATAAAATAATATTTTAAATATTGAATATTATTTAAAAATGGGAGTTCAAAAACCGCGATTTTTTTTTTTTTTTGTACTGTCGATGTACGTCATGTAGGTAATGTATGTCATGTAGGTACCCATATGGACTCCATAATATGGAGACCATTATATTATTAATATAACGTTTGGCAGTCCATATAGCAGTTTGGCCAGCACACGCGTTCAAAGATTGGCTAACCTGTGTTAAGTCGCACTTCTGTGTGAAAACACGTTTGTCGGTCTCCGTAACCAAAATCCCGATCCGATCCAATGTTAATTGGTTTCATCTGAAAGCTTGTTACTTATTTTTACTGTCAGACTCCATTTATGAAACGTCCCTGTAAACTACCCATTCACCCACACTAAAAAAAAAAAAAAAAAAAAAGTACCGTAATTTTGTGAAATCCAAGTTTTTATGGCCCATTTTCCGCCATAAATCCAAAAATATTTTCACCATAACTCTTCACCTTCTTCCTCCATGTAAATATATCATGGAATCTCCGCCAGGACAGTAAATTAAGAAGGAGAAGAAGAAGTTCTTGATGGTGGTTACCTTTCGGTCAGGTTGTGCTGACGCTAGTTTGAAGTGACGCTAATCACGTCTTGGAGCTCGTTTACTGTTTTTCACTATTATTACAAGGTTCATTTATAAACTCACCGTGCTTCTGAAGTTTCTTTCATTGTTCCCCGTGTAGTTATCGTTCAGTGACTCGATGGTCGTGAAAATGGATGAAACTGAGGTACAGTCAGATGAACCTGAGGTACAAGATGAATCTGAGGTACAGCAAGATGAACGTGAGGTACAACAAGAAGAACCTGGGCCCCGCAAGTCAGGTTGGGCGGACTCAATGATGAAGATCGCCAAACCCAGCAAAAGGTACGCGGACCTTCCAGTATTGGGTGACTTCGTTGGGATGAAGAAAGTTAAAAAAGAAGAGAAAGACGATGACGATAAAGACGCTTCTTCGGACGAAGAATCGTCTCGCTCCGCTCAACGGAAACTCGAGAAATATTCCAGAGGGCGACAAAAACCCAACGTTTTGGACGCTCCCAGAGAACGAATGCTGACGAAAATCGCTACGAGAGGTGTCGTACAACTTTTCAACGCAGTCAAGAAACACCAGTCTCCGACGACGGAAGGTTCTGGAAAGAAAGAAGTTTTCAAAACTCTTGACAAAAGTTCGTTCCTCGACATACTAAGTGGGAATAAGGTCAAGGACGAAGATAGTGAATGATATCTGTTTTTATTACTCGATTTTAATATCACCATTCTCATTAATCGACAAGTGTACGATTGGACGTTGTAAATATGTACTTCATTGTTAATACAGTTTTTTTTTGTCTTATAACTTATTGGGTTGGTCCTTCTTTCACCCCAATCAAGTCCATCTCCTTAAAGCCGTAAGATTCTGATTCAAACCAGATTGCAGTAAGTAAGAGGTGAGTTCCTAATCACGCCTACTCTATGAAAATGTGGGTTGTGTGGTGATATCGTCTGTCTAATGAGCCCTTTTAAAGGTAAGTACGGAATTGTGAAAGCTTTAGGTGTTATGAGTGATTTCGCGAACACTTACTCGCAGTGTAGTAACAACGGGGGGGGGGGGGGGAGTATCCCCAGACAAGTTGTGATTCAAATCCTGGAAATGTCACCTGAGTGATTTTACATTATCGTAGCCCGACAGGTGAAGAATTGGCACAAAATTTGCTGGCCGAACGCACAATCTAGTACCTACAAAGAAGTAGGTCCTACTTCTTTGTCTCCCAAGATTCAAAACGAAATTAATTATAGACTCCTGTAATACAATGTTCTTGAAAAAAACTTGACGATAATGTTAATGCGACTCAGTGTTTCTCTATTCTAGTAGACGAAACTAGCGATATGTCTCATGTGCTATAAAAAGTGAACCTATTACAGTCTAGTTGAAATTGAGGAACTAAAAATACTAGTTCAATTTTTTTCAGGAAAAAGTCCCTCCAAATGGGGGGGGGGGGGGGTTGAAGGCAACTATTTCAACGAAAAATCTTGATTTCCCTTATTAAAATAAATGATAGTTTTGAACCATTTGGTGGCTCCATTTCTCTACATATCCAAGGGTCTCAAGGCAACTTCCCACATCGTCATTTGGGCGACTTTACAGCAGAGCCAAAAAACCATCTGCCAATGACTAGGTATGTTTACTGAGCAATTCAATAAAATAAATCGTATTTTTAGTGTTACCTATGTTATACTTAGTTAGATCGATCCGCCGGGGGAAGACGATTCGAATGGTATGCACAACTCATTTTGGCCAAAACTGACGATGTGGGGTTTTGCCTTGAGACCCTCGATATGCTCATATATCTGGATTCCTTATACGAGATATTGCGATACAATATAAGGCCTTATATATTGATGATTATCACTAAGTACTTTTTTCAAACTTAGCTTTTTGTACCAAATGTTGACACATTTGCTATCAGAAATTCCAAATATTGGCATTTGCAGTTCCTAATGTTTACACTTGTTTTAAATACTGACACTTATTTTTCCAGAAGTAGTTACTTAGAGTAAATAGACAAAAAATACTTGTGAACACGTTGAAATATATTTTCAAATGACATCTCAAAGTAGAACGAAGATAAACTCTATGTTATACTCATTCTAATAATATTCCAGGTTCATCTCAACCAACTGGGAAGGAGCAAAAGCTTGGACGATGGTCGACATTTACAACGCGATCGACCCTTGCGAGAGGCATCGGGTTGAGAAAATCGAACTCCTCGACGAGCAGGAACTCCTCACTCAGCTGTTCCAACATTACTGCATATGCGTCGCTTGGAAAGGCCACGTTTTCAACTCCATCACGCTCTCTGACTACGACGATTGATTCAACACCACCCTCTCCAAAATGAGCGATATTTTGTTCTGAAATCTCTCTTTTCTCCCTTTGGGTTTTTCTATTACAGTAGAATTTCTTGTGGGCCGACACTGCAGAGAAGAGAGGAGGGGAGGGCGGTGCAAACAGTTTTATTTAGCGAAAGGACTAATTCGTCGAGGCAGTGCGATCTTCCTACCCATTCATTAGTTCCAGTCAGACTAATTTTTTAAATTTTTCAAATTTACTTGTATCCTATATATTTTTGATGAAGTAATATAATATTGACTGTATATGGTACTCGCTTACCTACCTACGCTTTTACCTGTTGTAACGTGTATAGTACCTACGTAGTTGGATTTCAATCTCAAATCCACTATACATTTTGGTTATTATTATTAGGTATTTATTTTATTTTGTTTTTTAATTTCCAATAACCAATTCTTTATTGTTATTCAAATTACGATCGTTTCTATTTTATAAAGGACACTTGGATTGTCTATGTTTGAATTCTTGTATTTGTGTTTTTTAAATTTATTATTCTCTGTAAAGAAATTACTTAGCGTTAGTCGAATGCTTCATAGACATAGTTTTCATCATTAGACGAATATCTTCACACAGATGTTATCTTTACAAAAGTTCTCTCTTATAATCATCACTTGCCTTGTTATAGTTGTGACAGTAAGTGAGCCAAAACTTGATCATCATGATGAGGTAATTGACCACCCTCGTCAGCAGGTACTTGTGCAATATAATTTGATAGAAATTTGAGTATGGTCGCCATTGATGGTTTGAAGAGGAGGCGGAGAACATGAAACCTAATTGGGGTTTTTATTGAAACGTAACTGAACACATTAAGTTTCAATGAAATATTAACCTGCAATGCAATAGGGCGGAGCAGGATTCTTGTGGTCAGGTTACCTTTTTCCAAAGACCATATTAATTGCCACTTTCTGATTAGCCATTCGCCTGTAGCATCTACGTAGCACGAAAATCTATTGATATTGCACTCTGGGAATATCGGATTCTACATGAATAAGTTCGCATGAAAACCCGCTCCACCTGAGCTTGTTTGGATTTTCGATTGGCTTGAATACCGCCATTATTTTATTGTGCTCGTGGCCATCTGTTTTTCGTTGTATAATTATTCCTTGTTCTTTTCGTTCATAAAATCAAGGAAATGTTGATATTCGAAGTCCAGAACATGGCGTTTGTAGAATGCAAGCCATTCTCCATCCTCTTCGTCAGAGGACAGCCGATTATACCCATGACTGACCTGAAGTGGCGTCTACTTCCTTCACTTCTAGGCATGGCGATACGGTTATTTCTTGGTAATAGGTTATCGAGTAACAGTGACCGTTTGGTAATAGGTTGTGGTAGTAAGTTATTTTGGTAATAGGTGACCAGCGATTCGGGAACCTTTCCAGCGCCCAACGAGAACTGGGTTTCCACTGGACTTTCAGGCTCACAACCGATCTTGATTCATCTTTAATTCTCATCATTAGCTCCTATGGCAAATTCATGTTGTTATAATTCCTAATAACAACATAATATAATATATTATATTATATATTATATTATATTTGCCATAGGAGCTAATGATGAGAATTAAAGATGATATATTATACTGATGCATGTTTCTTGACGCGCTCTGATTGAAATAAGTGTAACTGTGAAAACATAGGTACCTACACAAATTAATGTACTCATTATGACAGTAAGAATTGAATTTTCTTGCGCTTTCCTTCGCCACAGGAGCTGGTTGGTAACTAACTCAATACTCACTCAAATAACTTGTCGCACACCTTTCACGCATTCGTTTTCCTTAACCTATTACCTGGTATTAGTTACCAGCCAACCTATTGCCAGGTAGTTAGTGGTTATCAGGGAATCCCATAGTGCGGACCGGGACGGGTATGTGGCCGCGCAAAAGAGGCCCTCGTAGGCCTTTCACCCAAGTTCTCAAAACAGTTATTCAAGTAATAGGGGTTATCTGGTATTAGGTTGTTGGACAGTATTAGGTTATTTGAAGCGGTTACGCTAAATATTCCCCAACCCTATTCCCTTCGCCAACCTTCCACGTATCGTCACTGAGGTAACCGCTTGTCAAATACAACTATTTCATCTCACCATGTCGTTCTGAATCAGATCATTTCTTCTTTCTCTGGCCCGACTGTGACCAATCTAAAAGCCTTTTCGCGCCACCTCTCTCTGCACATGAGCAACCAATAAGACTGCATTCCAGTGGCCTCAGCGACTTTTTCAAATGGGAGATAGCTCCCGCCTCAGACCATCCACTTGGACTGCCCAAAGCTAATGCCTCCGCATTAGGGCCGATTCTTAACACTACAGTGGAGCACCACTTTTGTGGCCTATACGATGGTCTTCATGCTTCCCGAATCAGGTATCTAAATTCCACCGCTGCTCTGATCACATCCAGCCCTCTACTTCCTAGGCCTGTGCCTCTGTCCAATCTCCAGGTACTCTGTTTCCCACTGCAGAAAGCCTGGTTCAGCTTCCTGACCACACTTTGATGAATTGCAAGTAGCCAAAAAGCAGGTTTAGTAGGTGTTCAGTGCCTAACCAGGATTGAAACATTGACAACAAACCTTATGGCAATTGGTGTTTCAAGGAATGTTGTGAAATTTGTCCCATGACCTAATACTCTAACGAATCATCGACATTTCACCTCATAAGACATCATTTGCGTCATTGCATTGCCTTTAGCACGCTGAAGATTGCCATTAACCCGAAAAGTGTGTTCTTGCGACTGATTCTATTTCCAGACGTGAATTTCGTATATATCAATCGAATTCTATTTTTTTGCCCCTCTCCTTAGATTGTGGACGTAAATAATCACCAGGTACGTTGTGAGAAAACCCATATGACTTGCATGAACCTTATCTCAACAAAAGTCTTTTGACTTTCGCATTCACCCCTAGAAATGCTTGTTTCCTTCAACTTGGTGACATTTTCAACTCTAGTAGAGATCATGGTTCGATCCAGCTTGAATCATACCTACACAAATGATACCTACCTAATCAGTATCCGTTAAGATTTGTGCATTAATAAGTGTTGAAGCCTCTTGCACATACATTATTTTAGACTTAGCTTCCTACTTATTCAGTGTTCCTGTTTAAATACCTAGATGAGAGCCGATTCTAAGTTGGAAGGTTGTATATTGAGTTTCTTTGTTATATTGTACTATAAATTGTAAATTGTTTGCGTTATATTACCTCCGCAATTTTACCTTTGACACTCGTAGGTATCTACCCAATTTTGTGTAATGATATTTAACCAGTGTGAACATTGAGTCTGATAGATTTTATTATTTTATTCATGTACTCGTACTCACCTATATAAATAGAAGACAAGAACAGTGTTGGCTTGAAAACTCGTTTGATTTGTATGTATTTGATCTGTGGGTAATTCTTGCCCAGGGAGTAGATACTTAGCTCTTGTAAATTATTCTACGCTGTTGTTTTTATATTTCGTCGTTCTCAGCAAATATCTTGGCATAATTATGAAATTTCCTCTCCCTGTATATCGAGATCTTGTTGCACTATGATAAGGTCAGGGCTAGTTTCCAATCACCACAGAAAGGAGTTCAGTTAGAAAGTGAGTTTGTGTTCGTCACATTTAACTTTGTCTCACCAACACATGGACAGCGTCTAGAGCATGCGAGTGTGGGTGCTTTATACTCAGTAATTGTTTGCACGTATAATGAACTACCATTCCAATTTTGATAAAATGCTTACGGGGCCATCCTTGCTCCAGCCTAAATTACCTCTCAGCATTGCATCAATTTTCGATGAATAGTTCACAGAATGAAATAACAGACACTTAAGTCAAGTAATAGGTGGTGTTTTGGAAACCTATAAATGAAAATGCTGTTGAAGAAAATGTACTGTTCACCCAAGAAGTAAGATAGAAAATAGAACAGACAATGAAAGACTGGTGGATCAGCTCCTACAGCCTGGGTGAGGAATGAATCATAATCTGTATCATAATATCCTATCATATGATGGGGCAAAAAATTATTGTAATTCATCAACTGCTTCCATCATCTATAAACCAATAAAGTATGGTTACTAATCAACTACATCATACAAACAGTACTCTCGCCAAGAGTGTACTTCTAGCATTCATCCAACACTGTATTTACCTCTTTTTTGTGTAAATATGTATATGACACCTTCCTCTGTTAACATTAATAATTACATGGACTTTTTTTGATGTTATGTGATTCATTATTTATTCTAATACTAACAAAAAAATCAAATTTATATAAGTGTTGAATATTAAAATAAAAAACCTTATACATACCCTTTTTTATATCATACCATTGTTTTCAATGATGATTAATGCACGGAGATGACACGTTACATAAGTCTGAATATTTTCAGTCTGTTTTACAACATGAAAGACCTATCAAATTTCGACTCACCAAGACTGTGTTGGGTGTCAGATTTTGCTCCCCATCGGCGAACGTGGTGGTAAAGGTGTGCACAAATAAAATAAATAAAATAAAACGACGTGTAAAACAACTGGAGGGTAAAGGGTGACAAGAAACTACAGTTGTAATTATAAAAATATATAGATTTATTCATTAATGACGAGTGTTGCTCTAACAGTTAGAGTCTAACTCTAAAGTGTATACAGTTTCAATACCTCTAGCAGGCAACCAAAATGACCGCACTTCGTTTTTTGATCACATACAGGCACCAGCGCTGTTTTCAAAATTTGTCACACGCCTTGAATAGATTATCGTTCGCTTTTAAACTGGTCACTCTACAATTAAGACATAATTGATGGAAATAATTAAAATATATGTATAAAATATGTAGGTACTAAATTAAACAAGTTAGAAATGTATTTACAATAATCTAAGTTTTTTTGAGGGGGTTTCATTATGGTAGAGGTAAGGGATTTGTACGAGGGTCACATTAGAAGCCCAATGGGTTCGGCTGGACGAAGCCGCCCGCTTCGCACATGTTCTTAGCGATCTGGCTGAGTGAACTGTAGTTATCGAGGGACTCAGAGTTGCTGAGGGCTCCAAGATTCATACTGACGCGAGCTGAAGCCTGAAACAAAGAGCATTTTCATTATTCGTTTGATACTCTAGCCTCCTGAAGATTTTCCCACTTATAAAGTATATTAATAACATAACAAGTGAGTATATAGAATTCGCTAAAAGCAAGTGTGGCAAAGCGTCCATCATGACCCGAATGAATGTTGTACTGTTTCCACCTGGAGAAAATTGTTGGGCGATACGCATACTCCCTTGTTTGGCTAAGTTAGTGGAAAAGGTAGTTTTATTGTTCCACAACCGACCAAATGCAGGATCATCATTCGATCTAAGTAGAAACGCACCTTAAGCCACTAACAACCAGGATGAAATACGTGCTTTGATACTATTAATAAGGAAACTAATAGTTTATATTTCTCACCTCGGAGCACCAAACTTTGACTAAGAGGGCTTCATGTTTGGCTGATGGAGACCCAGACTGAAGGGACTTGGTTGCCCTTGAGAGAGCGACAACCATCGAGTAAATGTCGATAGCTGAAGATGCCACTCGGTTGAGAAGGAACTGCTCCTCAATAATTCCTCGTCCGTATTTGACGAGGAGGGCTTCAACGGCGGGGCCGAACTGCGCGACGCTCTTGGCAGCCAGGGCGGCACTCGACGTCAACGAAGGGTGAACGTGGTTCGAGAGGTTAGGAGTTCCGCCGAGGCCGACAGTGCGAAGTCCTCGTTTGGTCACTTCTTCAAGTATCAACGACAAATGAGCGGTCGGCTGCTTGAAAGCTTTCTGCAGCTCTCTCAAGTGAGACCCAGCGAATTGAATTCCTGTAAAAATCAAACGGTTATGACAGTTAGTTCCTACGACGGTGTTCTGCAACTGAGGTTTGGAAGATTCGAAAAACAATGAAACCGTCATATTGCGAGGTCTTCTTCCCCATCACCCCCTCAAATGGACGTACAACTTCGCACGTTATCAATGCACAAAGCAGAACATTTACAAACAACACCTCAGATTTTAACACAATAACGTTAAAGTTTCACAAACTGAATGTTCAATATCGAATATAAACCCAATCTACCAACCAGTTAGCGCAACGAAAAGTCGTAGGATGTCGTTTGTTCCTTCAAAAATCCTGAAGATCCTCAGATCTCTCAGAACTCTTTCAAGGCCTGTGTCCCTCATGAAGCCCATACCACCCAGGACTTGAATGGCCTCGTCAGTGACATACCAAGCGCACTCTGAGGCGAAAACCTGTAATGAAAGAAGGAGTGTGTCACTATGGCAAGATTTCAGTACAATTACTTTGTCCGTTTGGAGGGTTGTAGGAGGTGGTAAGAAAAGGAGAAGTTTTTCCGAGCTTTCGGCTTTAATAAGCCATCTTCAGGGGTAGGTATTGTTTCTTCAGGGGTTGAGGAAACAATACCTACCCCTGAAGATGGCTTATTAAAGCCGAAAGCTCGGAAAAACTTCTTCTTTTCTTACCACCTCCTACAACCCTCCAAACAGACAAAGGTTTTTCAACCAAAGGAGGTAATGAACAATTACTGTACAGTTTGAAATTCAATGAAAATGATGATCTCGAGATGATCAAGTTGATGAGGCGTTTGGAATCGACTCCATAGTGAAGGGTTCCAATACAGCAATAACGCCACAATCAATATGTGAATAGCAATTTTTTTAGGTTTAGTGCTAGTGGTGAGTCTTTTTATCAAGTGCAAAATTCCAACCAACCGTTCAGAAAACCCAAATGTTCCCTACAATTTTCCTGCCTCTCTTCCCAATTAAAACTCAATTGCATTGTCTCTCGAATTATGGGTGAAGTCTAACGAATCGTACCTTAGAGATAGCGGCTTCCAGATGGTAATCGACACTGCCACTGTCCATGTTGCCGGACAAGCAGTAAGCGATACTCTCGGTAACGTAGTGGAGCATTGCCATGCGAGCTAATTTCTCTTGGATCGTCCCGTAAGAGTCGATTCTCCGTCCGAATTGAATTCGAGTCGTTGCGTGTTCGACAGCTTTCTTCGTTACTGCTCTCATGGTTCCTGACAGGGCGGCTGCCATTCCGAATCGACCGTTGTTCAAAATGTTCATGGCCACCTATCAATTAATCACAAAATAATATTTATTGACATTATAAAATGATCATAATGTGACATTTAGACTTCATAGATACCCCAAGGTTGTGGGGAGGTGGGGATTGAATGGAGGGTAGAGATGAAGATACAAAAGCCTCATTTCTCTCAGCATATTGATATTTATCAATTGAGGAAACGCAGGTGCACTTCATAAACTAATAAGGAACAATATAATATTTTGTAGTCAATATTGAGGGACAAAAGAATATACCAGTCTGACAAATTAGTGCTCTGCCTTACAAAATTCCTCGAGAGCTGGAAATCGTCTTAATCCCTCTTGGAGGTCCTGAATAATGGGTATATGATCTCAGCACGGGAGTGAGCGAATTTAACATTTCAAAAAGCATCTGATTTGGAATTCAATTCCTACAACTTTGATCCTGTGACATTTTTCAATCAGAGCTGTCATTTTCAGGCTAGAACGATATTTAGGTAGACCGAACTCAGATTCTTTATCCCCACAATTTGTGTTAAGCAATAAATCTTTGAATAGAATAAAGTGTGTATATACGAAATATACACACGAATTTCTCGTATATCGTAGGAGAAAAGTTGAAGTAATATAAGATCGCTATGTTTCAAAATGGTTGATGCTTTCTTTGGGTAAATAGAGTGTTATTACCGAAGACATAAGAAATATCATACTACATAATATTATAAATATTATTTATAATGCAACTGATGTATACCTTGAAGCCTTCTCCAACTCCTCCCAGGACGTTTTCGATGGGAATTTTCACATCTTCGTAGTATACTTCAGTGGTGTTGGAACATTTAATACCCATCTTGACTTCTGGCGGACCGCTGGTAACACCTCCAAAAGCTCTCTCAACGATGAAAGCAGTTACTTTGTCAACTTCTTTACCTGTTATTGACAATGAAATAGTTATTAAATTAAACACTCGTCGCGTTGTGCAAGGCGATATTTATGGGCAAGTCTATGAAATTGGATAGGTCAATCAGATGTATATAGATTCGAGTGTGTACCAGTCTTGGGGTCGGTGACAGGGGTTTGAGCAAAAACAGTCATGATTTCACAAATTCCTCCATTGCTGATCCAGATTTTGCTGCCATTGAGAATGTAGTGTTTCCCATCAGGGGACAATACAGCTCGAGACCTTAATAATGATAAAATAGCGAGATTGTTAACATACAAAAAATCAGGCACAGAACGTATACCTTATAATGTCTACGCCATGCCATTATTTTGCTCTGCAATTCATGAATTTCTCACCTGATAGAGCCAGCATCACTTCCAGAAGAAGGTTCCGTCAAGCAAAAAGCAGCGTATTCCCTTCCGGTGGACACTCTTGGAAGGTAGGCCTGTTTCTGTTCTGGAGTACCAAACAAAAGAATGCCCTGTAACAGGAAGTAAGTTTACTGAGAAATTGATTGAAACACGTTGACTGCCAGTGAGAACCACAGTGGCTCTCAGTTGTCCTCTCCACTAGGCCATGAGACCCACAGTGGGTTTCAGAAGTTACCTACACTTAGCGGTGATTTTAGCGCTCGTACGGATTTTCTTCTCTATGATACATTAGCCACTGTTGGCTCACCTTATCCTCACATTTTTCGTTGAGCAAATGGCATTCACTTGGTGATAAGGCGATTTTTGGGATTCTTCCACTTCCTAACGTCTCTTTCATTGTTTTGGTTAGGAAGTACGTATAATTTTTGGCATTGACTTGTGTTTTTCTCCGACATCCGGGGATATTTTTGTAGGTTTTTGAAAAAAATCGTGACGGAAAAATTACGCCTGAGGAAATAGCCAAGCATTTGGCTCTTTTGGAGGAACAGGATGACTAAAAGTTTTTCCTTTGACAAATTTTTTTTTTTTTTTCAATCTATTTTAAAAAATAACTATCCCACGCAGTTGTACAAAATAAATTACGTTTTACTGCAATCCTAATAGTTCTAAAAAAATTTTCATAACTAAAATGACGAAAATATGCTGAGACCCACAGTGGGTCTCACCCAAAATTGCTTCTATTTTTACTTAAATCCCTAAAATTTAGCGGTTTTGATCATGAAACACTATTTTTAACAGCTCCGAACAAAAATATCAGGTTTGGCCTGGGGGGAGAGTTTGAGAGGGACAGCCTGGCAGTCCTTCTTTTCTCCATACAACTGAATGCGTGCAAACCCAAGCTATGAACACCACACAACATCTTAAACCATCGGGTAATTCAAACCATTCCTTCTGCATGAAATCATATCATTAGCTAACCTTAAATCCGATAGATTGGTGAGCACCAAGAGTGATTCCCACTCCCAAATCGTGGCTTCCGACGATCTCTACGAGCCGCGCATACTGAGTATTAGAGAGTCCCAAACCGCCCAACTCCTGCGGTACTTGGAGGGAAAACGCTCCCAGGTCCCACAGGCCCTCGGCAGTCTTTTCTTCAACCTTTGAATCTTGGTCATTTTTCATTGGGTTGTTGACTTCCTGAAATAGAGAATTTCACTTCAATAAATCGCCCAAAAAGTATTTCACAGCGGAAATTATGATGAGAGCATGAAAATTGTGTGTGCCTCATAGATGGCGTTACTGTTCTTAAATCGAAATAATCAAATGGTTCCATTCAACGTCTTCACAAGGTGGGAAACCTGAAAGTTGTTAAAGTAGTGAATACTTCCTCATCCCCTGAATGTAACCTACAGTTGTTACCATTGATAGTACTATCATGTCACGTTCTTATGGAATATTCATAGTCGTCTTAGTGGAGTTCTTCGTGGTGTGGTGTATTCTTGGATCCTTTATAAAGTATAATTGATTCTTACTTTGCTAATCTCAAGTATTGATCTTCTCACCGATCATAAAACATAATACGTAGAACTGATTTATATTTATTCATAGGCTTCTCAAAATCTCACATTTACGAGAGACAAAATCCGATGAAGTCGGATAACAATTCGGAAAATGCGCAGCTGATCCACACTTGGCACTTGCGATTTCACTGCTTGCAAATAGATTCAGTTTTATGCCGAAATTAAAACTCAATTTTTACTCCCTCGAGCGGTCGCGGGCGGCACTTTATGCCGAAATTAAAACTCAATTTTTACTCCCTCGAGCGGTCGCGGGCGGCATTTTATGCCGAAATTAAAACTCAATTTTTACTCCCTCGAGCGGTCGCGGGCGGCATTTTATGCCGAAATTAAAACTCAATTTTTACTCCCTCGAGCGGTCGCGGGCGGCATTTTATGCCGAAATTAAAACTCAATTTTTACTCCCTCGAGCGGTCGCGGGCGGCATTTTATGCCGAAATTAAAACTCAATTTTTACTCCCTCGAGCGGTCGCGGGCGGCATTTTATGCCGAAATTAAAACTCAATTTTTACTCCCTCGAGCGGTCGCGGGCGGCATTTTATGCCGAAATTAAAACTCAATTTTTACTCCCTCGAGCGGTCGCGGGCGGCATTTTATGCCGAAATTAAAACTCAATTTTTACTCCCTCGAGCGGTCGCGGGCGGCATTTTATGCCGAAATTAAAACTCAATTTTTACTCCCTCGAGCGGTCGCGGGCGGCATTTTATGCCGAAATTAAAACTCAATTTTTACTCCCTCGAGCGGTCGCGGGCGGCATTTTATGCCGAAATTAAAACTCAATTTTTACTCCCTCGAGCGGTCGCGGGCGGCATTTTATGCCGAAATTAAAACTCAATTTTTACTCCCTCGAGCGGTCGCGGGCGGCATTTTATGCCGAAATTAAAACTCAATTTTTACTCCCTCGAGCGGTCGCGGGCGGCATTTTATGCCGAAATTAAAACTCAACTTTTACTCCCTCGAGCGGTCGCGGGCGGCATTTTATGCCGAAATTAAAACTCAATTTTTACTCCCTCGAGCGGTCGCGGGCGGCATTTTATGCCGAAATTAAAACTCAATTTTTACTCCCTCGAGCGGTCGCGGGCGGCATTTTATGCCGAAATTAAAACTCAATTTTTACTCCCTCGAGCGGTCGCGGGCGGCATTTTATGCCGAAATTAAAACTCAATTTTTACTCCCTCGAGCGGTCGCGGGCGGCATTTTATGCCGAAATTAAAACTCAATTTTTACTCCCTCGAGCGGTCGCGGGCGGCATTTTATGCCGAAATTAAAACTCAATTTTTACTCCCTCGAGCGGTCGCGGGCGGCATTTTATGCCGAAATTAAAACTCAATTTTTACTCCCTCGAGCGGTCGCGGGCGGCATTTTATGCCGAAATTAAAACTCAATTTTTACTCCCTCGAGCGGTCGCGGGCGGCATTTTATGCCGAAATTAAAACTCAATTTTTACTCCCTCGAGCGGTCGCGGGCGGCATTTTATGCCGAAATTAAAACTCAATTTTTACTCCCTCGAGCGGTCGCGGGCGGCATTTTATGCCGAAATTAAAACTCAATTTTTACTCCCTCGAGCGGTCGCGGGCGGCATTTTATGCCGAAATTAAAACTCAATTTTTACTCCCTCGAGCGGTCGCGGGCGGCATTTTATGCCGAAATTAAAACTCAATTTTTACTCCCTCGAGCGGTCGCGGGCGGCATTTTATGCCGAAATTAAAACTCAATTTTTACTCCCTCGAGCGGTCGCGGGCGGCATTTTATGCCGAAATTAAAACTCTATTTTTACTCCCTCGAGCGGTCGCGGGCGGCATTTTATGCCGAAATTAAAACTCAATTTTTACTCCCTCGAGCGGTCGCGGGCGGCATTTTATGCCGAAATTAAAACTCAATTTTTACTCCCTCGAGCGGTCGCGGGCGGCATTTTATGCCGAAATTAAAACTCAATTTTTACTCCCTCGAGCGGTCGCGGGCGGCATTTTATGCCGAAATTAAATCTCAATTTTTACTCCCTCGAGCGGTCGCGGGCGGCATTTTATGCCGAAATTAAAACTCAATTTTTACTCCCTCGAGCGGTCGCGGGCGGCATTTTATGCCGAAATTAAAACTCAATTAGATCAATTGAATATAGAACAATTGAAAGGAGGGTCAAGTCCTGGATTTGATGGAGTGTCTGCTGAAACTATGAAAAAGTTTGTGTGCAAATAGCGAAACCTCTAGCTCATATAATTAGTCTCAGTTGCCACAGCGGCATTTTTCCTGATTTATACAAAAAGGCAATAGTGATTTCCCTACATAAAGCAGGTGATGCGTCAGACCCTAATAACTATAGGCCAATATCACTCTTATCGAACGTTGCAAAAACAATAGAAAAAATAATCAAAAGTTACATCATAAGGCATATAGAACGGACTAATTACATCAATAGCAACCAATATGGTTTTCAATCAGGTAAAAGTACATTAGACGCGATATTACACTTACACGAAAAAATTGCAACCAAACTTGATATAGGTAAAAAAGTGATTGTGGTATTTAATGACTTTTCCAAAGCGTTCGACACTGTATCCCACGACAGGCTAATACAGGTATTGATTAAAAATAAATTTCATCGCAGTTTCATAAAATGGATTCGAAGTTACCTAGAAGGTCGTGTTCAGCACGTTAGATTAGGAAATAAGTTAAGTGTCAGTGAAAGTTTGTCGTGCGGGGTGCCACAAGGAACAATAATAAGCGCTCTGCTTTATCTAATTTATGTAAATGGTATTTTTGATACTAAATTAAATGGAGAATTAGTGTCTTATGCGGATGATACTGCCTTGATTTCTTCAGGAAAAACATGGGAGGAAGCGAAAAACAACACTGAAAATGACCTCAAAGCTCTAAACTATTTTTACTCGAAACAAAACCTAAAATTAAATCACGACAAGACTAAATTTATGGCATTTTCAGTCAGAGCAAAGGATATACCAGACCTCGATACAATTAAATGTCATTATAAGGAAAACTGCAACTCGATTCATTGTGACTGCCCTATGATTAAACAAAGCAAAAACATAAAATACCTAGGGGTCCACGTCGATCAAACCATTTCTTGGGAACTACATGCGGAGTCCGTAAACAAAAAAACTCTGCAAATTCTTGACACAACGGTTTATTATCTTCCTTGTGCAGATCACCCTTCTGTCTATACCAGACTGTATTGCAAATCGGCACCATACCATATTCTCACCGTACTCATACCATACCATACGAATTTCTTTCCTATCATACCATACTGTATTATACCAAATCATACATACAATAATATACCATACCATACTCATACCATGTCATACAAACCGAGTGAATAATGAAATGTCATCCATTTCAGACCTATATTTAAAATTTCAAGTATCTAGCTCATCATCAACATTTAATTTGTTTAAACAAATAGGTATTATTTAAACAATTTTACAGACAAGAAACCGAGTGAATATTGCATTGTTATCCAGTTCTAACCTATTTTTAAAATTTCAAGTCAATAGCTCATCATCAAAATTTAATTTGTATTATTACAAAAAGGTATTATTTAAACAATTTTACAGATGAGAAACCGAGTAAATATTGCAATGTGGTCTATCCCCGACTCACGGTTAAAATTTCTAGACTGTAGTTTACCGGGAAGATGAAAAAAGGTAGTTTTATTCTGGGCGTCTGGGGGTTAACGGCCGTTTTCGACGCGAAAGTTTAGTGTTTTTCCTAAACCTTTGCGCGCTCACTGTGAACGAACAGCTGGTCGCACAAAAATCCAATTGGTCTTAAAAGATTCGTAATTTTTCAGGTCATTCAAAAGTGAACTAAACATTACACGGTTCAGTTAAATATTTGGAGATATGACATTGTCGAAATTTTAAATTTCGTTTTGAACCCCTTCCCCTTGACCTAGGGTTATGAAAAGTTTCGAGGATCATTGTGGGGCTGGTCCAAACCCAGAAACCAAATTTCGTAATTTTAGCTCAACGCTAACTGGGAAAAACGGCGTGGACGGCGGACGGCGGACGGGGGACGGCGTACGGTGTACGGCGTACGGCGGACGGACGGATTTTTTTTTATTCGATTTTCTGAATCTACGTGTCTTGAAACGTAAACCAACAAATTTTGAGGGGGGGTTAAAAATTTTTTTTCTTTGGGCGATTCCAATGGTTCATTATCGAAGATAATAAACCAAAATTGATACATGTATTTTTAGAAATTAAAAATATCATGAATGCCAAAACAAAAATAATGGTATATAATGCTCTGGTACAAGCCCACATGAACTATGGGATTGTAGCATGGGGAAATGCATATACAAATAAAATAAAAAATGTAATGAAGACACAAAAAATATTAATCAAAATACTCTTTAACAAACCCTACAGATACCCTACAGATGCACTGTTTAATGACACAAAAATTTTAACATTTAAAGAGTTATTGGATAAAACCACGATAACAATCATATATAAATATCTATTAATGGGAAAATTTGATAGAATTAAAAACAACACAAGATCAGATAATAAAATGAAAATAGCACTGCCAAGAAGACACACAACAATGGGACTGAAATGTTACGACTACTCTGGAATTAAAAAATTCAACAGCTACGATTTTGAGGAAAGTTTACCACAACTTAATCTAGAACAGTTCAAATTGAAAATCAAAAAAATGTTTGTAAAATGATTACTACTCATTAAATAATTTTAATTAAATTAAGAAAATAATAATAAGAATGCAGATAATGTAAAATATATATTGATGTAATAAGGTAAGGTTAGTTGGACTCCAACCCCAGCACAAGATTATATCTTATTGGGGTTGTAGCATTTAGGCTAAATATACCTTTAATGTGTATTAATATGTTTTGTAGTAATCAATAAATGCATTTAAAAAATAAAAAAAATAATTTTTACTCCCTCGAGCGGTCGCGGGCGGCATTTTATGCCGAAATTAAAACTCAATTTTTACTCCCTCGAGCGGTCGCGGGCGGCATTTTATGCCGAAATTAAAACTCAATTTTTACTCCCTCGAGCGGTCGCGGGCGGCATTTTATGCCGAAATTAAAACTCAATTTTTACTCCCTCGAGCGGTCGCGGGCGGCATTTTATGCCGAAATTAAAACTCAATTTTTACTCCCTCGAGCGGTCGCGGGCGGCATTTTATGCCGAAATTAAAACTCAATTTTTACTCCCTCGAGCGGTCGCGGGCGGCATTTTATGCCGAAATTAAAACTCAATTTTTACTCCCTCGAGCGGTCGCGGGCGGCATTTTATGCCGAAATTAAAACTCAATTTTTACTCCCTCGAGCGGTCGCGGGCGGCATTTTATGCCGAAATTAAAACTCAATTTTTACTCCCTCGAGCGGTCGCGGGCGGCATTTTATGCAGAAATTAAATCTCAATTTTTACTCCCTCGAGCGGTCGCGGGCGGCATTTTATGCCGAAATTAAAACTCAATTTTTACTCCCTCGAGCGGTCGCGGGCGGCATTTTATGCCGAAATTAAAACTCAATTAGAACAATTGAAGGGTCAAGTCCTGGATTTGATGGAGTGTCTGCTGAAACTATGAAAAAGTTTGTGTGCAAATAGCGAAACCTCTAGCTCATATAATTCCACGGCAGCTCAAAGATTGTATTTTCATAAAGGAGTACTACTGTACAATCTACTTCCATATGATCTCGTCAAAACAGAAAATTTACCGATAAATAAATTTAAAAAACTAATCAAGGACTATTTTCTTGGCTTATTATGAAGTATTGTAGCTATTTCTGTCGTTTGTAATTATTTATAATTTCTGTACTTATTACCTACTAATTAATTATTTAATACCTACCTGTAATTATTTAAAAATTTCTGTACTTATTACCTACTAATTTGATTTGTATTACTTTCTAACCTACACTTTAATAATAAAATCGAGGCACATGACACGCTCCAGTTCCCAGCTCAAGATTTATCTTAAAGGGAACTGATGCATTTTTGTCAATTTAAATTGTTTGTATTTTTTGTCTATAAAATGAAATAAATGCTATATTAAAAAAAAAAAAAAAAAAAAAAAAAATTAATTAGTCTCAGTTGCCACAGCGGCATTTTTCCTGATTTATACAAAAAGGCAATAGTGATTTCCCTACATAAAGCAGGTGATGCGTCAGACCCTAATAACTATAGGCCAATATCACTCTTATCGAACGTTGCAAAAACAATAGAAAAAATAATCAAAAGTTACATCATAAGGCATATAGAACGGACTAATTACATCAATAGCAACCAATATGGTTTTCAATCAGGTAAAAGTACATTAGACGCGATATTACACTTACACCCTTATGTCAGAAAATGACAAATAAAGGTTATTTTGAACTTGAACTTGAACTTGATATTACACTTACACGAAAAAATTGCAACCAAACTTGATATAGGTAAAAAAGTGATTATGGTATTTAATGACTTTTCCAAAGCGTTCGACACTGTATCCCACGACAGGCTAATACAGGTATTGATTAAAAATAAATTTCATCGCAGTTTCATAAAATGGATTCGAAGTTACCTAGAAGGTCGTGTTCAGCACGTTAGATTAGGAAATAAGTTAAGTGTCAGTGAAAGTTCGTCGTGCGGGGTGCCACAAGGAACAATAATAAGCGCTCTGCTTTATCTAATTTATGTAAATGGTATTTTTGATACTAAATTAAATGGAGAATTAGTGTCTTATGCGCATGATACTGCCTTGATTTCTCCAGGAAAAACATGGGAGGAAGCGAAAAACAACACTGAAGATGACCTCAAAGCTCTAAACTATTTTTACTCGAAACAAAACCTAAAATTAAATCACGACAAGACTAAATTTATGGCATTTTCAGTCAGAGCAAAGGATATACCAGACCTCAATACAATTAAATGTCATTATAAGGAAAACTGCAACTCGATTCATTGTTGCATTCAGCATTCAGCATACAAGAAGAAAATTTTCTCATGGCTAATTTCCGAAGGCCTGGATAATTGCCAACAATTTCTTAGTAGCATATATACGTAGATGAAGTTTTTTTTTTTTGTTTTTCTTCTGTCTCTCTTTCTCTTTTTACTCCAACTACATAAATTTGTAATCATCTTTCAACTCCCCCTTACCGCACAGGGTTTTCCCTATGGCTAGGGGTACATTCCATTTATGATCTTTATTATTTTAAATATTATTATAGGTACTTTCAATCATACTACCATTGATGTATATATAATTATGTCTATCGGAATAAATCAATTATTCATTCATTCATTCATTCATTGTGACTGCCCTATGATTAAACAAAGCAAAAACATAAAATACCTAGGGGTCCACGTCGATCAAACCATTTCTTGGGAACTACATGCGGAGTCCGTAAACAAAAAACTCAGAAAATTGATACATGTATTTTTAGAAATTAAAAATATCATGAATGCCAAAACAAAAATAATGGTATATAATGCTCTGGTACAAGCGCACCTGAACTATGGGATTGTAGCATGGGGAAATGCATATACAAATAAAATAAAAAATGTAATGAAGACACAAAAAATATTAATCAAAATACTCTTTAACAAACCCTACAGATACCCTACAGATGCACTGTTTAATGACACAAAAATTTTAACATTTAAAGAGTTATTGGATAAAACCACGATAACAATCATATATAAATATCTATTAATGGGAAAATTTGATAGAATTAAAAACAACACAAGATCAGATAATAAAATGAAAATAGCACTGCCAAGAAGACACACAACAATGGGACTGAAATGTTACGACTACTCTGGAATTAAAAAATTCAACAGCTACGATTTTGAGGAAAGTTTACCACAACTTAATCTAGAACAGTTCAAATTGAAAATCAAAAAAATGTTTGTAAAATGATTACTACTCATTAAATAATTTTAATTAAATTAAGAAAATAATAATAAGAATGCAGATAATGTAAAATATATATTGATGTAATAAGGTAAGGTTAGTTGGACTCCAACCCCAGCACAAGATTATATCTTATTGGGGTTGTAGCATTTAGGCTAAATATACCTTTAATGTGTATTAATATGTTTTGTAGTAATCAATAAATGCATTTAAAAAATAAAAAAAATAAAAAAAAATAATTTTTACTCCCTCGAGCGGTCGCGGGCGGCATTTTATGCCGAAATTAAAACTCAATTTTTACTCCCTCGAGCGGTCGCGGGCGGCATTTTATGCCGAAATTAAAACTCAATTTTTACTCCCTCGAGCGGTCGCGGGCGGCATTTTATGCCGAAATTAAAACTCAATTTTTACTCCCTCGAGCGGTCGCGGGCGGCATTTTATGCCGAAATTAAAACTCAATTTTTACTCCCTCGAGCGGTCGCGGGCGGCATTTTATGCCGAAATTAAAACTCAATTTTTACTCCCTCGAGCGGTCGCGGGCGGCATTTTATGCCGAAATTAAAACTCAATTTTTACTCCCTCGAGCGGTCGCGGGCGGCATTTTATGCCGAAATTAAAACTCAATTTTTACTCCCTCGAGCGGTCGCGGGCGGCATTTTATGCCGAAATTAAAACTCAATTTTTACTCCCTCGAGCGGTCGCGGGCGGCATTTTATGCCGAAATTAAAACTCAATTTTTACTCCCTCGAGCGGTCGCGGGCGGCATTTTATGCCGACATTAAAACTCAATTTTTACTCCCTCGAGCGGTCGCGGGCGGCATTTTATGCCGAAATTAAAACTCAATTTTTACTCCCTCGAGCGGTCGCGGGCGGCATTTTATGCCGAAATTAAAACTCAATTTTTACTCCCTCGAGCGGTCGCGGGCGGCATTTTATGCCGAAATTAAAACTCAATTTTTACTCCCTCGAGCGGTCGCGGGCGGCATTTTATGCCGAAATTAAAACTCAATTTTTACTCCCTCGAGCGGTCGCGGGCGGCATTTTATGCCGAAATTAAAACTCAATTTTTACTCCCTCGAGCGGTCGCGGGCGGCATTTTATGCCGAAATTAAAACTCAATTTTTACTCCCTCGAGCGGTCGCGGGCGGCATTTTATGCCGAAATTAAAACTCAATTTTTACTCCCTCGAGCGGTCGCGGGCGGCATTTTATGCCGAAATTAAAACTCAATTTTTACTTCCTCGAGCGGTCGCGGGCGGCATTTTATGCCGAAATTAAAACTCAATTTTTACTCCCTCGAGCGGTCGCGGGCGGCATTTTATGCCGAAATTAAAACTCAATTTTTACTCCCTCGAGCGGTCGCGGGCGGCATTTTATGCCGAAATTAAAACTCAATTTTTACTCCCTCGAGCGGTCGCGGGCGGCATTTTATGCCGAAATTAAAACTCAATTTTTACTCCCTCGAGCGGTCGCGGGCGGCATTTTATGCCGAAATTAAAACTCAATTTTTACTCCCTCGAGCGGTCGCGGGCGGCATTTTATGCCGAAATTAAAACTCAATTTTTACTCCCTCGAGCGGTCGCGGGCGGCATTTTATGCCGAAATTAAAACTCAATTTTTACTCCCTCGAGCGGTCGCGGGCGGCATTTTATGCCGAAATTAAAACTCAATTTTTACTCCCTCGAGCGGTCGCGGGCGGCATTTTATGCCGAAATTAAAACTCAATTTTTACTCCCTCGAGCGGTCGCGGGCGGCATTTTATGCCGAAATTAAAACTCAATTTTTACTCCCTCGAGCGGTCGCGGGCGGCATTTTATGCCGAAATTAAAACTCAATTTTTACTCCCTCGAGCGGTCGCGGGCGGCATTTTATGCCGAAATTAAAACTCAATTTTTACTCCCTCGAGCGGTCGCGGGCGGCATTTTATGCCGAAATTAAAACTCAATTTTTACTCCCTCGAGCGGTCGCGGGCGGCATTTTATGCCGAAATTAAATCTCAATTTTTACTCCCTCGAGCGGTCGCGGGCGGCATTTTATGCCGAAATTAAAACTCAATTTTTACTCCCTCGAGCGGTCGCGGGCGGCATTTTATGCCGAAATTAAAACTCAATTAGAACAATTGAATATAGAACAATTGAAAGGAGGGTCAAGTCCTGGATTTGATGGAGTGTCTGCTGAAACTATGAAAAAGTTTGTGTGCAAATAGCGAAACCTCTAGCTCATATAATTAGTCTCAGTTGCCACAGCGGCATTTTTCCTGATTTATACAAAAAGGCAATAGTGATTTCCCTACATAAAGCAGGTGATGCGTCAGACCCTAATAACTATAGGCCAATATCACTCTTATCGAACGTTGCAAAAACAATAGAAAAAATAATCAAAAGTTACATCATAAGGCATATAGAACGGACTAATTACATCAATAGCAACCAATATGGTTTTCAATCAGGTAAAAGTACATTAGACGCGATATTACACTTACACGAAAAAATTGCAACCAAACTTGATATAGGTAAAAAAGTGATTGTGGTATTTAATGACTTTTCCAAAGCGTTCGACACTGTATCCCACGACAGGCTAATACAGGTATTGATTAAAAATAAATTTCATCGCACTTTCATAAAATGGATTCAAAGTTACCTAGAAGGTCGTGTTCAGCACGTTAGATTAGGAAATAAGTTAAGTGTCAGTGAAAGTTTGTCGTGCGGGGTGCCACAAGGAACAATAATAAGCGCTCTGCTTTATCTAATTTATGTAAATGGTATTTTTGATACTAAATTAAATGGAGAATTAGTGTCTTATGCGGATGATACTGCCTTGATTTCTTCAGGAAAAACATGGGAGGAAGCGAAAAACAACACTGAAAATGACCTCAAAGCTCTAAACTATTTTTACTCGAAACAAAACCTAAAATTAAATCACGACAAGACTAAATTTATGGCATTTTCAGTCAGAGCAAAGGATATACCAGACCTCAATACAATTAAATGTCATTATAAGGAAAACTGCAACTCGATTCATTGTGACTGCCCTATGATTAAACAAAGCAAAAACATAAAATACCTAGGGGTCCACGTCGATCAAACCATTTCTTGGGAACTACATGCGGAGTCCGTAAACAAAAAACTCAGAAAATTGATACATGTATTTTTAGAAATTAAAAATATCATGAATGCCAAAACAAAAATAATGGTATATAATGCTCTGGTACAAGCGCACCTGAACTATGGGATTGTAGCATGGGGAAATGCATATACAAATAAAATAAAAAAATGTAATGAAGACACAAAAAATATTAATCAAAATACTCTTTAACAAACCCTACAGATACCCTACAGATGCACTGTTTAATGACACAAAAATTTTAACATTTAAAGAGTTATTGGATAAAACCACGATAACAATCATATATAAATATCTATTAATGGGAAAATTTGATAGAATTAAAAACAACACAAGATCAGATAATAAAATGAAAATAGCACTGCCAAGAAGACACACAACAATGGGACTGAAATGTTACGACTACTCTGGAATTAAAAAATTCAACAGCTACGATTTTGAGGAAAGTTTACCACAACTTAATCTAGAACAGTTCAAATTGAAAATCAAAAAAATGTTTGTAAAATGATTACTACTCATTAAATAATTTTAATTAAATTAAGAAAATAATAATAAGAATGCAGATAATGTAAAATATATATTGATGTAATAAGGTAAGGTTAGTTGGACTCCAACCCCAGCACAAGATTATATCTTATTGGGGTTGTAGCATTTAGGCTAAATATACCTTTAATGTGTATTAATATGTTTTGTAGTAATCAATAAATGCATTTAAAAAATAAAAAAAATAAAAAAAATAATTTTTACTCCCTCGAGCGGTCGCGGGCGGCATTTTATGCCGAAATTAAAACTCAATTTTTACTCCCTCGAGCGGTCGCGGGCGGCATTTTATGCCGAAATTAAAACTCAATTTTTACTCCCTCGAGCGGTCGCGGGCGGCATTTTATGCCGAAATTAAAACTCAATTTTTACTCCCTCGAGCGGTCGCGGGCGGCATTTTATGCCGAAATTAAAACTCAATTTTTACTCCCTCGAGCGGTCGCGGGCGGCATTTTATGCCGAAATTAAAACTCAATTTTTACTCCCTCGAGCGGTCGCGGGCGGCATTTTATGCCGAAATTAAAACTCAATTTTTACTCCCTCGAGCGGTCGCGGGCGGCATTTTATGCCGAAATTAAAACTCAATTTTTACTCCCTCGAGCGGTCGCGGGCGGCATTTTATGCCGAAATTAAAACTCAATTTTTAATCCCTCGAGCGGTCGCGGGCGGCATTTTATGCCGAAATTAAAACTCAATTTTTACTCCCTCGAGCGGTCGCGGGCGGCATTTTATGCCGAAATTAAATCTCAATTTTTACTCCCTCGAGCGGTCGCGGGCGGCATTTTATGCCGAAATTAAAACTCAATTTTTACTCCCTCGAGCGGTCGCGGGCGGCATTTTATGCCGAAATTAAAACTCAATTTTTACTCCCTCGAGCGGTCGCGGGCGGCATTTTATGCCGAAATTAAAACTCAATTTTTACTCCCTCGAGCGGTCGCGGGCGGCATTTTATGCCGAAATTAAAACTCAATTTTTACTCCCTCGAGCGGTCGCGGGCGGCATTTTATGCCGAAATTAAATCTCAATTTTTACTCCCTCGAGCGGTCGCGGGCGGCATTTTATGCCGAAATTAAAACTCAATTTTTACTCCCTCGAGCGGTCGCGGGCGCCATTTTATGCCGAAATTAAAACTCAATTAGAACAATTGAATATAGAACAATTGAAAGGAGGGTCAAGTCCTGGATTTGATGGAGTGTCTGCTGAAACTATGAAAAAGTTTGTGTGCAAATAGCGAAACCTCTAGCTCATATAATTAGTCTCAGTTGCCACAGCGGCATTTTTCCTGATTTATACAAAAAGGCAATAGTGATTTCCCTACATAAAGCAGGTGATGCGTCAGACCCTAATAACTATAGGCCAATATCACTCTTATCGAACGTTGCAAAAACAATAGAAAAAATAATCAAAAGTTACATCATAAGGCATATAGAACGGACTAATTACATCAATAGCAACCAATATGGTTTTCAATCAGGTAAAAGTACATTACCTAGACGCGATATTACACTTACACGAAAAAATTGCAACCAAACTTGATATAGGTAAAAAAGTGATTGTGGTATTTAATGACTTTTCCAAAGCGTTCGACACTGTATCCCACGACAGGCTAATACAGGTATTGATTAAAAATAAATTTCATCGCAGTTTCATAAAATGGATTCGAAGTTACCTAGAAGGTCGTGTTCAGCACGTTAGATTAGGAAATAAGTTAAGTGTCAGTGAAAGTTTGTCGTGCGGGGTGCCACAAGGAACAATAATAAGCGCTCTGCTTTATCTAATTTATGTAAATGGTATTTTTGATACTAAATTAAATGGAGAATTAGTGTCTTATGCGGATGATACTGCCTTGATTTCTTCAGGAAAAACATGGGAGGAAGCGAAAAACAACACTGAAAATGACCTCAAAGCTCTAAACTATTTTTACTCGAAACAAAACCTAAAATTAAATCACGGCAAGACTAAATTTATGGCATTTTCAGTCAGAGCAAAGGATATACCAGACCTCAATACAATTAAATGTCATTATAAGGAAAACTGCAACTCGATTCATTGTGACTGCCCTATGATTAAACAAAGCAAAAACATAAAATACCTAGGGGTCCACGTCGATCAAACCATTTCTTGGGAACTACATGCGGAGTCCGTAAACAAAAAACTCAGAAAATTGATACATGTATTTTTAGAAATTAAAAATATCATGAATGCCAAAACAAAAATAATGGTATATAATGCTCTGGTACAAGCGCACCTGAACTATGGGATTGTAGCATGGGGAAATGCATATACAAATAAAATAAAAAATGTAATGAAGACACAAAAAATATTAATCAAAATACTCTTTAACAAACCCTACAGATACCCTACAGATGCACTGTTTAATGACACAAAAATTTTAACATTTAAAGAGTTATTGGATAAAACCACGATAACAATCATATATAAATATCTATTAATGGGAAAATTTGATAGAATTAAAAACAACACAAGATCAGATAATAAAATGAAAATAGCACTGCCAAGAAGACACACAACAATGGGACTGAAATGTTACGACTACTCTGGAATTAAAAAATTCAACAGCTACGATTTTGAGGAAAGTTTACCACAACTTAATCTAGAAGAGTTCAAATTGAAAATCAAAAAAATGTTTGTAAAATGATTACTACTCATTAAATAATTTTAATTAAATTAAGAAAATAATAATAAGAATGCAGATAATGTAAAATATATATTGATGTAATAAGGTAAGGTTAGTTGGACTCCAACCCCAGCACAAGATTATATCTTATTGGGGTTGTAGCATTTAGGCTAAATATACCTTTAATGTGTATTAATATGTTTTGTAGTAATCAATAAATGCATTTAAAAAATAAAAAAAATAAAAAAAATAATTTTTACTCCCTCGAGCGGTCGCGGGCGGCATTTTATGCCGAAATTAAATCTCAATTTTTACTCCCTCGAGCGGTCGCGGGCGGCATTTTATGCCGAAATTAAAACTCAATTTTTACTCCCTCGAGCGGTCGCGGGCGGCATTTTATGCCGAAATTAAAACTCAATTAGAACAATTGAATATAGAACAATTGAAAGGAGGGTCAAGTCCTGGATTTGATGGAGTGTCTGCTGAAACTATGAAAAAGTTTGTGTGCAAATAGCGAAACCTCTAGCTCATATAATTAGTCTCAGTTGCCACAGCGGCATTTTTCCTGATTTATACAAAAAGGCAATAGTGATTTCCCTACATAAAGCAGGTGATGCGTCAGACCCTAATAACTATAGGCCAATATCACTCTTATCGAACGTTGCAAAAACAATAGAAAAAATAATCAAAAGTTACATCATAAGGCATATAGAACGGACTAATTACATCAATAGCAACCAATATGGTTTTCAATCAGGTAAAAGTACATTAGACGCGATATTACACTTACACGAAAAAATTGCAACCAAACTTGATATAGGTAAAAAAGTGATTGTGGTATTTAATGACTTTTCCAAAGCGTTCGACACTGTATCCCACGACAGGCTAATACAGGTATTGATTAAAAATAAATTTCATCGCACTTTCATAAAATGGATTCAAAGTTACCTAGAAGGTCGTGTTCAGCACGTTAGATTAGGAAATAAGTTAAGTGTCAGTGAAAGTTTGTCGTGCGGGGTGCCACAAGGAACAATAATAAGCGCTCTGCTTTATCTAATTTATGTAAATGGTATTTTTGATACTAAATTAAATGGAGAATTAGTGTCTTATGCGGATGATACTGCCTTGATTTCTTCAGGAAAAACATGGGAGGAAGCGAAAAACAACACTGAAAATGACCTCAAAGCTCTAAACTATTTTTACTCGAAACAAAACCTAAAATTAAATCACGACAAGACTAAATTTATGGCATTTTCAGTCAGAGCAAAGGATATACCAGACCTCAATACAATTAAATGTCATTATAAGGAAAACTGCAACTCGATTCATTGTGACTGCCCTATGATTAAACAAAGCAAAAACATAAAATACCTAGGGGTCCACGTCGATCAAACCATTTCTTGGGAACTACATGCGGAGTCCGTAAACAAAAAACTCAGAAAATTGATACATGTATTTTTAGAAATTAAAAATATCATGAATGCCAAAACAAAAATAATGGTATATAATGCTCTGGTACAAGCGCACCTGAACTATGGGATTGTAGCATGGGGAAATGCATATACAAATAAAATAAAAAAATGTAATGAAGACACAAAAAATATTAATCAAAATACTCTTTAACAAACCCTACAGATACCCTACAGATGCACTGTTTAATGACACAAAAATTTTAACATTTAAAGAGTTATTGGATAAAACCACGATAACAATCATATATAAATATCTATTAATGGGAAAATTTGATAGAATTAAAAACAACACAAGATCAGATAATAAAATGAAAATAGCACTGCCAAGAAGACACACAACAATGGGACTGAAATGTTACGACTACTCTGGAATTAAAAAATTCAACAGCTACGATTTTGAGGAAAGTTTACCACAACTTAATCTAGAACAGTTCAAATTGAAAATCAAAAAAATGTTTGTAAAATGATTACTACTCATTAAATAATTTTAATTAAATTAAGAAAATAATAATAAGAATGCAGATAATGTAAAATATATATTGATGTAATAAGGTAAGGTTAGTTGGACTCCAACCCCAGCACAAGATTATATCTTATTGGGGTTGTAGCATTTAGGCTAAATATACCTTTAATGTGTATTAATATGTTTTGTAGTAATCAATAAATGCATTTAAAAAATAAAAAAAATAAAAAAAATAATTTTTACTCCCTCGAGCGGTCGCGGGCGGCATTTTATGCCGAAATTAAAACTCAATTTTTACTCCCTCGAGCGGTCGCGGGCGGCATTTTATGCCGAAATTAAAACTCAATTTTTACTCCCTCGAGCGGTCGCGGGCGGCATTTTATGCCGAAATTAAAACTCAATTTTTACTCCCTCGAGCGGTCGCGGGCGGCATTTTATGCCGAAATTAAAACTCAATTTTTACTCCCTCGAGCGGTCGCGGGCGGCATTTTATGCCGAAATTAAAACTCAATTTTTACTCCCTCGAGCGGTCGCGGGCGGCATTTTATGCCGAAATTAAAACTCAATTTTTACTCCCTCGAGCGGTCGCGGGCGGCATTTTATGCCGAAATTAAAACTCAATTTTTACTCCCTCGAGCGGTCGCGGGCGGCATTTTATGCCGAAATTAAAACTCAATTTTTAATCCCTCGAGCGGTCGCGGGCGGCATTTTATGCCGAAATTAAAACTCAATTTTTACTCCCTCGAGCGGTCGCGGGCGGCATTTTATGCCGAAATTAAATCTCAATTTTTACTCCCTCGAGCGGTCGCGGGCGGCATTTTATGCCGAAATTAAAACTCAATTTTTACTCCCTCGAGCGGTCGCGGGCGGCATTTTATGCCGAAATTAAAACTCAATTTTTACTCCCTCGAGCGGTCGCGGGCGGCATTTTATGCCGAAATTAAAACTCAATTTTTACTCCCTCGAGCGGTCGCGGGCGGCATTTTATGCCGAAATTAAAACTCAATTTTTACTCCCTCGAGCGGTCGCGGGCGGCATTTTATGCCGAAATTAAATCTCAATTTTTACTCCCTCGAGCGGTCGCGGGCGGCATTTTATGCCGAAATTAAAACTCAATTTTTACTCCCTCGAGCGGTCGCGGGCGCCATTTTATGCCGAAATTAAAACTCAATTAGAACAATTGAATATAGAACAATTGAAAGGAGGGTCAAGTCCTGGATTTGATGGAGTGTCTGCTGAAACTATGAAAAAGTTTGTGTGCAAATAGCGAAACCTCTAGCTCATATAATTAGTCTCAGTTGCCACAGCGGCATTTTTCCTGATTTATACAAAAAGGCAATAGTGATTTCCCTACATAAAGCAGGTGATGCGTCAGACCCTAATAACTATAGGCCAATATCACTCTTATCGAACGTTGCAAAAACAATAGAAAAAATAATCAAAAGTTACATCATAAGGCATATAGAACGGACTAATTACATCAATAGCAACCAATATGGTTTTCAATCAGGTAAAAGTACATTACCTAGACGCGATATTACACTTACACGAAAAAATTGCAACCAAACTTGATATAGGTAAAAAAGTGATTGTGGTATTTAATGACTTTTCCAAAGCGTTCGACACTGTATCCCACGACAGGCTAATACAGGTATTGATTAAAAATAAATTTCATCGCAGTTTCATAAAATGGATTCGAAGTTACCTAGAAGGTCGTGTTCAGCACGTTAGATTAGGAAATAAGTTAAGTGTCAGTGAAAGTTTGTCGTGCGGGGTGCCACAAGGAACAATAATAAGCGCTCTGCTTTATCTAATTTATGTAAATGGTATTTTTGATACTAAATTAAATGGAGAATTAGTGTCTTATGCGGATGATACTGCCTTGATTTCTTCAGGAAAAACATGGGAGGAAGCGAAAAACAACACTGAAAATGACCTCAAAGCTCTAAACTATTTTTACTCGAAACAAAACCTAAAATTAAATCACGGCAAGACTAAATTTATGGCATTTTCAGTCAGAGCAAAGGATATACCAGACCTCAATACAATTAAATGTCATTATAAGGAAAACTGCAACTCGATTCATTGTGACTGCCCTATGATTAAACAAAGCAAAAACATAAAATACCTAGGGGTCCACGTCGATCAAACCATTTCTTGGGAACTACATGCGGAGTCCGTAAACAAAAAACTCAGAAAATTGATACATGTATTTTTAGAAATTAAAAATATCATGAATGCCAAAACAAAAATAATGGTATATAATGCTCTGGTACAAGCGCACCTGAACTATGGGATTGTAGCATGGGGAAATGCATATACAAATAAAATAAAAAATGTAATGAAGACACAAAAAATATTAATCAAAATACTCTTTAACAAACCCTACAGATACCCTACAGATGCACTGTTTAATGACACAAAAATTTTAACATTTAAAGAGTTATTGGATAAAACCACGATAACAATCATATATAAATATCTATTAATGGGAAAATTTGATAGAATTAAAAACAACACAAGATCAGATAATAAAATGAAAATAGCACTGCCAAGAAGACACACAACAATGGGACTGAAATGTTACGACTACTCTGGAATTAAAAAATTCAACAGCTACGATTTTGAGGAAAGTTTACCACAACTTAATCTAGAAGAGTTCAAATTGAAAATCAAAAAAATGTTTGTAAAATGATTACTACTCATTAAATAATTTTAATTAAATTAAGAAAATAATAATAAGAATGCAGATAATGTAAAATATATATTGATGTAATAAGGTAAGGTTAGTTGGACTCCAACCCCAGCACAAGATTATATCTTATTGGGGTTGTAGCATTTAGGCTAAATATACCTTTAATGTGTATTAATATGTTTTGTAGTAATCAATAAATGCATTTAAAAAATAAAAAAAATAAAAAAAATAATTTTTACTCCCTCGAGCGGTCGCGGGCGGCATTTTATGCCGAAATTAAAACTCAATTTTTACTCCCTCGAGCGGTCGCGGGCGGCATTTTATGCCGAAATTAAAACTCAATTTTTACTCCCTCGAGCGGTCGCGGGCGGCATTTTATGCCGAAATTAAAACTCAATTTTTACTCCCTCGAGCGGTCGCGGGCGGCATTTTATGCCGAAATTAAAACTCAATTTTTACTCCCTCGAGCGGTCGCGGGCGGCATTTTATGCCGAAATTAAAACTCAATTTTTACTCCCTCGAGCGGTCGCGGGCGGCATTTTATGCCGAAATTAAAACTCAATTTTTACTCCCTCGAGCGGTCGCGGGCGGCATTTTATGCCGAAATTAAAACTCAATTTTTACTCCCTCGAGCGGTCGCGGGCGGCATTTTATGCCGAAATTAAAACTCAATTTTTAATCCCTCGAGCGGTCGCGGGCGGCATTTTATGCCGAAATTAAAACTCAATTTTTACTCCCTCGAGCGGTCGCGGGCGGCATTTTATGCCGAAATTAAATCTCAATTTTTACTCCCTCGAGCGGTCGCGGGCGGCATTTTATGCCGAAATTAAAACTCAATTTTTACTCCCTCGAGCGGTCGCGGGCGGCATTTTATGCCGAAATTAAAACTCAATTTTTACTCCCTCGAGCGGTCGCGGGCGGCATTTTATGCCGAAATTAAAACTCAATTTTTACTCCCTCGAGCGGTCGCGGGCGGCATTTTATGCCGAAATTAAAACTCAATTTTTACTCCCTCGAGCGGTCGCGGGCGGCATTTTATGCCGAAATTAAATCTCAATTTTTACTCCCTCGAGCGGTCGCGGGCGGCATTTTATGCCGAAATTAAAACTCAATTTTTACTCCCTCGAGCGGTCGCGGGCGCCATTTTATGCCGAAATTAAAACTCAATTAGAACAATTGAATATAGAACAATTGAAAGGAGGGTCAAGTCCTGGATTTGATGGAGTGTCTGCTGAAACTATGAAAAAGTTTGTGTGCAAATAGCGAAACCTCTAGCTCATATAATTAGTCTCAGTTGCCACAGCGGCATTTTTCCTGATTTATACAAAAAGGCAATAGTGATTTCCCTACATAAAGCAGGTGATGCGTCAGACCCTAATAACTATAGGCCAATATCACTCTTATCGAACGTTGCAAAAACAATAGAAAAAATAATCAAAAGTTACATCATAAGGCATATAGAACGGACTAATTACATCAATAGCAACCAATATGGTTTTCAATCAGGTAAAAGTACATTACCTAGACGCGATATTACACTTACACGAAAAAATTGCAACCAAACTTGATATAGGTAAAAAAGTGATTGTGGTATTTAATGACTTTTCCAAAGCGTTCGACACTGTATCCCACGACAGGCTAATACAGGTATTGATTAAAAATAAATTTCATCGCAGTTTCATAAAATGGATTCGAAGTTACCTAGAAGGTCGTGTTCAGCACGTTAGATTAGGAAATAAGTTAAGTGTCAGTGAAAGTTTGTCGTGCGGGGTGCCACAAGGAACAATAATAAGCGCTCTGCTTTATCTAATTTATGTAAATGGTATTTTTGATACTAAATTAAATGGAGAATTAGTGTCTTATGCGGATGATACTGCCTTGATTTCTTCAGGAAAAACATGGGAGGAAGCGAAAAACAACACTGAAAATGACCTCAAAGCTCTAAACTATTTTTACTCGAAACAAAACCTAAAATTAAATCACGGCAAGACTAAATTTATGGCATTTTCAGTCAGAGCAAAGGATATACCAGACCTCAATACAATTAAATGTCATTATAAGGAAAACTGCAACTCGATTCATTGTGACTGCCCTATGATTAAACAAAGCAAAAACATAAAATACCTAGGGGTCCACGTCGATCAAACCATTTCTTGGGAACTACATGCGGAGTCCGTAAACAAAAAACTCAGAAAATTGATACATGTATTTTTAGAAATTAAAAATATCATGAATGCCAAAACAAAAATAATGGTATATAATGCTCTGGTACAAGCGCACCTGAACTATGGGATTGTAGCATGGGGAAATGCATATACAAATAAAATAAAAAATGTAATGAAGACACAAAAAATATTAATCAAAATACTCTTTAACAAACCCTACAGATACCCTACAGATGCACTGTTTAATGACACAAAAATTTTAACATTTAAAGAGTTATTGGATAAAACCACGATAACAATCATATATAAATATCTATTAATGGGAAAATTTGATAGAATTAAAAACAACACAAGATCAGATAATAAAATGAAAATAGCACTGCCAAGAAGACACACAACAATGGGACTGAAATGTTACGACTACTCTGGAATTAAAAAATTCAACAGCTACGATTTTGAGGAAAGTTTACCACAACTTAATCTAGAAGAGTTCAAATTGAAAATCAAAAAAATGTTTGTAAAATGATTACTACTCATTAAATAATTTTAATTAAATTAAGAAAATAATAATAAGAATGCAGATAATGTAAAATATATATTGATGTAATAAGGTAAGGTTAGTTGGACTCCAACCCCAGCACAAGATTATATCTTATTGGGGTTGTAGCATTTAGGCTAAATATACCTTTAATGTGTATTAATATGTTTTGTAGTAATCAATAAATGCATTTAAAAAATAAAAAAAATAAAAAAAATAATTTTTACTCCCTCGAGCGGTCGCGGGCGGCATTTTATGCCGAAATTAAAACTCAATTTTTACTCCCTCGAGCGGTCGCGGGCGGCATTTTATGCCGAAATTAAAACTCAATTTTTACTCCCTCGAGCGGTCGCGGGCGGCATTTTATGCCGAAATTAAAACTCAATTTTTACTCCCTCGAGCGGTCGCGGGCGGCATTTTATGCCGAAATTAAAACTCAATTTTTACTCCCTCGAGCGGTCGCGGGCGGCATTTTATGCCGAAATTAAAACTCAATTTTTACTCCCTCGAGCGGTCGCGGGCGGCATTTTATGCCGAAATTAAAACTCAATTTTTACTCCCTCGAGCGGTCGCGGGCGGGATTTTATGCCGAAATTAAAACTCAATTTTTACTCCCTCGAGCGGTCGCGGGCGGCATTTTATGCCGAAATTAAAACTCAATTTTTAATCCCTCGAGCGGTCGCGGGCGGCATTTTATGCCGAAATTAAAACTCAATTTTTACTCCCTCGAGCGGTCGCGGGCGGCATTTTATGCCGAAATTAAATCTCAATTTTTACTCCCTCGAGCGGTCGCGGGCGGCATTTTATGCCGAAATTAAAACTCAATTTTTACTCCCTCGAGCGGTCGCGGGCGGCATTTTATGCCGAAATTAAAACTCAATTTTTACTCCCTCGAGCGGTCGCGGGCGGCATTTTATGCCGAAATTAAAACTCAATTTTTACTCCCTCGAGCGGTCGCGGGCGGCATTTTATGCCGAAATTAAAACTCAATTTTTACTCCCTCGAGCGGTCGCGGGCGGCATTTTATGCCGAAATTAAATCTCAATTTTTACTCCCTCGAGCGGTCGCGGGCGGCATTTTATGCCGAAATTAAAACTCAATTTTTACTCCCTCGAGCGGTCGCGGGCGGCATTTTATGCCGAAATTAAAACTCAATTAGAACAATTGAATATAGAACAATTGAAAGGAGGGTCAAGTCCTGGATTTGATGGAGTGTCTGCTGAAACTATGAAAAAGTTTGTGTGCAAATAGCGAAACCTCTAGCTCATATAATTAGTCTCAGTTGCCACAGCGGCATTTTTCCTGATTTATACAAAAAGGCAATAGTGATTTCCCTACATAAAGCAGGTGATGCGTCAGACCCTAATAACTATAGGCCAATATCACTCTTATCGAACGTTGCAAAAACAATAGAAAAAATAATCAAAAGTTACATCATAAGGCATATAGAACGGACTAATTACATCAATAGCAACCAATATGGTTTTCAATCAGGTAAAAGTACATTAGACGCGATATTACACTTACACGAAAAAATTGCAACCAAACTTGATATAGGTAAAAAAGTGATTGTGGTATTTAATGTCTTTTCCAAAGCGTTCGACACTGTATCCCACGACAGGCTAATACAGGTATTGATTAAAAATAAATTTCATCGCACTTTCATAAAATGGATTCAAAGTTACCTAGAAGGTCGTGTTCAGCACGTTAGATTAGGAAATAAGTTAAGTGTCAGTGAAAGTTTGTCGTGCGGGGTGCCACAAGGAACAATAATAAGCGCTCTGCTTTATCTAATTTATGTAAATGGTATTTTTGATACTAAATTAAATGGAGAATTAGTGTCTTATGCGGATGATACTGCCTTGATTTCTTCAGGAAAAACATGGGAGGAAGCGAAAAACAACACTGAAAATGACCTCAAAGCTCTAAACTATTTTTACTCGAAACAAAACCTAAAATTAAATCACGACAAGACTAAATTTATGGCATTTTCAGTCAGAGCAAAGGATATACCAGACCTCAATACAATTAAATGTCATTATAAGGAAAACTGCAACTCGATTCATTGTGACTGCCCTATGATTAAACAAAGCAAAAACATAAAATACCTAGGGGTCCACGTCGATCAAACCATTTCTTGGGAACTACATGCGGAGTCCGTAAACAAAAAACTCAGAAAATTGATACATGTATTTTTAGAAATTAAAAATATCATGAATGCCAAAACAAAAATAATGGTATATAATGCTCTGGTACAAGCGCACCTGAACTATGGGATTGTAGCATGGGGAAATGCATATACAAATAAAATAAAAAATGTAATGAAGACACAAAAAATATTAATCAAAATACTCTTTAACAAACCCTACAGATACCCTACAGATGCACTGTTTAATGACACAAAAATTTTAACATTTAAAGAGTTATTGGATAAAACCACGATAACAATCATATATAAATATCTATTAATGGGAAAATTTGATAGAATTAAAAACAACACAAGATCAGATAATAAAATGAAAATAGCACTGCCAAGAAGACACACAACAATGGGACTGAAATGTTACGACTACTCTGGAATTAAAAAATTCAACAGCTACGATTTTGAGGAAAGTTTACCACAACTTAATCTACAACAGTTCAAATTGAAAATCAAAAAAATGTTTGTAAAATGATTACTACTCATTAAATAATTTTAATTAAATTAAGAAAATAATAATAAGAATGAAGATAATGTAAAATATATATTGATGTAATAAGGTAAGGTTAGTTGGACTCCAACCCCAGCACAAGATTATATCTTATTGGGGTTGTAGCATTTAGGCTAAATATACCTTTAATGTGTATTAATATGTTTTGTAGTAATCAATAAATGCATTTAAAAAATAAAAAAAATAATTTTTACTCCCTCGAGCGGTCGCGGGCGGCATTTTATGCCGAAATTTAAACTCAATTTTTACTCCCTCGAGCGGTCGCGGGCGGCATTTTATGCCGAAATTAAAACTCAATTTTTACTCCCTCGAGCGGTCGCGGGCGGCATTTTATGCCGAAATTAAAACTCAATTTTTACTCCCTCGAGCGGTCGCGGGCGGCATTTTATGCCGAAATTAAAACTCAATTTTTACTCCCTCGAGCGGTCGCGGGCGGCATTTTATGCCGAAATTAAAACTCAATTTTTACTCCCTCGAGCGGTCGCGGGCGGCATTTTATGCCGAAATTAAAACTCAATTTTTACTCCCTCGAGCGGTCGCGGGCGGCATTTTATGCCGAAATTAAAACTCAATTTTTACTCCCTCGAGCGGTCGCGGGCGGCATTTTATGCCGAAATTAAAACTCAATTTTTACTCCCTCGAGCGGTCGCGGGCGGCATTTTATGCCGAAATTAAAACTCAATTTTTACTCCCTCGAGCGGTCGCGGGCGGCATTTTATGCCGAAATTAAAACTCAATTTTTACTCCCTCGAGCGGTCGCGGGCGGCATTTTATGCCGAAATTAAAACTCAATTTTTACTCCCTCGAGCGGTCGCGGGCGGCATTTTATGCCGAAATTAAAACTCAATTTTTACTCCCTCGAGCGGTCGCGGGCGGCATTTTATGCCGAAATTAAAACTCAATTTTTACTCCCTCGAGCGGTCGCGGGCGGCATTTTATGCCGAAATTAAAACTCAATTTTTACTCCCTCGAGCGGTCGCGGGCGGCATTTTATGCCGAAATTAAAACTCAATTTTTACTCCCTCGAGCGGTCGCGGGCGGCATTTTATGCCGAAATTAAAACTCAATTTTTACTCCCTCGAGCGGTCGCGGGAATTTATTCCGAAATTAAAACTCAATTTTTACTCCCTCGAGCGGTCGCGGGCGGCATTTTATGCCGAAATTAAATCTCAATTTTTACTCCCTCGAGCGGTTGCGGGCGGCATTTTATGCCGAAATTAAAACTCAATTTTTACTCCCTCGAGCGGTCGCGGGCGGCATTTTATGCCGAAATTAAAACTCAATTTTTACTCCCTCGAGCGGTCGCGGGCGGCATTTTATGCCGAAATTAAAACTCAATTTTTACTCCCTCGAGCGGTCGCGGGCGGCATTTTATGCCGAAATTAAAACTCAATTTTTACTCCCTCGAGCGGTCGCGGGCGGCATTTTATGCCGAAATTAAAACTCAATTTTTACTCCCTCGAGCGGTCGCGGGCGGCATTTTATGCCGAAATTAAAACTCAATTTTTACTCCCTCGAGCGGTCGCGGGCGGCATTTTATGCCGAAATTAAAACTCAATTTTTACTCCCTCGAGCGGTCGCGGGCGGCATTTTATGCCGAAATTAAAACTCAATTTTTACTCCCTCGAGCGGTCGCGGGAATTTATTCCGAAATTAAAACTCAATTTTTACTCCCTCGAGCGGTCGCGGGCGGCATTTTATGCCGAAATTAAATCTCAATTTTTACTCCCTCGAGCGGTTGCGGGCGGCATTTTATGCCGAAATTAAAACTCAATTTTTACTCCCTCGAGCGGTCGCGGGCGGCATTTTATGCCGAAATTAAAACTCAATTTTTACTCCCTCGAGCGGTCGCGGGCGGCATTTTATGCCGAAATTAAAACTCAATTTTTACTCCCTCGAGCGGTCGCGGGCGGCATTTTATGCCGAAATTAAAACTCAATTTTTACTCCCTCGAGCGGTCGCGGGCGGCATTTTATGCCGAAATTAAAACTCAATTTTTACTCCCTCGAGCGAGGTTTTAAAATAAAAAATAATTATTTGTTTTTCAATACTTGAGTGTATTATTTATTTGTAGTACTATATACAAAGTCTAGTAGCAAGGATTAGGAAAACATTCCACCCCTTCGTCTTACTGAGAGGCTGGCTTAGCCGTAAAAATCTACGTATGGTTTTCTATGCCTATGTTTATAGCATATTGATCTATGGTATACCCATTTGGGGAGGTGCGTACGCAAGTAGTTTTGGTAACCTAAATGTGGTTGTGAATACTGTCTTGCGTATAGCCACAAAATCACACAGGCGCACCCAAATGGTGAACCTTTACGAGGATTTTGAAGTACTTTCTCCAAGAATGACGTATGTTTATCGATTGGCCTTATATGTGCATAAGTCCCTCGACTTATTCGAAAAGAGAAGTGATGTGAGACCTACCAGGTTGAACGCACAAAGTATTTTATCAATAGCACGCCCAAGCAATGACTTCTACACTAGGCAGTTGCCTTGGCTGGCCCCCTCAGTTTTCGAAACTTTGCCATCAGCAATTAAAACAACTAATTCTGTAGCTGTATTCAAAAAGCTAACATTTCAACACTTGATGAATCAAATAAATGCAAAATCCATCATCCTTAAATTTAAATTTTGAATTCATAGTGACCCACAAAAATCCAATATCCCTATATGTGAAATTTGAATAACAGAAATGTACTACCACAACGACCTTTGCTAGACGTTAAGTAGATATAAGTACCTTTTAGTTTGTTAAAAGTAGGATATTTAGGAAGTAATATATAAGAACAATTCTTATAATAATTATAATTATTATAAACTAAAATGCATTACTGAACGTACGCACATCCAAGCTGAGCTGGGAGAGAACGAGCCTGGACAGGTCACTGACCTTAGGCTTAGATATTAAACAAATAGTCCTGGAGCCGAGGCCGAAAATGGGTGTTCATTTTAGGAGAAGGTTTGATATAAAATTATGAAAATCTAGTCAATTCTGAGTAAGAAAATCCAAGTCTGCCATTTCAAAGCGGTTGCTTTCAAAAATGGCAGCCATTTAAAAAGTGACGAAAACGCACAAACATGACCTGTCTTTAGGATGGATGGAACTTTTATAGATGATAGATTATGTCCAAACATAGATGTTTTCACCAGTCTGCCACTTTCAACCGGTTGAAAATGCGTGGCAGACTCAATTTCAAAAATTGCATTTTTCGGGTGTAAAATTTACAGTATTTGGGACGCCTCAAATTTTCACACATGATTATATATGCCCAAATAAGGAGTTTGAGACTTGTCTGCCAATCTAAAGCAGTTGAAAAGTAATGGCAGACTTGAATTGAAATATTGCCAAATTTGGTGATAAATTTCATCAGTTTTAGGAAGATTCAAATTTCAATACGTTAAAGTACCTGTGGTATGAGAGCAATAGACCATGGTCTGCCTTGCCTAGCCAGTTGCTTTCTACCGACAGACTGAAATGCAAAAATTGCCAAATTACTGATCAAAATTTTGTGATTTTAGGATGCTTCAAATTTCGGCTCAACATTGTTCTCCTGCAATAAGACTGAAAAAGAGTAGTCTGCCTTCAGTAACCCGTTGTTTAAGTTAGGCAGACTGAAATTGAAAAATTGCAATTTTCAAGGTCAAAATGAATGTATTTTGGGGAAGTTGTAATTTTGGCATGTGATACTAGCATGTTAGTGTAAACTTTTTGACGCAGTCTGCCATCAATATTCCGCTGCCTTCTGGCGGCAGACTGAACTCAAACGTGGGAAAACAGAAATAATTTCAATTATTGACCATTTTTATGGTAAAAATGCATCTTCTTTAGGACGATTCAAATTTTGGCACATGATACTACATTGTAAGAAGAAACTTTGTGACATGGTCTGCCATCAATATCCAACTGATTTTTTCGGCAGACCAACAATATTAGGTATCTTACTTACATAATATGTTACAATTTGCCATCCCTCAACACCTTTATTAGCTGCAAGTAATTTTTTCTACATCCATTTTCCTTCATGTCCGACTGTAGAAAATATCTTTAATTTATAAATGAAACAAGGGAGAAGCAGAAAACAGAATGGGAAAACACTAAACTTCGCGTCGAAAACGGCCGTTAGGTGGGTCCCGGGTAGCCGCCCAGAATAAAACTGCCTTTTTTTCATCTTCCAGGTAAACTACAGTCTAGAAATTTTAACCGTCAGTCAAGGATAGACCACATTGCAATATTCACTCGGTTTCTCATCTGTAAAATTGTTTAAATAATACCTTTTTGTAATAATACAAATTAAATTTTGATGCTGAGCTATTGACTTGAAATTTTAAAAATAGGTCAGAACTGGATCACAATGCAATATTCACTCGGTTTTTTGTCTGTAAAATTGTTTAAATAATACCTATTTGTTTAAACTAATTAAATTTTGATGATGAGCTAGATACTTGAAATTTTAAATATAGGTCAGAAATGGATGACATTGCAATATTCACTCGGTTTTTTTCTCATGGTATGAGTATGGTATGGTATATTATTGTATGTATGATTTGGTATAGTACAGTATGGTATGATAGGAAAGAAATTCGTATGGTATGGTATGAGTACGGTGAGAATATGGTATGGTGCCGATTTGCAACACAGTCTGGTATAGACAGAAGGGAGTTTTTTTTTCTATGGCCATAGATTTAGGCAAGTTTAGTTATTTTCCATTGTACATTGGTAACATCAACCGAATCCAGAAATAACATTATTTTGTTTACTTTTCCAACAATTTTGATTATTTATTTATCGCCACATTGCATCCGACATTTGGACATTTCACCGCTGAACACGACGGCGAAGTCAGAATTGCAATCTCGCATTACGTCCTAAAATGGACGAAGCGATTAGGAAGAAGTTGAACGAAACGAAACCTATCCATATAAACTTCACGAATCTGAAGACATACGTAATCCCATTAAAATTTAATAAGTTAATATTAACTCACAAACAGTACCTTAAGCGGACGAGGCGAAATACATTGGCATGACTCTCGACTGCAAGCTGAGGTGGAAAGCCCATGTAAAGAAAAAGAAATAAAAAACATACCGTTTCTATATGAATTTTTCGAGATATGAGATTTTCAAATTTTCAAAATTCGTTTTGAACCCCTTCCCCTTGACCTAGGGTTATGAAAAGTTTCGAGGACCATTGTGGGGTTGGTCGAAACCCATAAAAAAAATTTCGTAATTTTAACTCAACGCTAACTGGGCAAAGTGCCGCGGACGGCGTACGGCGGACGGACGGATTTTTTTTTATTCGATCTTGAAACGTAAACCAACAAATTTTGAGGGGGGGTTAAAATTTTTTTTTCTTTGGGCGATTCCAATGGTTCATTATCGAAGATAATAAACCAAAATGAAGTACGAGGTACGCGGTGTGGGTGTGACAGGGGGCGCAGAGACATAAAAGGTCTCGTCGTATGACGCACTAGTTGGCTCCTGCCAGCCGTATTACGTCATACGCTCGTGCGTCATAGGCTCTGACGTACTTGTTGGCCTCCTGCTAGCCGTCTTACGTCATACGCTCGTGCGTCATAGGCTATGACGCACTTGTTGGTCTCCTGCCAGCCGTCTTACGTCATACGCTCGTGCGTCATAGGCTCTGACGTACTTGTTGGCCACCTGCCACCCGTCTTACGTCATACGCTTGTGCGTCATTGGCTCTGACGCACTAGTTATCCTGCCAGCCGTCTTACGTCATACGCTCGTGCGTCATAGACTCTGACGTACTTGTTGGCCTCCTGCTAGCCGTCTTACGTCATACGCTCGTGCGTCATAGGCTATGACGCACTTGTTGGTCTCCTGCCAGCCGTCTTACGTCATACGCTCGTGCGTCATAGGCTCTGACGTACTTGTTGGCCACCTGCCAGCCGTCTTACGTCATACGCTTGTGCGTCATTGGCTCTGACGCACTAGTTATCCTGCCAGCCGTCTTACGTCATACGCTCGTGCGTCATAGGCTCTGACGTACTAGTTGGCCTCCTGCCAACCGTCTTACGTCATACGCTCGTGCGTCATAGGATCTGACGTAATTTCCCGCCGGTCGCTTGTGTTCTGACGTGATCTGAGGGAAAGGGTGAATCAAGGGAACAAATTTTTCCCGTTTCAGTTTATGTGCCAATGCAAAGACATGAAAATGTCAAAAAAATGTGTAAATAGGTACCTAAGCCCAACTGTAATGTCAATTTTCTGACAATGAGTTTTCGACTATAGTTTTCATACCTTTTTACTTAAGTACTTATTGAAATTTGAGACTGATAATGAGCTGTTTGCAAATAAAAAGTCTGATAACTTCATTAGGTAGGTACATCTTATTAATCTATTTTCAAGTTCCGATTCACAGTTGAATGTGTTTTATTTAGATGTCGTAAAATTCGAAAACGATGGAATGACGAAACCTGTCGACTACTGACTCAAGTGATACTGTCGACTTCTAACACATGTAGGTCGACAACTAGTGCAAAACCATGTCGACTACTGAAGAAAATGTTGGTCACTGGTATCGACTACTACCTAGAGCATTGGGATTTTTTACAAAACTTGTTTTTCCCTTTTCAAACCATGTTGAATAATATTTCCCGCTGCCAGGTCTTTTAGGAAAGGATCTTGGGTACACAATGAACAGGTTTGCAATGAGAAAAAAACCGAGTGAATATTGCAATGTCATCCATTTCTGACCTATATTTAAAATTTCAAGTATCTAGCTCATCATCAAAATTTAATTAGTTTAAACAAATAGGTATTATTTAAACAATTTTACAGACAAAAAACCGAGTGAATATTGCATTGTGATCCAGTTCTGACCTATTTTTAAAATTTCAAGTCAATAGCTCAGCATCAAAATTTAATTTGTATTATTACAAAAAAGGTATTATTTAAACAATTTTACAGATGAGAAACCGAGTGAATATTGCAATGTGGTCTATCCTTGACTGACGGTTAAAATTTCTAGACTGTAGTTTACCTGGAAGATGAAAAAAAGGCAGTTTTATTCTGGGCGGCTACCCGGGACCCACCTAACGGCCGTTTTCGACGCGAAGTTTAGTGTTTTCCCATTCTGTTTTCTGCTTCTCCCTTGTTTCATTTATAAATTAAAGATATTTTCTACAGTCGGACATGAAGGAAAATGGATGTAGAAAAAATTACTTGCAGCTAATAAAGGTGTTGAGGGATGGCAAATTGTAACATATTATGTAAGTAAGATACCTAATATTGTTGGTCTGCCGAAAAAATCAGTTGGATATTGATGGCAGACCATGTCACAAAGTTTCTTCTTACAATGTAGTATCATGTGCCAAAATTTGAATCGTCCTAAAGAAGATGCATTTTTACCATAAAAATGGTCAATAATTGAAATTATTTCTGTTTTCCCACGTTTGAGTTCAGTCTGCCGCCAGAAGGCAGCGGAATATTGATGGCAGACTGCGTCAAAAAGTTTACACTAACATGCTAGTATCACATGCCAAAATTACAACTTTCCCAAAATACATTCATTTTGACCTTGAAAATTGCAATTTTTCAATTTCAGTCTGCCTAACTTAAACAACGGGTTACTGAAGGCAGACTACTCTTTTTCAGTCTTATTGCAGGAGAACAATGTTGAGCCGAAATTTGAAGCATCCTAAAATCACAAAATTTTGATCAGTAATTTGGCAATTTTTGCATTTCAGTCTGTCGGTAGAAAGCAACTGGCTAGGCAAGGCAGACCATGGTCTATTGCCCTCATACCACAGGTACTTTAACGTATTGAAATTTGAATCTTCCTAAAACTGATGAAATTTATCACCAAATTTGGCAATATTTCAATTCAAGTCTGCCATTACTTTTCAACTGCTTTAGATTGGCAGACAAGTCTCAAACTCCTTATTTGGGCATATATAATCATGTGTGAAAATTTGAGGCGTCCCAAATACTGTAAATTTTACACCCGAAAAATGCAATTTTTGAAATTGAGTCTGCCACGCATTTTCAACCGGTTGAAAGTGGCAGACTGGTGAAAACATCTATGTTTGGACATAATCTATCATCTATAAAAGTTCCATCCATCCTAAAGACAGGTCATGTTTGTGCGTTTTCGTCACTTTTTAAATGGCTGCCATTTTTGAAAGCAACCGCTTTGAAATGGCAGACTTGGATTTTCTTACTCAGAAGTGTCTAGATTTTCATAATTTTATATCAAACCTTCTCCTAAAATGAACACCCATTTTCGGCCTCGGCTCCAGGACTAAAACGAACGTTGCATTCATAATTTGTACTTGTGAATATATCTGTATTATGTAAAATGTGTAAATAAACGATTAAATTCTTTGAGGTATTTATTATCATTATTGTATTACTTATTATTATTTATAATACATTATTGCTCACAATCAGATGAACTTTCTGAAACAATGAGGTTCATATAATAAAATCAGTACCTCGCGAGGAAGTGCCTTTTTATGAGACAAGTTTCTCTTCACACTTGATGAAGGGACTGGGTTCTCTGCCAGACTACAACTTCTTTTTTTTCTGTGATTAACGTACACTTCAGTTGGGGAGGCACTATTCCAACCATGAATACAGACGAATCAGTGGTATTTTCTTCTGAGAACTGCTACTTATAGTTACTCTGGCCAGAGCTTCCATCACACCCGTATTTACTCACCAACACAAACCTCTTACCACCGTTCGGAAGGGCAATCAAAACGTATTTTTGATTCTCACAAATTCGGGTTACAGTAATATCTAAAATATTTTGTAAAGATACTTCTGCACAAGTTTCCGTAACTTTTATAGATTCTTATTTTGGGTATCACCGTGTTTTCGCTGCCAGTATATTCTTCCATATAGGGAAAATATCAGCATTATTTGACTTATTATTATTATCTGATAATCTAGTTAGATTATATTGATGTTTGCTAAGGTTAGCATCACCAGAGAGAGAGCTTCACACCCAGATAGTTTATGTGGCCGAATTCCCACGGGTGATTTAGGGCCGGTTCATCAATGGCATTTATTCGACGAATAGCGCCATCTTATTCGGCGAGTAGCCGTATTCTACGAATAGATCTCATATGACTGTTCATCAAGTTGAGTTATTGGGAGAATAGGATGTATTCGGAGTATAAAGTTATTGGACCGTTGAAACCTCCGAACAAGGCTTTATTCGGCGAACAGACGAGTCAAAATGGCGGCACTTTGAGTGCCAATAATGTAATAATTATGCTTATGCCTATTATGTATAGGGTTATTTGTATATTATGTAATAAAAAGTAATAAAACATCATGGCTTGAAAGAATATAGGAAACTTTATTCATTTTAAACTTCTCCTCCTGTAACAATTTGATGCGAAGATCGGCTTGAGCAGCGAGGAGCTGGCTTTCGATTTGTTCGTTTGCGCGTCCGTTTTTTTATTTTCAAGGATAAAAGTGGTGGTTTATTTTCGTTTGGTGGTTAGTTCGTCGCGAATAAGTTTTAATTTTGAAGGAAGAGAACGAGAACACCATGGACAAAGGTAAGTAAATTGATGTTATCCTGGTCGAGTCGCCCTGCTCCGTGTACCTACGTAATATTTCAATAAATAGGTATTCTGCTTGGCTTTATTCTAGCGAAGTGGCAGAGATCGGCAAATTTTTCAGAGGCTGATTCGAAGCTATGCTTGAACTGGTTCGCCAATTTAACTAATAGCTTCGAATCAGCCTCTGAAAAATTTGCCGATCTCTGCCGCTTCGCTAGAATAAAGCCAAGCAGAATATTTATCGAAATATTACGTAGGTGATTGTACACGGAGCAGGGCGATTCGACCTGGATAACATCAATTTACATACCTTTGTCCGTGGTGTTCTCGTTCTCTTCCTTCAAATTAAAACTTTTTCGTAGCAACGAACTAACCACCGAACGTAGAAAGTAAACAACAATCTACTCAGAATTCACAGAAACTGGAAGGTAACACTATGGTTACAGCACCTTCTCGATACAAAAAAATCGATTCTGACCTTATTCGACAAACACTTATTCGTTCAATAAACTTCGTTGGATGAACAGTTATAAACACTGCTACTATTTTATTCGTCGAACAGTGTTATTCGGCGAATTGTTACCCGTCGGTTTATGCGGCTGATTGATGAACCGGCCCTTAAGCGAACTATATACACGCTTATATGTTTTGGCCCGCTTAGGAGACATGCAATATGGAGTAGGACATGCAACTTCATGAACGACTCGAGCAGCATCTCTTTTGCTTGCTATGTTCAACCGCGTTCTCGTAGCAAAAGCTAGCTCATCGAGAGTGCGATTCTCCACCAGGTTTTTCGATTTAAGTAGCTTAGCTCTATCACTACATTCATTGAATGATTTTTTTGGCCGCCCAATAGTACCACAACTACACGAAATAACGGGTGGTAACTGATTTTGCAAACCTACTACCTACTGCTCTGGTTCCCTTGAAGATTACTAAATTTGCTGAGGATGGTACGGAGAGAGAGATTTTATTTGCCGTCACGTGACAGTAAGTAATTGTGTTTGTAAGTACATAAAAATACTAGTACAACTGGACACTGTTACAGTTCCAAGGATTTCGGGGTACTGGGAAGAGTGACAAAACAATAAGAAGTGGCTCGCAAATCGCAGCGAGCATACATACCTCTTATATGCATTCTCCATTATTGGGTGTTGTATTCTTTGTTTTCAAGTAATTCGCATTTATAACCCAAACCCATTCTTTCGCATTCATCACAGACATAATATTATAGAAGGAACCGAATAGCTTCAATATAGTTTAAGATAGCCCATATTTGAATGAGACGTTCCAAACATCACATTTTACATAGAACCTGTTATTTCTTCGAAAATTCGCTTTTATAGCCATACTGCATGACTGTGGATTTTCTTCATATTCAAAGTGCTACAGATTAAGAACGGAATATGATATCGCAATTCCGATTTCAGGGTTCTGCGTGAAAATCATTTTAAAATGAGGTGTCACTTGTGAGACTTTTTCATTTTAGGGATTTATGGGTAACCTCCTAAATTTCCCTAGACCCCCCTCAGCTTATAGATTTTTCAATGCTGAACACGACGGTGAAGCCAGAATTGAGATATCTCATTCTGCTATCAGATTAGAACAGACTAACAATGAAGAACATCTAAAGTATCAACCACGTTTCTTCATCTTCAAATTACTTACTCCACTTTGTGAACGAAATGAGATGTCGCAATTCCGATTTCACCATCGGGTTCAGCATAAGAAAACCTTTGAAATGATGGGTCACTTGTCAGACTGTCTCATTTTGGGAATTTATGCGTAATTTCCTCCCCCTAAAACCCCCCACCCTAGATTGTCCCGATTCTACCCATCTACGAACTTAGCCTTTCGATTGCTAAGACGGATTTTTTGTACAAATTTGAACTTTTGATCTCAATTCTATCGAGAGTTATCGTCTGGAATGACATATATATATAACTTTTGGTGTATTTTGGGAGTGGATTCAGGATGGTCTGAAACGGATTTTGGTATGAAATTTTTCGGAAATTCGAGTTTTAAAAATTTTGGACCGAGAACAATAGCTAAATTTTCTTCGAAAATTCGCTTAAAGTATATGTCATTCAAAAATCTTCGGAAGAATCCAGAAATCTATCGAAAACGTCGACTATCATCAAGTTTGACAACCATAAAAATAGTAGTGAGTGCGCACTTCACGCAGTAAAATCTTATGTCCAGCACAACACAATAACGTTGAAACTAACAATAAAATAACAGCAATCTACTTCCCAAACTCGGTTGGAAACGATCAAATCTCACCTCGTGAGTTGTTTACCTAATCCGAAACATTGTCACATGGACTTGGTGTGGTTTCCATAATTGATCAATAGTTATTGTGGACACAAGTAACATTCTAGAGCAACTATAAAACCACCATAATCACAGGAAATTTCAAAAACGGATGCTTGCTTTGGGGGTATCCAGCCGCCAGTGGTTCATGTTCATGATGGTACATTTAGAGTTTAGATCCAGGGTTAAAGCAAGGGAACGTGGAACATGTTTTCGAATAGCAACATAATAACAGAGAAAGCATAATAGCAGAAGAATACTTGATCACCCACAATGACTTGACACTCAAAATTGAACAACCCCTGTCGCTCATGCGAAGTGCAAAGGTAAATCGGTTGGCCATCCGAAGAGTGGTGGGGGAAAAGGGGGAGGTCTGACGCATCACCCTGACAGACGTCGTTCACAGTAGGTGCTCGTTGGAGAAGGCGGTACCGTGAGTCTAACATGATACTGTTGATTATACATAATATGTATTAGGTATGTTGAGAGAGACATTAAATGTCTCAAATTTTGAAGTCAGGTCAACTGCTGCAATGCGGGAAAAGGTGTCGGCAGGGACATTTGCTGATCCAGGTACATCTTACATCCGTGGTAAATTGTCCTATAACGTCTAAATGACGAAGTTGGCGTGGGGATGCCTTTTCCGGTCTTTGTGCAAAAGCATATGTGAGGGGCTTGTGGTCCTCGTGGATTGAAAAACTGCGACCTTTGAGCATAAAACGGAAATATTCAACACCCAGGTATGCTGCCAAGAGTTCACGGTCGTAGGTACTGTATGCACACTGAGCTGGAGTTAACTTTCAAGAGAAGAATCCAAGAGGCTCAAGTGTGTTGTTCCGTAGTTGATGTAGTGAAACACCTGTGGCAAAATCGGAAGCATCGACCATAAGCACCATGGATGGGTGGGCAAGCAGTGTGGCATTTGCAAGTTCTTGCTTAATTCGTTCAAAAACGAGCTTGGTGTCACAATTCCATTCTGCAACCTGTCCATGGTGCTTATGGTCGATGCTTCCGATTTTGTCACAGGTGCTTCACTACACTGTTATATTATATGAATCATACATGCCAGTCTCTCCTACCCTTTTGGATTATACATAATACTTATACCTGTGGCAAATCGATAGCTTCGTTCGCAGTCGAGTTTTACCGTTTGTAGTTCTGAAACGCCGATTTCAGCGTTCGCAGTGGCAGGCAAACAAAGTTCCGAACGTTCTGCCAGTCCCCGAATTTTTTCGGAACGCTTAGTACTAGAACGCAAGCGCGTACGCATTTCACAACTTTTTTAGCTTGTGGAGTGAAACACAATATATTGGTTACCGTGCGTTCGATTTACATGGTGCGTCGGACAGCGTTTGCTCTCGCCAAATGAACGAAAAGATTTTATCAATTTCGAAAAATAACGACTGGTCTACTGCATTACATTCATCCAGGGCCCCACTACTTTACATGGCTCCAACTACGGTCTCCAAACCGAATCACGCCCGTAAAAATAGGTTTCATGTTAAAAATCGGTAGTACCTATAAAACCAAAGAAAAGACCATTCAAGGAACTACAACAATGGTGATTTTTAATTATTCATTTTATGTCAACACTCTGTTTTGTCCAACAGTTCAATCACCCATATCGCAGAAATCACGATATTTTAGGTTGATTACGATTCCTTTTAGCGCTCGAGAGAATTCTCGATTATGACCTTAGCTCTCTCTCAAACCAATTACAGCCCGTTTCGTCAGAGCTGGTGCGACCTTGACTGTGGTATGAACGCACCATATTGCTTATTTGTCTTCGTTCTGATGATTCTTCTTCTCGTACAATCTATACGAACTGGGACGTTTAGCTGGTAAATAATCGTTATGAAGCGATAACCGAACTATCTACAAGTCATTGACGAGATGACTAACATGAGAAAAATGTACTCCATAAGCAGTGGTTTCCGTTTTCACTTAACAGCTCATTTTGAGGGAACTCCACCTATTCCAACGCAGGTTTCAATGGATAATTAGAATTAATGACCAAATATGCACCACATTTCCAGATGAAATGTATAAGCGAATGTTGGAAGAAAATGAAGCTACTCAGTCCAACAATTTTTAAACGTGAATTTACGAACATTTTTCATACCAAAATCCCTTCTAAACCACATGGACGTACACAATCAGATGGTACATACAATATCGATTAATACTGGCTAATCAAATGAGATATGGTACCACAATGACATTGTGACCAATAGGAACAAAATTTGTGGTTTTTTCGAACTTTTCCGTCATATTTTCATACCAAAATCCGTTCCAAACCATCCTGAATTCACTGCCCAAAATACACCAAAAATTTATAATTATATTTATATATTTATGTGTCATACCAGGCGATAACTCTTGATAGAACTGAGATAAACATTTCAAATTTGCACAAAAAATCTGTCTTGGCTATCAAAAGGCTGAGTTCGTACATGAGTAGAATCGGGTCACTCTAAGGGGGGGTTTAGGGGAGTTTTGAGGGAGGAAAAATTACCCATAAATTCCAAAAATGAAACAGTCTGACAAGTGACAACTCATTTTAAAGGGTTTTTTTTTACACTGAACACGATGGTGAAGTCAGAATTGCGATATCTTACTCCGTTCTTAAACGGAAGCACTTTGAAGAAGAAACGTGGTTGTTACTTGTGATGCTCTTCACGATTTATCTGCTCTAATCTGATAACGGAATGAGATATCGCAATTCTGACTTCACCATCGTGTTCAGCGTTGAAAAATCTATAAACTGGGGTGTTACTCGGTAAAAAAAAAAAAAATCCAGTAAAATGAAAACATTTAACATAAAACCAGTCTTTTTTTTTTGTGGAAAATTTGCTCTTATAGCCATGCTGCATGACTGGATTTTTGTGTAAAACTGAAACACAATTGGTGTCCTTGGCTACAACGCAAGGATTTTCAAATCTCCGATCTCGTGTAATCTACGACACAACAAGTTCCTTCAAGTGGTCCTTGATTTCATGTTGTTATTATTTGTTACTAAAGGACAACGATTTGGTCAATGGAACTCGTATTTTTTACTATCATAAAGACTACCAATGTATACATACGCAAATCATTTTTTACGCTTTAAATTTAATATAATATATAAAAATTTAGAGCGTAAAAAATGAGTTGCTTATTGTATTATTAATTAATTAAATATTATTTAATACTTGTGTTTTTTATGATGAAATCTTTTGGGATTAAGTTCTACTTAACGTTGACCAATTAAATATAAATATGAACTATCAGCTTGAGCGTTTGCATGAATGTGAAAACGTTCATACAAAGTCTAACTGGTCTAAATGTATCCCTCTACCATCATCAGTACCCAAATGGTTGATGAATGAGACGCACCAGTAAAAATAATACTGACCTCAAAGAATTTCGAGACTGGATCAATGAGCATGTTGAGCGTGTCGGTTTGTTCTGGAGTGAGGACATCTGGGTAAGGAAACACCTGCGATGGTTCAACAACTCCGCGGAAGAGATTCAACATGAAAGACTGAGATTCCTTGGGTGCTTTGTTCTGCTCTTTTTTCGCTTTGGGTTGAGCAGCCGTTGCAAGTGGCCTGAAATCGTAGATGTTGAAGGGTTATCAGATCATATTTCGTGCTCATACAACAGAAAACATGGTCACGAATTTCACAAATGTTCTCAATGGGGGAGAACCAGGTCAGGATTTGAGCACAAATAGTACACAATCGTACTCTACAGTGTTGGCAGGTAAATTCACCCACTTTTCCCGGTCTGAAAATATAAAATTCCCGTCATTTTATGACTGATTTTTAAACACTTTAACCACATAAATCCCCAGTCATGCAGCATGGCTATAAGAGCGAATTTTAGCAGAAATAACTGGTTTTATGTAAAATGTTTCTATTTTACTGGCTTTATAACAAATTTTGTCTCCATATTTTGCCAAGTGAACACGATGGTGAAGTCAGAATTGCGATGTCTTATACCGTTATTAGATTTAGAGCAGATGATGTGCAAACTGCAATGTGATTTGCCTACTAGATACTTTGAAATACTTGAATCCTACACCAGTAGCAGACACTTCAGAGTAAGGTATGAAGAAGAGTATTCTGGGCTCGAGAATATCTGCGCCCACAAGGTGGTGTCCTTGGTCCTGTGCTGTACTTGATGTACACAAGGGATTTGCCATCGCCTGAAAGTGGAGTTACAGCAACTTTCGCTGATGACATAGCAGAAGAAGCTGCTCACAAAGTGCAAAATCACATTGATAAAGACATCAAATGGACCCAACAATGGAGAATCAAACTCAACGAAGCCAAATATGGCATACGTGAATTTTACGTATAAGAAAGCTAAACCGTCGCTAACTGCGATCAACTCCCAACTCATACCCGCTGCAAACACAGCTAAATATCTAGGGTTGAAGCTAGATGACAAACTAAAATGGAATGAGCATATCAACATTTAAAAAAACTGGGCTGAACATCAAATATAGGATGTTGTACTGGTTACTGGAGAGGCACTCAGAACTAGAGGTTCACAAGAAGTTACTGCTGTACAAGCAAATTCTAAAACCTGTCTGGACGTATGGCATTCAAATTTGGAGCTGCTCAAGAAAATATCCAACATCAAACACATTCCAAATGCCCCGTGGTACAGTGTGAACTGAAAAGGGAAACCGCCACCGAAGAAGCCATCAAGAACTATGCGGTGAGGCATGAAGAAAGACTTCACAGACATGTAAATCTAGAAATGATACGGCTCTTAGAAAACAGTGAAACGGTGCGGAGTTTGGATCGGACAAAACCACTCGACTTATGTATTTCGCGAAATTGAGGACCAAAATGAACGGTCGCTTGAAATTGGGTCAGCTGATGCAACTCTTTGACATGTGATTTATGTATGCAGTGAAGTAGCTAGGTGGGCTGTATGGCTCAGTTGTTATCTTAATCTTTAATAAATAAAGAATTCGAGACAAAAATAAAAAATAATATAATGGGCAATTCCAGTCAATTTTTTTTATTTATTTTTTACAAAGTACCTTGTCTAATGTTAGCGAAAATCGGGTCCATTCGCCAAGAAAATGTTCACAAACATTTAGGAAAATAAAAGAAAATTGGTAGTTTGAAAAAACCGCCGGACGAGTAACCCGGTGTGACGTCAAGACGTCACCATTATGGATACTAGATTATGAAGCTATCCATGCATAAAGCATCCATGGATTCCTGTGGCGTGCGGAAGGTTCAATCCTTGTTACCAATCAATTTGTTATGGCGAACGGCGATAATCAAGGGATAATGCAGAATAGAGATCGAGAATGCTGGAGTGACGCAAAGATGGAGTGACGCGAATGCATGGATCATTTTTCTTGAAACATCGTGGATACTACAACTAACGATATTGTCTATCCATCCTCCTTTGAGGTGTCCGATGACGTCAATGTTTCAGCGCGCACAGTACGAACAAGTACTAGTTTTGATTGCATTTCCTACCAAACTTAACGAAAAAACTGATCAACTCATGCTATTTTCGTAATCTTCACACGTCCCTTGACCGAAAAATACTGTCCTATTGTAAATTTTCGGACCCAATGGAATTGCCCATTCCCGGTCGCTGCCAACCCTGTCATAAGTAACCTGAAAATAATCATAATTCAAAATTCCTTCCGATAGTAACTCTTTTGGATGATAAAAGTTGATGTGGGGAGCAGGGGTGAACACCATAAAAAACAGGCTGACTTGTTTTCAAGTTTTCGCTAAGCCCCAGAGTGTGTATCAAAACCTGTAGCAGGAGCCAATCGTACAACCCATCAGTCAGGATTCGTCAACACCAAACAATAACGGTTCACTCGGAGCAATTCTCGCTGAACGTATCGAGCAACTGTTTAGCAGGGGAAAAGTGGCTTGTTGTTGCACGGCAAGTATTGCTCAACATTGGAATGTAGACGCAATCGGCCTTTCGTATATGATTTCTGTGGAAAGGATTGGAATTGGTCGTGTGCAAACCATCAGTCAAAACCAGTGCCCAACCATCAAACCAACAATATAAAATACGAAGCAATTACTGATGCAACGAATTCAAAAAAATCCACGAAAGCTTGAACGCCTCCAACTCACGATGAACAGTCAATTTTGGAGTCACGATCTAATAAAAAGATTTGGAATTCTAATAAAAAACAATTCCAAAGGTCAGAGAAGATAGTGCTAGAGTGCTGTAGACGCAATCGGCCTTTCGTATTTGAAGAGTTGAAATTCATAACAGTCTAAGTGCCAAAAAGTTCGAAAATGAGTAAATAATTTCAATGTAGTCTAAGAACCGTCGCCAACAACCTACAAACCAGTCTAAGAGCCTAGGAGTTTCTCACGGGTTCCCAGAACTCCCGAAAGATCGCAGCACGTCTAAGTGCCATAGGGGTTGGCAACAGTCTAAGTGCCTACTAAAACAATGACCCCGAAAGACGTGTGCATCATGATAAAAGAAACACAGCATTCGAGACTATTCATACCAGTAGAGTTGGAAAAGACTGATTTTAAAAATTTACAACAGCTTGCGAACGCCACCCTCAACACCAGTAAGCTTAACATAACCCAGTTATCACAAATTCGAGTTTCATACGGTGACCTTCTTAAAGGCGTTATAGAAACAAAGAAAGTCCACAACGATCTCACTCGATGGGATGCAGTGAAAGTTTTCAAAAAGAATGTTTCCATTGAAACAATAAAAAATCTGGACATACCTCCCCTAGAAACGTCTAGTCGGATTTCAGCGGAGAAACTCACTGATCTGAAGAATATGATAGCTTACCTTGAAAACCCTGAAGCCAAAATTTATTATGAGCAGTTGGTTCGAGAGCAAGAAGATGGTTTCCGACCAGAGCTGGAAGAAGGAGATGATCCTACGAGAAGAGGCAGTAGCTCCTGAGCTAGGAAGAGGCTACATTCTACACATTGCAGTTTAGAAGAATGGAGCGTATGGAAAAATTTCTAAATTTACATTAATATCAATGATCCCAAAAATAGGTAACTTTCTAGTTAAGTTTCGTATTTTCAAACATTTTTGTCAAGTAAAAAACAATAATTTTTCACTTTGGAGGTAGGTAGGTACTTAGACTAGTGTTAAATGTATATTGGACTTAGACTTTTTCGAGAATTTTGAATTTCAAAAAAAGATATTTCACAAAACCACTTTCTTTTTCAAAGTTTACTTAACTTTATTGCTTTACTATTGTTTGAAAGTTTTCATTCACAAATTGGGCACATCAATAATATAAACTGTGAAAAAATGGTGCGTTTTTTTCAATTTCCTGGGAACTACAATTTTGGCACTTAGAATGTTATGAATTTCAACTCTTCATTTAATTTTTGTGGGAAGGAGTGGGAATTGGTCGTGTGCAAACCATCAGCCAAAACCAGTGCGAATCTGGTTCTTTAACGGATATGACTGGTTTGAAGTCTTGCATTGATCACAGTTAACAGCTGTGACATGGATGCCATTCAATTGGCGATCAGTGAGAAAAATCAACACGACCATCAAACCAACAATTCAAAAAAACACGAAAGCTTGTACGCCTCCAACTCACGATGAACAGTCAATTTTAGAGTCACGATCTAATAAAAAGATTTGGAATTCTAATAAAAACAATTCCAAAGGTCAGAGAAGATAGTGCCAGAGTGCTAATTGTTGTCATCAGCGATAACAAGTGAACCAACGTTATCTGTGTATTGTGAATGGGCAGTCGAATATTTGGCTAAACAACTGTTTCCAGGTTGTGAAGTGGAGTCTTGAACCGAAACACTCAGGAACAAGGTTCAAGACATGATCTAGACTTAAGCCGTTCCTTAAGACCACGAGGGTATTTTAAGGTCATTGTGAATCTTTCCATACTGTAGGTAATAAGTACCTATTTAGGAAGACGTAGGCCTCTGTGGACACAGTGAACATTTACTATCGTGTTTCTATTTAGTTTAAACTGAAAATCAACGCTTAGTTCGTATCTCGACCGCTGATTTTCAATACTTAAAGTTAGGGTCAACAAAATAATTGTAAAGTAGTATTTTCTCTGAAATTCGGCACATTGCCCACATGTGAATCTAAAAATAAACAACCTTTTAGAACTACGTTTCTCCACCTTTCATTCCAAAGAGGTAAGTAATTACTAAGATGTTTATTAATACCTACATGGTTTCTCCCATTAAGTATTGAAGTACTGAATTGAAAAACGTAATATGTACCCTCATTCTATACCACGTGTCACCAAGTTTGGCCAAATTCTGTTTTTAATAGACCCTACAGTATTTCCTAACGCCCCATCGAATGGTGCTGTCGCCAAGTCTCTACAAAAATGGCTTATGAGAGAAATAGCCAGTTTTCTAATAACCCGCATCAGTTTTGTTTGTTTACCTACTGCTTCAAATACTGATCAGACCTCTCGCCAAGGGATCCAATAAGTACCGCGTATCAGAATTTTGTCGTTCGAATAAGACGTATCAGTTTCCATAGCTGCACTACAACAGATGAGACGAAGTCTACTAGAAGACTCAGAAAAAGAGAGAGGGGAGAAAATAGAAGAAGAAGAAGCAGAAAAAGAAACATTTTTCATTTGAATTTCGTTGCAATAATCTCAAATTAGACGCTAATCGCACCATGTTTGTGCTGACAATACCACGTATCAGAGTTAGTTTTGGTTTCCAATACCACGTATGAGGGTTGTCGTGTTCACAAAGCCATTTAAGGGGGTTTCTTTCTATTCTTTATAGGAGAAGTTTGTCAAGGCACAACTCGATTTTAAAACCCGGACTTATTTGCTCAGTTGAAAAGTTGGATATTTTCTGATACCTACGTGGTATTCGAATGAGGGTATCGGTTATTAAGTAGTACAACCGCCCAGTTTTCCACCTTATTTGCTTGCTGGATGGAACCTTTTGGATTTGTCGTACCTTCAACTCCCATTCAATTGTCAATTATCGTATTTTTATCGTATAATTATCGTATAATTTTTAGTGTTTATCACGATGTAATTACGAAATTTTATCACACATAGTAAGACCTTCACACTTTATACTTGCGTTATACTATTGACATTTCACGACGGGAGATGTCTGGAGTGTCAGTGAGTAGTTTACCTCGATGAAGTTACTTACTCACATGATAACAGGATGAGCTCACATTTTTGTAATTGAGAGAACAAGATCACATCAGTGTCATCGAGGTTGTTCAATATCCCATTGGGAAATCGTGAACTGTTTGACATTAGGGACCAATGCCAAGAGGAAACGAAAATAGTGGCAAATGGCGCGGATTCAAGAATGTTTCCATACAAAGCATGAAGAGTGCGGTAAGGTTATGCAATCATAAATATGGAGCAACAGCTCCTTCAACTCAGATTAAATTCGAGTTTTGTTCTTTCAAAATTGAATGCACATAAGGTGGCGTATCATGTACGCACATAATGGAACATCAGCTCATCAGTTATCATCTCCGTTGAGAAAATTGACCGTGTTCGGTTATTATTAATAAACCTAATAAACTGGGTTCCTGAGGTACGTAATTTTGAAATTGTCAAAGTAGGTGACAGCAGATAAGGTGGAAAAGGACAAACATGATTACAGCATCAAGGAAGTAGGAAGTTCCGATACCAATAAGAAGGGGGATGAGCGCTAAACACTGACTGCAGTCCAACGAAAGATTGGACAATACAGTGACTGACAACTGGAGATTCGACATAAAGAATGAGGAACTTCGAAGTCCTCCATTGTACTATGTACAGTATGAATTTGGTATAATTAATGAAACCAATAATGTTCTTTACCTAGTGTTGAGTCGTTTGGCGATCTGGAGGATCTGCGCTTCATTCTTGAGGTTGCCGAGGGCCTGGAGACTGAGCTTAAACATTTTGGAACGGGCTGTTGAATCACAATTGACAGGAAGAAATTAACTTGGGAAAACAAACTGTTCAATACGTTTCTTTGATGGACACTGGTGGAAAATAACCTGTCCTTCCGCCTTGACGTAGTAATCGTATCGCGATGAGAACGAGGTCAACAGCGAAGAGCTAGGAGTAGGGACAAGGGTGTATCGATAACTATCGATTCTTTTAGTGAGAGGAACGATAGATCGATTTTAATCCTTCTTATCCTTTTGTTGGAAAACATTAATTTTTCGACTATCTCGTTTTGTGATGTCACCTCGTGTTTTTGACAGCAACCCGTCCAACAAAATCTAGCGCGACATTTTTGCTTTTATGGAATTGTAAATATCTCTTGTACAGAATGCGGAAACCTCGGAAGAAAACTCTCATTCATCCATGAAACTAACCAAATACCATGGATACTATAAACGTCGTGAGCTCGCCGTGGGTAAAGATGGCAAATCGAAAGGGATACATCGATATGTCCGACGTATCGCGAGAAATATATCGATATGTCGGATTTAATAATTTATTAGGTAGGTACTATAATATATACTAGATTACTACTATAGTAATCTAGTAACATAGTATTTATGAATATTATAGCTAGACATAAACTTTATTTTATGATTTCACCTGGCATTGAGCTTTAAAAACTCTCCTAATTATTGCCTGACACAACGGTTGATTGTACAGATCACCCTTCTGTCTAGATCACTGTTAGATTAATGTTAAGGTAAGATTAACTATTGTTAGATTAATTATTATTATGAATTATCATTATAATGATTATCACTATTAATGGTTCTTAGTTATTAATAATTTTTATTAATTATTATTCATATCGATATCTGAAAACCATGTGCTGTTGAATTTGGATGATGAGCTAGAGTTTGATCTATCATTCCGTGAATTAGATTCGGGTGATCTGCTCAAAGAAGAGAATAAACCGTTGTGTCAAGAATTTGCAGAGTTGTTGTAATCATAGTTCTCATTTGTGGAGGGAGGACAACGTGATATCAAGCGAATGACGAGATTGAGTGGTGAATATTGGCGAAATAGTGTGAATCCTGGTGGCCAATGAATAGTCGGAATGTGGTAGGAGTGATGTATCATAATATGATACATATTAAGATACATAATATGATACATATTAAGATACATAATATGATACATATTATGATTCATTGTCTGTCATTCATGAGCTGACCCTCACTACATGGCGGGCGGTAATCGGACGAGGCGGAGAAGAGAGCAGGGTGGGATCGAATGATGAATGGTGGCGGGTGGTGGATGATTAGTGGGGTTGGGGAGGGTGATGATTAGTCGGAGGAGAATGATGATTAGTGGGTGGAGGGTGGACTATTCGTTGGCCGCCAGGATTGTCACTGCTTTGTAGGGACCCAAAATACCCCCCTCCACCACCACTTTATCACGCCTTTATCGGCTTGAGATCACGTTAATGGCTTAAGATCACGTTAATGGCCTAAGATTATCGGCTTGATATCACGTCAAGTATGGGCTTGATGTCTCATTAATGAATCATAATTATCTTCTTGATATTGCCTTGTCCTCCTACTCTGTCTCCTTGCCCGGTTTGTCTCTTTTTCTTTGTCGCTTGGTTTGATTTTGATTCAGCCAAAGTTCTCTTTTGACACAGTTGTTTTCGGTACTTTTGAATGAACGAGCACTTACTTATTCTTATTACTCTGTGTAATTGGTTTGGTGTTTCATTCATTCAATTTGTTTCATGAGAGTCAAAACTAGTCAGATCCAACACAAAATCACCATTTTCTGCTTACGTAAACAACCTGAATGTCAGTGTGCTTAGTCATTACAGGAAGGCACACTGACAACAATTGTTGATGTTTAGTTGTCAAATAGAATTTTCAGTATTTTGTCTCTCCTGTAAAATTTCCTAAGTTGGATCTATCTGGTTTTGATTCCAAACGCCTCATGTAAAGAATTGAAAAATTGTCTTCGGCGGTGTATTTGGTGCGATGCTCCTGGTTATCTGCTGCGATTGGAGACGGGTCGGGAGAGCCTGGGTGTGAAAGTCTTTAATAGAGCTATTGCATGGTTGATCAAAATCCTGGAAATGCCCATGTGCAGATATCCGCGTATCTGCTTGGATCAACTGATCAGAACTGTTGATGGAGGTTCCAGCATAAATAGGTTCAACTGGGCGGCACAGATTAAAGGAATCATGAGTGGTGTCTGGGAGAAACTTGATTGTCAGGGGTTACGAAGGTACAGGAATGATATGGTGAATAGTTTAAGAATTAAATATCTTTACGAGGATTTGGGAAGAATGTACCACTCCTCCTACAGTACATTGTACTGTAAACTGACACCCCCAGGTTCCCACTTGAAAAGCTCCCTCAACTCTGGGGTCCCTCTGCATGCGAAGCGTATCCTAGTATCTTTATAGTATCAGTATAGATTGTCGAGTTGCAACGTTGTCAGAGGATGGACCCAGGGGGAAAAAATATGAAATCGACCAGAAGAAATTATGTGTTTTGTGTAACAGTAACAAGTTGGAAACAATCTCTCATATTTTCTGTGAATGTTCGGTATTGTCCCATCATAGACTCAAGTGTTTCGGTTTTAGAAGGCTGAGTGTTGACCATTTCAGTAGAAATTAAATTAATTTCTATAAATTTTATAATCAGGCAAAAGTGACGCCGAAACAAAGATGATATGTTCTTTTTTCCTCTCGTTTTTGTGCATTCGCAAATTTAAGAAAAGATTGTTAGAAGAAGTGGGCCTGGACCTGTTATAATCGCTAGGACATGTGCATTGTTGACATGTTTTCTTTTGTTTGTTTTTTTCTTTTTTTTTCATTGCCGGAGGACGGAGTGTGTCGACACAATGTGATGCTAGGAAATTTCTTTTTGATTTATACTTACCGCACTCACTGTTCAATCCCTTCAAGTTGTTTTAAGCTCATTTTTATTTTTGTGGGTAATGCCCATGCATTGTATAGGTGGATCACCTTAAACAATAAAGAATCTTTGATTTGATTGGTGCGATGCAAATGGACACCATTGTCACTTTTTTACCGCCAACCATTGCCTCGATGGAACAAATGACCCCGATTCCATCGTGAGCAGTAAAAACCCTCTTCACCTGTTTGTCTTCGGCGTCGTATTTCAACAGTTCGTACTCGGTAGACTGTAGTATTGCTGCTGATTCATCATTTTCATAAACACAAACACCTCCAGCTCGTACAGTATTACGTTTGAATAGCGATACAAGATGGAATCCAGGCATATCAGCGCGTCATCATTTTCAACCCATGTTTCCCCTAGAGCCATGATTTTAACCCATGGTAAAAAGTAACTTTTAAATGCATAAATGTAAATATTCATACGATGAAGAGGAAAAAATGAAGCGATTTAAGATTATACAGTTTATTGAATTAGGATAACACAAGAATAGTGTTGTTTTTACAAAATCTAAGCCATATTATGTTAATCAATATCCTTCAGGAGCTTACAATATCGAGCATGCCCTACTATTATGACATTGGTTACATAAAAGAGAAATTTTCAGAAAATTCCACTTTGATCATGAAGGCTTAATGAAGGTATTATAAAGAAGTAAAGGGGATAATATATACCATCTTTCGGGTCGTACGATCCCTGAATAGAATAGCAGTAAATCGGACCAAGACCAAGTATTCCTGCATCCTTTACCATTGTGTCTTTTCGAATTTTCGTTTTGTTTTTCAATTTTCTCTCTTTGTAATTCGCAAGGGAAAACTTCTTTTCTCGTCAACATCCGTTAACAGTAACCTCAATCGTTATCCTCGAACCAGTCTCAAATTATGGCAGTTCATTTCACATGACATCCCTTCCAGGGGAGAACCAACACTTGTCTTGTTTTCTGGGCAATATCACACTTCCCAGTTATTAACATTGCAGGCAGTTCTCATCCGAGTAGTTCTGCACAACCAACATTTCTACGGATGGCTACACTCCTACCTGTGAAAATGTGTCAGTTCTTGCATGAAAGCCAATTATAAATGAATTCATACAACGAAACATACAAATAAATAATAAATACGCAAGTGTACATTACAAAATAAAATATAACAAGATAAGCTCTATGTAGATGACTAATTCTAAACTTTAACTTAGACCGTATTATATAAAGATTCAAATCACTCTTCTAGAAATTGATTTCCACTTTTTGTTACAGAAAATATACTATCTTAGCACAGCCAGGGAGGCAACGTTCTCTTAAGCAAACCACAACTCGATACCTAACATTATTTCTAGGAGCTCAAGCTCTGCTTCGTTTAAATCGTAATCCTAGAAGTTCATTTGAAATATTTTATTAACTTAGAGATACAGATAAAAGAATGTTAATGTCATTGAGTTTTCATTACTCTACAGTCGCTACGAAAATAAAGTAAATGAAAGAGCGACGATCCTGATATGCCTCACACGAGCACCGGTGCGATTATGTTATTGCCAAGCGCACACGAGAATGAAACTCTGCACTTTGTTGAGCAGATAGTTTCAACTAGGCCCTAACAACTAGGAAATGTGATTCGCAAAAGCTCGACATTCGAGAAGTAAATCTGGAAAATTAATTCCAGATGTCGTGAAGTAGTACAGCTTACAACGCAGTTGCCAATATTAACTTCGACACTTAACTACATTATTATAAGAATAAACACGTTCAAATACCTAGGGAAAGCTTCAAAAGACGTTGAGAGTGACCAATATTGAAGTTTGTTAGGGGAATCGCGAAAAATATGGCAAGAAACAAAGAAATGTCGTCAAAACTTGCATTTACTCGACTAAGTATGTGAGGGGGGATGCTCGAAATATTCTGAGGCGTGTGTGACTAGGAATTGAAGGGTTCGTAAGTCTTGTTGGTTTTTCAGCGGCGGCTGACAATCAGGGGTGCCAACATTTCGTCACGGTAGAGGTTTACATATGAATGGCGGCGTATTGACAACACGTTTCTTCTCGTCTAGTGGACACATGAATAATACGACGTATTTCGGTAGGGGGGGGGGGGGGTGTATTGAAACGACCTAAATTCTACAAGGAATGGAAAAGGAGGTGATTGGGGGAGGGGAAGGGGGTTCTGAGGATTCTAAGGAAACACTTAAAAGACCATTTGAGTGGGTGGGAAGGGCACCGTTTACGTGGACAGGACACAAATAACACACAGTACTGGCGAAGTGTCTTCTCTCTGAAACAGAAAAATTACATTAAAATCAGTGAAGAGAAAAAAATTGAACTCTTGATTTTTAATCTTGTCAAAGTCAAACATAAGGCTATACAAAAAAAAACGTGGTATTAAATGAGGTTGGGGAAAGAGTAGTTTTTGATTCAAGTATGCCTTCTCTTTTTTGATGAAACGGTGGCGACTCCACACCATTTTTATTTTTTCAAAATTTCATTTCGATCAGATGTTGTTCATGGTCCATGGTATGTAATGTATGGTTTGCTGAGTGTCCCCTGTTCTCGGGGGGTTAGGCAATATGCCCACCCAGAGGGTTATCCAGCCTGCATTCACGGACCACCTTCAAACAACACCTGGTATGCCAGGTAGGAATGGAAGTAGTATGGAGTTCCAATTCGGGGATAACAACTGGAAAACTCCAAGGTATGGTTAACCTCCATCGAAATGGTACTATGCAAACTACTACTTTTGGCGAACTATGCTCCTACAAGCATGGATATTGGCAGGGGATAGAAATAAAGAAATTTGAATATAGAAGTTTACCCACGAAATGTAGAAACATAGAGAATATAATGAATAAGATTGGAGGAGAGAAATAAATTGAACAATGTCAAGAATTTGAATTGCCAATATTAATGCTTATACGCAAAATGGGTGTGATCCCTTCTGGGAAAGCTCCTCATAAATTTCGAAAAAAAAATAGTGGAGGAGGCAAAGCCAGGCACGTGCCTACCAAACACGCTCTGCTACCATGTAATGTATGGTTTGCTGAGTGGGCCCCTGTTCTCGTAGGGTAAAGCAATATGCCCACCCAGAGGGATATCCAGTCAGCATTCACAGACCTGGCTATCTCCAGAGTGGTCGAACAAAAACATCGGGAACCAAGGACACTCAGCAAACCATCACAGGTACCACCTTGTACAGTAGCCACTGGTTGTCCTGGGCCACTGTACAACAGGTACCATGGACCATGAACAACATTAGATTCTGATCGAAATGAAATTTGGAAAAAATAAAAATGGTGTGGAGTCGCCACAGTTTCGTCCACTGCGTAAGATGGCTTCAGCCAGTCACGACCATCTGAAAGTGCTCCAGCCTTCGTCGAGCGACTACGTTCCCAGATGAACCAGCTTTGGCCAGTGCCGACCTCACACCACGGTTCTCGCTCTGTGTTCGTCCATCAGAACCTACAGACATGTACCCAAGTTGTTGTGCGTCGCGATGCTATTCGCCGTCCACTTCAGCCGCCATACGATGGACCTTTCCCTGTCATCGATCGAGGACCCAAGGTATTCAGCCTTAAGATAGGCGATAGAGAAACCTCAGTGCCCATCGACCGGCTGAAGGCCATCTTACGCAGTGGCTGCTGTACAAGGTGGTACCATGGACCATGGACATCCCGCAAAGCAGAAGCGCGAACCCCCCAACCAGCAACAGTCCTGCAAGATACGGTTCGCCATGTGACGGCGTCGCTGAAAGGGGAGCCGTGTGGCGACTACATAATTTTTATTTTCCCAAATTTCATTTCGATCAGATGTTTTTCAAAACTAAAAAACTAAAAAAAAAATCTGTTTACAAAAGTAAAAAAACTGTACGTTCATAAAATGTTCCTTCATATATTATAGCGTATTTTAGAGTTCTCTCCTTAAAAAAAAAAAAAAAAAAAAAAAAACCCTTCCTTCAAAACCTTGCCATTTAGAAGGCAACTTCATGATGTCACTCTCCCAAAACGATTTTTCCTTGGAGGGAAAAAATAGAGCTAGCCAGTCACGATGACGAGTGGGGGTGTACCCCTGGAGAGAGTATAGGCTAAGGCCTTATTCCAAAGGCATATTTCACCATACAGTCACCCCATTTAACCACTACTAACGTCTAGTTCAGTTCTGGTCCGTCTACCCTCACCCCTGATTATCAGCTCATTTATGATAATATCAACGGAACGACAATGGTTGCTCTCTCCCAACCTTAAAGGTTCCCTTGCAATTCTAAACACTCTGTTGGCAGATGTACCAGATTCCCCAAACTATAACACATGTACCATCAACAGTTATCGGTTTAACAGTAATAGATCTAACTAAACATTACTTTACCTTCATTCGGTTTCATAGATTCACAGTCAACATCTGAGAACGATAAAATAAAAGCTCAATACAAACAAGCTTGCAAGAGAAAGAGAAAGCGCTACCATGCATGCCTATGGTGAATTTACAATGACCACTAGCACCTAGTACATCAACGACCTAAGCCCCTTTTGTCTGGGGAAAAAACCCGAATACTAGGTAATCTTGATCTGATTCACGGCATTCTCCTACTAGCTTCTGAGTACAAATGGGATTGAGAAATAATAGTGGCGAGTGGAACAGCTGAATAGTGTAAACCTCAGCTGATGAGAGAACTATATGGTCGCTTTTAACATGAATACCTACCAGAGGAGATGAGGATAAGTAAGGCTTTTCTTTGGACTGTATACTCTAAGATAGACATGACAGGTCTCGAGCGTGTCACAAGGGAACTTGCCCAGGAAAAGGAAGGACATAGTGAAGAGGTTCCTTTTGGTACAACTTTTAGCTTGATGGACTAGTTGGGTCTTATTAGGACAACGCTTACAAAGCGTTTGTAGATCAGATATTCCTTCTTACGAAGGTTTCAGGTCGTTCAAGTACCAAAAAGTCGACCTACATAGAATGAACCCAATTTTCTCAAATGTAATAATTAATAATAAGCTGAAATTAAAGAAAGTGCACATGCTCATACTTCAATCATACACTGAAACATGGTATTTTCCAATTCAACTACCAATTATTGCGACATTTTTAGCCGATAGAATCTTGAACCATTTGTTAAGGATTTACCTGACTTTCTAGTTTGATTTAATTCGATCAACAAAAATCGAATTTAAAAAAATAATTTTAATTTATTAGGACATGTTTACTTGCATACCAACCCACACCATACTCTGCATTAGGCTAAAACATCTAATTTTTAATGAAAAATGCAGAATAATCTTTTTTTTAAAGGAAACAAACTATTGCAAAACACTGAGTGAAGATTGATCCATAGAAACATCCAAGTGAAAGATTGATTTTTTCTCATCTCTAGGTTTTTAATCAAATTTCATCATGCAATCATAAGAGCACTGAAGAAATTAATTCTTTATTTACTTCATAATGTTTGTGTGAAAACACTTCCTGGCCCAAAACGTCCAATGGTTCGAAACCAATTGAATTGGTCAGTTGAAAAAGGTACACATTCTATAAAAATGACAAAATGAGTTAGCACAGCCATTTTGTGCTTTAGACTAGTACCTATTGTGTTTATAATAAGCACACATTGGATATTATGATATATTATGATCTAATGCGTGCTTAATATAAACACAATACTAGTCTAAAGCACAAAATGGCAGTTCCAACTTATTTTGTCATTTTTATAGAATGTGTAGGTACCTTTTTCAACTGACCAATTCAATTCAATGAATTACGACACGAAAATTGAAACTGAGAAGGTGCACGATACCGTAACAGTAGTATTCAATTTTGAGAGTGCACAATAATTGTTTACATCATACCGTTAGAAAAAGGGAAGATTTACAAGGTGATTGCTACATATTTTTATTGAATAAATTAAACAGGAGCAAGCATTTTATGCAACTACAATAATTACAATTCTAGTTTCATAATTCTAAAATCAAAAACAAAAGTTACCAAAAAATTGAATGAAAAAAACAAAACAAAATTTGGAATCAGGATATAATGAAAATCCCCCAAGGATTTCTACTAATACATACGATATAACGTAAATAGACAGTATATACTCATCACTAATTATTCAATTTCAACCTAGTTTAACAAAGAAAAGTAATATAATGGATGCATTCTATACAGCATATTCTTGCACAATCAACATATTTACAATGTACATATTTATACAGGTTTCTTTTTTTCAGGCAGGCCTCCAGTCAACAACATCCATAGGCTCATGCTCTTCTTAGTTTTATTTCATATAGCGCTTAGCTGAAATGAGGAAAAAAAAAACCACAGCGTGTGAATGAAGAGAAGAGGGAAAACAAGAAGCATGCATTAGAACAGAAGATCGACTACAAAATAGGTACAGATTGTGGTACAAATTCAGTACGTAGGCAGATAAGAGAAGGAGGAGTGTAGCTAAGGCAACATGCCGGAATAAGAAGAAAGTTTCAGTGCAAAAAGAATAAATAACTACATTTGCGAAAAAAGCCAGTTGAAAACTGTGCAAAAAAAGGGTGGAGAGAATTAGAAGATAACACAGGCCCACACAAAAAAGAGTGGTCTGTTCTTTTTCGACGCTGAATCCGAATCTGCACTCAAAATAAGGGGTCCCAGTCGATTTTGACGAGATAATCCCAAAAACACCGAAATATCAATTTTTTTCATAGTTTAAAGAAAAAAACGGTGATAGGATAAATTTGACTTCAGATTTGGATTCTACGGAAAAAATACGTCGAAATTGATATATCAAATATTTTTTTAGACATAGATTAACCTATGATATAGCTCGGAAACCGCGGCGCTGCATCAGAAATGTAATTTCATTCATCCAAAAAATCCATCCAAAATTCATCCAAATCATCCAAAAATCATCCATTCCAATCATCCAAAAATCAACTTTCGGTCCTGGCAGCGATGTATCAAATGTATCGGTTTATTGTGAGAGTTGCCCAAGATCGGCTGAGCTGGAATGAAAAATGAAGTTGCTTTATTAGCACAGTGCGCTTTGGATAGTTCTTCAAGGAAATACTCGTATCAACAAGCTAACATATAACCCACAATATATCGTTAGCTATAAATGCTAGCGGTAAATTTGATACGTCACTGCCGATAAGCGCCCTCTGGAGCAACTAAATTACAAATCTGACATTATATTCGTGATCAGCGATCCCTAAAACCCCTGAATTCGTGAATTCCAGGACCGAAAGTAGGTTTTCGGATGATAGAATCAGGGTTTCATCTTAACCAAAAACACCCTAAATTACGACATTTCCGATGCAGCGCCGGTTTCCGAGCTTATAGGTTAATCTATGTCTAAGAAAATTTTTGAAAAAACAATTTCGACGTATTTTTTCCGTAGAATTCAAATCTGAAGTCAAATCTCTCCTATCACCGTTTCGTGTTTTTCGGGATGATCTCGCCAAAATCGACTGGGACCCCATATTTTGAGTGCAGATTCGGATTCAGCGTCGAATAATGCATAAGAATAGGCGGGTCTCGTCAAAAGAACAGACCACTTTGTTTTTGTGGGCCTGAGTAATTCATGTGTTAAGTGCATATTTCATCAACGACTTGCCTCCTAATACTCAAATTGTAATCCGTGATCGGAAAGTAGGGTTAAGTTGTGTATGATCCGTGTCCGTCCGCATCTTGTTGGTCGTGCGGACTCGGCTGCTTGACCAACAAGACGAGGACGAGCAGCACCATGGACTCGTGAACATGTTTACTCCTCGAGCCATCAATGATGTATCGAATAATGAGTCGTCTGGATGGAAAGGATCCAAGCACTTCATCCAATGCATCTTCTAAAAATGTTTTGATCGGACTGAGGTCACGTCACTCAGACAACCCGAAAGGGAAAGCTTGTCCTCCCGGCTTGAGTGAAGAAACTACTCGTTCTATTCAACGCCTTTCAAGCCAGAAAATACTAAATACTCAAGCCAGGTTTTATTCCAAACGAAAAAAGGCCTTATATGGATCTACTTATATCTACTTATATGGAACCACCAAAGCTAAAATATTTCTTCCCACAAGTATAAAACATTATTACCTAAGGGGCGTTGGAGGCCTGTGATGATTGTGTTGTGGATAGCTGCGCCAGTGTGTCTGGGTTGGCTGATGCTCGGAGAACGGTATTCTCTGACTCAAGTTGTGTGATGCGTTCCATTAGTTCAGCTATTTTTTCTTTGAGAACTTCAACTTCTTCACGCACAGCAAACATCAAGTGGCTCTTGACGAGATCCTGAAAAGGTTTGATTGATTGTGATCAATTTGACAAGGCTTGACGTATTAAGGGTGTCCTAAACCAATTGGTAGTTTAGGTTATCTCTCCACTGACCAAAACTGGATATGAATGCTTGACCTTATGGAAATGGATAAGTTGGCCAAATAACCCACCAGTGTATGGTGGAAGTAAACTCCATGTCTTCACCTATAGAGAATGAGTAGGAGAAAGTTCATCAGAAAATGAACAACTATATTTGTTGTTGGCGGTATCAAACCAAGCTTTTTTCATTTAATTTGTTCAAAAACCAATATATTTTAAGGGAGCACTAGAAATGAGTCAGAGTAATTCCAATACATGAACTGAATAGAGGACTGCTCTAATTACAGGCAAGATCGCTTTATTGTCAGACCCCAAGCTGCTTATCTTCCGTTGAATACCTCTCACATGCAGAGAGACTGCTTGGATGATTCAGAGGATCGGAGCTTCACTCTTATCTTTCCCGTCTCACTTGAGAGTTGGGATTAGGCCATTTGTCTGCAGTGTGGATGCCCCAGCCTCCTCCCCAAACCCTCAAATACGCAAGACACAAAAAAGAGGTGAACGGTTCTGAGAAGTCTTCTGCCCCTCAATATACATACAACGTTATCGTGCTCAGTAACTTCTTGAATAACGAAGACTTACCATCGCCTGTTCGATCTTGTTGTCGATGGCGACGGCACTCGCTCCAGAGGCACTGAAACGAAAAAAACAACACTGAAAGTTAGTTTGCTACATTGAAAACACAAAATAAGTTTGAAATCGTTATGAATTCACAAACTGATTTCTATACAATTTGACCCATCATTATCCGTGGTAAATGCATGTAGGTATCTGTACAATGCCTAGTTCAGCTATTTTCAAGAGGCATAGCCCTTGAAGCCCTCAAAGGTAGAGGTTGTGGGCTTCGAGTGTTCCACTTTTTAAGAAACAATAGTTCAGACTCCTCCTATACTACTCGCATCACCAAATCCACTCTGGCACACTAGAATTTATACTACCTACATGTGCCCTCTGTCCAAAAACAACGTGAAATATTTGAACAGAAAAGTTGCATCGATTCTGCACTGGTCATCAGACCAAGTTCGCTATATCAATAAAATTCATTGATGATTGTTATAAAAAACATAGACACGTATCGAGCAGCATGAATGTGACAACTGATCCTAATAATAAATGAATGGCAATGGCAGGGCCGGATTTAAGAAAAATAGGCCCTTGACTTCACCTGTGGTGCGGGCTCGTGGTTTTCTTATTAGGGAGGTGTTTTCTTCAAGCAGTAACGACAAAGAATGTACTCGTTTCATAAGGCATGGCGCCAGATTTTTTAAACCTCAACACCTAATGTAGTAGCAGAGGTAATTAAATTAATTTTGTTTAATGGGTGCCACCTCTTTCAGAAACATCAGCTCGCTTTGTTCTTCCAGTCAAGTGGAGGGCAAAGAAAGTTGCAGCACGCGTAAAGCACATTGTCCTAAGTTACCTCATTCTTTGATTTTATTAAAAAACATTTTTTCTTTTAGAATGTAAGCTTTTTTGGCTACCTTATCTTTCCTGTGTGATGCAAGCCGATAAAAACTTGACAAGTGAAAGAAGAAGGGAATAAACGAAGACATTGATGGTGGTGCGTTAATTTTGAGCAGGAGTTTAGTTAAGGTAATTATAAATAACTCCTCCCCACATCACTGGTTTACCCTACAAAGGGGAGTAGCATTAGGTAAATGCCAAATTTTGGCATTAAGCTCTTCTTTATGAGTTGTACTTATATACATTTTTTTAAATAAATGCATTATTATTGCGAAAAAAAACTATGCCTGATAACGAAAAACAGAGTTCAGAAAACCGTAGTGTCAAGACTTTGCAGAGTTTTTTTAATTGGTGGCCAGTGTAATCAGTGTGATCCAGATTTGCTCTGAACAAGTCAATGTTCCAACGTGATGGAACTCGGTACTAAAACCTTCAACCTCTAACCGAATAATCACACAATTCACGTCGATGAAGATAACAATCTACATACGAAGTAATGTATCTATGGCGTGACACAATGTCGTCCACATTATAACCGATAGTTATATCTGGCGGTCAGAGGTCTGGGATGGCATGTGACGGGTCGAATGTTGAAGAGTAGGGCAAGGACCCACCGCAGTGGGGTAGTCAGACCTGGGCCACCCCCAACCAACCCCTGCGTGACCTACTTCACGCACCCCACTATCCCATTCAACCCCCACAGCCCTCAGCCACAAGCCACCTGGTTCTCACGAACATGAGTAAATAATGAGTAAAGATCCCGTCTAGGCTGCTCCTGTACAAACCATGAGCAGTTGGGAATTATTATATACCTACTCAATTAGTAACCTTCAAACCACTTACGATGAGCAACAAGGGATTTTAAATGAGTATCAATCAGGGTTTAGATCAGGGTTCAGCACAGAAACGACATTCGCAGAGTTATAGACAGACGAAGGGTCACCATTATGGTTGACTTTTTTTCCGCGTTCGACCTTTCGAGAAAGGACATATTGATGTTTATATTGAAACCCATAGATGTTCAGGACAATTTCGTAGATTGGCTCAAATCCTATTTTTCGGGAAGAAATCAGTGTGTTAAGGCCCCAAAATTCTCTGTCCATTAGATTGGCCTCGGGGGTCTGTTCTCTCGGTCACTTCTTAGGCCACCCGAGCTTTTTTCGGAGGGTACAAGGGATATGATGTACCAGGATGACTTGCAATGCTATTGATCCTGTGATGTTAGCGAAATCGGTCAAGCCGTTGATCAAATAAACAAAGATTAAGCTACACTTGGAAACTGGTGTTCTGATCACGGAATTAAAGAAAATGAGGCCAAAACGAAAGTTATTGTCATCGGTCAGCCTAAACTCCTTGACAAATTCAATGCACCCATTTAGCTCGAGTCCAAAGGGAACTCTGAGGAAACTGCTGTCTTCACCCCCAAGCTGGTAAACTCCAATCCGAATCGCACAACCATGATCCGATGGAATTGGTGGTGTGCTACTCCAAAAGGAAGAAGACATTCTTTGAGGCCTACACGCGAAGAGTGTATTGGATATGTAGGCAATAATTGCCTACATATCCAATACACTCTTCGCGTGTAGAAGCAATTACTATAATGTAGAGCGTGAAGCACTGGCGTTGTTACAGTTTTCTGACAAGCTCAAATATCATATTCCAGATGATCTCCACATAGCCACTCTGGGTAATGCAGAGTTCCACAAGTCTGTTACACAAGACAACTGTTGCCAAAATTGTTTGAAGAGCTCTTACATTCCAACAACGGCCTCCGTCTAATTACAAGTAGCCAGCATTACCAATGCAAGGGTTAGTGTTATGCTGCACTGAAGAGAGCTGAGGCCATAACTGAAGAAGAACTCAAAATTTGATGATGCTTCCTTCCCTCGCTCTCCTTAGCTACAGAAACATTGCCAATGGTTTCAAACTGGATTCCAGACAATCTTTCAGCTCTGCCACAGGATCTGCATGAAAAACCAGATTTCTCATGTCTTTGGGCAGGCTCATGATATGAGGAAGCCTAGAGTGGTAACGTCTCATGATCTTAAGGGATCAAGACCGATATTTCAATTCGCCAAACACCAACTACAGTTATCCAGTAGACCACTGTATTTTATACAAGTCTTTCTGAAGCAAATCAGACTTTTAAAAGTCTTCAATGGACCACTTTACGCATTTGATGAAAACATCGAGTTTAGAGTTATTTTGTGCTGAGGTGTACGACTAGAGAGTCGTGTTCGAAATAACGAAGCGACTGAACTAGGAGGGCTAATAGTCGCACATTTAGTCGAGGAGATAAGTAATACAAAAGCGTCGAAAATGAGGGCTACAGACTGTAATTACGCGGGAAGAAGGGGAAGTTTCGTGATTTCTGGCAATGATCCTTTGAAGCTCCACGTCAGACCTCGTCACGGAACCGCCCATGGGGCGAGATAAACCCAGCAGATATCACAGGACCACTTCGGAGAAGAATGAACGATATATACTCGTTTCAGGGCTATATATCCGACATGCCGAACCAAAACCAATTATTATTACACCCACACGTTGGGCAGTAAACGTCGATAATCATAATTCAAACACTCGAAAACTACAAAAGAGCTCAATACTAAGGCCGGAAGCTTTCAAGCCTCCTACACAAGAAAAGGAGAAATGGTGAGTTTTGAGGTAGGTACCTACAAGACAGCACTTACGTCAGTTACATTCCTTGTAAAGTATGTATTTCAAAGGGAAACTTATTACTCACCACCAACAAAGGTAAACTTCTCCATAAGCTGTATCGACCACTATAATGTTCACAATTAAAGGAAGATGACTTCAATACAGTCTTGGTAATGAAAAGCGTCTGCCAAGAGGGTGGACAGTTTTCATTGTCACTGCGGATCGCCAGCCGTACAGCCCCCAGATGTTTCGGGCGTGATTTGGGCTCTAGAAGGCGAAAAATGGATTCGAATGAGGGATGTGGCATACTGACGTCACGATGGCAGACTGTAAACATAGTGATGGCTCAAAGCCAAGCGCCCCGTCAGCGGAGTTGGCTGGCATAACAAAGTATTTCTTTCTAACTCTTCGGATCCAATTAAGGGAACAATTTGTGAGTGTGAGCCACTTGAACACTAAAGGAAACCATTACAACTGTGAGAGGTAAACTGACAAACATGAAACACGAAAAACGGGGAAAAACCTTGAAGTTCTGCGAAATTATGCAATAAATTGTCAAGCACGTGAATTGCCACCCTAATCACAATAATAGAAGTAAAACCAAGAATCTGCAACATGCCCTCCTTTGCAGTATGGTCCAATTCCGTTCACCGCACATGAATCACGAACAAGAATAATTTGTAACCCTCAAAGTAACTCGATGCAGCAAGAGGATTGGATTTCAGTTCGCTCGACGATAAATTATTTTTCTGACAACTAAAAAGTACCTAGTTGCGTTGCATCACTAGTAGAAGAAGCAATAGAACAATAATACGCAAAATAAATCCGATATTTACCCTCGAATGGCTCTCCTCTTGCATACGTACATATTGGATTTGGGCAACTGCCTAACTGAACGAGACGGAGCTAAGAGAAATTTCAAAGTGAGAAAAACAATATTCTAATTAACCCTACCACACTTCGGTCACGTTTAAAGACCATCAGTAGCTTTTTAATTTAAACGGTGATATGAAGATGGAGCCTGACACCAGTTTAGCATTTCACTCGAAGCCGACGACGCTATGTTGACTTGTTAACTATAAGGATCAACAGAAAAAAATACACTCACATCGTACATCGTTACTATGGGTTTTCGAGGATGCCGAATTCAACAGTTTCTGTTCCTCGGATCGTATAAGAATTTGGATTCTCATTAGCGAAATTTCGAAGAACAATAATTGTTCTCGGTCCAAAAATTTTAAAACTCGAATTTTCGAAAACTTTTTATACCAGGATCCGTTTCAGACCACCCTGAATTTACTGCAAAGAGACGGAGAAAAAAGAAAAAAAAATACATAGACGGCATGGATGATATGGACGATATCTCTCGATAGGATTGAGATAAACATTTCAAATTTGCCCAAAAAATCTGTCTTGGCAATCGAAAGGCTAAGTTCGTAGATGGGCAGAATCGGGCCACTCTAATGGGGGGTTTAGGGGAATTTTATGGGGGGATAAACTACCCATACCTAAATTCCAAAAATGAAACAGTCTGACAAGTGACACCACATTTTAAAGATTTTTTTAACCCGGTACACGATGTTAGGTCAGAATTGCGATACTAGAGCACTTTGGAGATGAAGAAACGTGATTGTTACATGAGATGTTCTTCACGTTTCATCTGCTCTAATCTGATAACGGAATGAGATATCGCAATTCTGACGTCACCATCTTGTTCGGCGTTGAAAAATCTATAAACTAAGGTGTTATTCGGCAAAATAAGGTGACAAAATTTGTTAGAAAACCAGTAAAATGGAGAAACTTTTACATGAGACCAGTTTTCAAAAATTTCCTCTTATTGCCATGCACCATGACTGGATTTTTAATTCTCCAGCCATCGCTAACTACACTTAAATATATACGAAACTGTCTGAGAATTCTTAGATTTCTGTGCAAAACTTTTAGAAAGCAATGAGGTTTAGTAAAATGTCAAAAATTTGAATTATGTTCACTATCACATGTGCGCCCCACTGAATTATTTGATCATCAGGAGATACATGAGGGAGCAGTATTCGAATATGAAATATGGCCATAGGTATTGTAAATTTAGTAAATGAGATTGAAAGTTGCTCATTCTCAATGTTGAATTAAGATTAAAAAACTCTGCAAATTCTTGACACAACGGTTCATTATCTTCTTTGTACAGATCACCCTTCTGTCTAGATCACTAGGTCTAAATGTCTAGATCCTAAATCGATACCTTACTTCACAAAGGGAATATGTCCTTAATAATTTATGATGGACATATTCCCTTTGTGAATTAAGGTATCGAAATGTTAGATAAGTCAAGTAAGTCAATTATCACTAATTATTAACAATTTTATCAAGTACCTAGTGAAAATGATTATAATTTATTGTTAGGTATTAATAATTCGTATTTACTATTAATAATAATAATTATTAATTATGATTAATTAATACGATATAATTCTGGGGTTTTTAATACTACATCGGTAATAATTTTTCTATAAAAGAAGTACCTACGAACAAACATTCGCTCGTGCGTCATAGGCTCTGACGTACTTGTTGGCCTCCTGCTAGCCGTCTTACGTCATACGCTCGTGCGTCATAGGCTCTGACGCACTTGTTGGTCTCCTGCCAGCCGTCTTACGTCATACGCTCGTGCGTCATAGGCTCTGACGTACTTGTTGGCCACCTGCCAGCCGTCTTACGTCATACGCTCGTGCGTCATAGACTCTGACGCACTAGTTATCCTGCCAGCCGTCTTACGTCATACGCTTGTGCGTCATAGGCTCTGACGCAATATTTGGCCTCCTGCCAGCCGTCTTACGTTATACGCTCGTGCGTCATAGGCTTGACGTACTTGTTGGCCTCCTGCCAGCCGTCTTACGTCATACGCTCGTGCGTCTTAGGCTCTGACGTAATGGCCCGCCGGTCGCTTGTGTTCTGACGTGATCTGAGGGAAAGGGTGAATCAAGGGAACAAATTTTTCCCGTTTCAGTTTATGTGCCAAAGCAAAGACATGAAAATGTCAAAAAAATGTGTAAATAGGTACCTAAGCCCAACTGTAATGTCAATTTTCTGACAATGAGTTTTCGACTATAGTTTTCAAACCTTTTTACTTAAGTACTTATTGCAATTTGAGACTGATAATGAGCTGTTTGCAAATAAAAAGTCTGATAACTACTTTATTACATCTTATTAATCTATTTTCAAGTTCCGATTCACAGTTGAATGTATTTTATTTAGATGTCGTAAAATTCGAAAACGATGGAATGACGAAACCTGTCGACTACTGACTCAAGTGATACTGTCGACTTCTAACACATGTAGGTCGACTACTAGTGCAAAACCATGTCGACTACTGAAGAAAATGTTGGTCACTGGTATCGACTACAGTAGTAACTACCTAGAGCATTGGGATTTTTTACAAAACTTGTTTTTCCCTTTTCAAACCATGTTGAATAATATTTCCCGCTGCCAGGTCTTTTAGGGAAGGATCTCGGGTACACAATGAACAGGTTTGCAATGAGAAAAAAACCGAGTGAATATTGAAATGTCATCCATTTCTGACCTATATTTAAAATTTCAAGTATCGAGCTCATCATCAAAATTTAATTTGTTTAAACAAATAGGTATTATTTAAACAATTTTACAGACAAGAAACCGAGTGAATATTGCATTGTGATCCAGTTCTGACCTATTTTTAAAATTTCAAGTCAATAGCTCAGCATCAAAATTTAATTTGTATTATTACAAAAAGGTATTATTTAAACAATTTTACAGATGAGAAACCGAGTGAATATTGCAATGTGGTCTATCCCCGACTGACGGTTAAAATGTCTAGACTGTAGTTTACCTGGAAGATGAAACACTAGGTCTAAATGTCTAGATCCTAAATGTTAGATTAAGTATTATTATCAATTTTATCAAGTACCTAGTGAAAATTATTATAATTTATTGTTAGGTATTAATAATTTGTATTTATTATTAATAATTATTATTATTAATTATGATTAATTAATACGATATAATTCTGGGGTTTTTAATACTACGTCGGTAATAAAAATTATTTTTCTATAAAAGAAGTAGGTACCTACCAACAAACATTCGAAATTACCTTCATTTCCGTAGCACGAAACGCACCTCAGAACAACAAACTCGACATCAGTTAAGCCATATGATGTTCCAAAGAGCTTGTTAGTATGAAAATGGACCTGTATTTCAACAGTTTGAGTCACGATCGTGTTGTGAGGCACAATCTTTGAGCCGTCATTGTGAACGAACGGCTGGTCGTACACAGCTGCAGATGGTCTTAAAAAATTCTACGGAACAAACTCTATCTAAATATGAAATAAAAAACATACCGTTCTATATGAATTTTTCGAGATATGAGATTTTCAAATTTTCAAAATTCGTTTTGAACCCCTTCCCCTTGACCTAGGGTTATGAAAAGTTTCGAGGACCATTGTGGGGTTGGTCGAAACCCATAAAAAAAATTTCGTAATTTTAACTCAACGCTAACTGGGCAAAGTGGCGCGGACGGCGTACGGCGGACGGCGTACGGCGTACGGCGTACGGCGGACGGACGGATTTTTGGTTTATTATCTTCGATAATGAACCATTGGAATCGCCCAAAGAAAAAAATTTTATAACCCCCCCTCAAAATTTGTTGGTTTACGTTTCAAGATACGTAGATTCAGAAAATCGAATAAAAAAAAAATCCGTCCGTCCGCCGTACGCGCCACTTTGGCCAGTTAGCGTTGAGTTAAAATTACGACATTTTTTTTATAAGTTTCGACCAACCCCACAATGGTCCTCGAAACTTTTCATAACCCATCCGCAGCTTTGTACGACCAGCCGTTCGTTCACAATAACGGCTCAAAGGTTGAGCCTGTCGACGCGATCTTGAATCAAACGGTTGAAATACAGGTCGATTAAATACAAGTCGACACGATTTTCATACTAACTAGCTGTTTAGAACATCATATGGTTTTAGTGATGTCGAGCCAGCCGTCTTACGTCATACGCTCGTGCGTCATAGGCTCTGACGCATTAGTTAGTCTGCTGCCAGCCGTCTTACGTCATACGCTCGTGCGTCATAGGCTCTGACGTACTTGTTGGCCACCTGCCAGCCGTCTTACGTCATACGCTCGTGCGTCATAGGCTCTGACGCACTTGTTGGCCTCCTGCCAGCCGTCTTACGTCATACGCTCGTGCGTCATAGGCTCTGACGTACTTGTTGGCCTCCTGCCAGCCGTCTTACGCTCGTGCGTCATAGGCTCTGACGTACTTGTTGGCCTCCTGCCAGCCGTCTTACGTCATACGCTCGTGCGTCATAGGCTCTGACGTACTTGTTGGCCTCCTGCCAGCCGTCTTACGTCATACGCTCGTGCGTCATAGGCTCTGACGTACTAGTTAGCCTCCTGCCAGCCGTCTTACGTCATACGTTCGTGCGTCATAGGCTCTGACGTAATGGCCCGCCGATCGCTTGTGTTCTGACGTGATCTGAGGGAAAGGGTGAATCAGGGAACAAATTTTTCCCGTTTCTGTTTATGTGCCAAAGCAAAGACATGAAAATGTCAAAAAAATATGTAAATAGGTACCTAAGCCCAACTGTAATGTCAATTTTCTGACAATGAGTTTTCGACTATAGTTTTCATACCTTTTTACTCAAGTACTTATTGCAATTTGAGACTGATAATGAGCTGTTTGCAAATAAAAAGTCTGATAACTACTTTATTACATCTTATTAATCTATTTTCAAGTTCCGATTCACAGTTGAATGTATTTTATTTAGATGTCGTAAAATTCGAAAACGATGGAATGACGAAACCTGTCGACTGCTGACTCAAGTGATACTGTCGACTTCTAACACATGTAGGTTTACTACTAGTGCAAAACCATGTCGACTACTGAAGAAAATGTTGGTCACTGGTATCGACTACTACCTAGAGCATTGGGATTTTTTACAAAACTTGTTTTTCCCTTTTCAAACCATGTTGAATAATATTTCCCGCTGCCAGGTCTTTTGGGGAAGGATCTTGGGTACACAATGAACAGGTTTGCAATGAGAAATAGTTGATAATAATAATTAATCTAACATTTAGGATCTAGACATTTAGACCTAGTGATCTAGACAGAAGGGTGATCTGTACAAAGAAGATAATGAGCCGTTGTGTCAAGAATTTGCAGAGTTTTTTTTATTCGATTTTCTGAATCTACGTATCTTGAAACGTAAACCAACAAATTTTGAGGGGGGGTTAAAATTTTTTTTTCTTTGGGCGATTCCAATGGTTCATTATCGAAGATAATAAACCAAAACCATTCAATAAAGGAACCCAATGGCGAATGGTAGATAACCCTCATGTTTGCCCAACAGGATCCTGGTCGCTATTCATTGGGTTAATACACATTGTGATGATAGCCTAATTATTATCGTTATGAACCAAATACATCAAAACTAAGCCCATGGCTGCATTTGTTTAGTTCTTTCGTCCTAGCTCTTGGTGTAGTATTCAGGTGGGTGCTGCATACACTGTATATCGTTCCTACCTGCTTTGTCAAGTCAATGTCGTTCGCTAAATACAAAATCATTGTTTACACTCCTTCAATCAGAATCGGGAACCACTTTGAAGAATGGCCTTGTCGAAAATATAAATCTTATTTTGAACCTACCCCAACCGAAGCCTACTGACTGAATCGACAGATTGCATCGAAATGTGGCGTTGCGCCAATAGTAAGAGAGGACCTTCCTCGCTAAGAAAGTTAGAAAAAAATATTTACCGGTCTTCTAAGAGGAGCAAAACAAAGAGAAAATCTTTACTAAACTTGAGTGAATAAAAATCAATTTCATGTTTTCATTGGCAACAATCTAGGGATTATCGCACCCAACAGATCTGTTTTTTAGTGTTCGTGCGGTTCGGGTTATGATCCCATGTAACCACCAAAATTTGAAAAGTTATTGATTTTTTTCTGGGTTGTATTTTGAAGTTCCTTTAGTGAACATAATGATCCGAAAATCAGATCATAAAATCAACAGGATCTTTGAATTGTGCAGATAAGACGGTTATGACGTTGATTTTGCCCATTTTAATAAGAGCGACAGTTAGGTAATAGCAGTCGTGGTTTTTTAAAGAAATGTTCTTGTAAGTCAAAAAAGTCTGTCATAGGAAATCAAGAAATCAATATTCTACGTCTTGTAACAGTCTCAAACTACACTGAAAAATGAGCTACGGAAGGCACCATCGTCCTTCGTTGACGGGCAAGGCCAACAGAGCAACAATTGAAAGGGAGTATCGTCATAGGTCAGATGAAGAGCTTCTTCAACTTGAACCCCACCTACCGTGAACTTCCCCATTGGTAAAACGTCAACAACAAGTTGACAGCTTTCTAAACCTCATCGATCATAGAATTCGATTCCCTGCCAGATTAGTTGGATAAGTTACACCATCAGCAGCAGATCAATCAGGATAGGGATTTCAACTACTGACGGAGGAATTCCAATGTGTGAAATGGCAGTCGTCCTCATTTTTTGAGGTCACGGAAAATGACCTTTCACTGCATAGTCTGATTACCTCCTACTGCAAATCTGGTGCAGATACGAGTATAAGTGACATTGTTATGAGGTATCAAGTCCTGATTATTGCAGCACCTACAAAGGTTGGGTTACACTATTAATTAATACACGCACATACAAATCCTAATGTACCAAACATACATAGTTATGTATGTTATCAGTTAGTTATCTGATCTGCAGGTTCAGTTTAAAATAACATTAAACCTATCGATAATAATATAAGGAACGGTGCCTTTTGATTGGAAGAAAAGTGTGGAAACAACCAGTCGTCTCAAATCGAAAATCAAAAATTAATTATGAAATGAACGACAGTCTAAAATTTACTCAAATAAACTCGATTAAACTCGAGCTTATAGTCCCTGTGGTATATATGATATATATCGCTCCAGCCACCCACCAGATGAACAGCACAGAAGAGGGTCTGTCGGAGGAAGGGCTCACTGTAAGCAGCTAAGGCCCCACTAGGTGTAAGGAGGTTTGTTTGTCACCATTTTAGGAAAAAGAGAACAGGTAGACATGACTACTGTCTTCACATTATCTTGCAGTAACATTTGTGCCTGTTATACTATTATATACCCGTGCCCCGTCAGCATCCCCACCAGGAGTCATCTTCCTCCAATGCTTCTGAGGTCCTTCTCCTACAGGGTGCTGCCATAGTCAACTTCCCTAAAGTTTGTGCTGGGGTGTCTTCCCAATGCCTCCTAATCCCTCTCTCACCTATTCTCCCAAGGAGGATCCTACCGAGCATTTAGCAATGCCCAAGACTGGTTCTGGTCCCACAAAACCTGTGGAGGCCCCCTCTTGTTGCCATACCATCTGCTCCACATTAGGACGACTTTGTTCTCTGCCCGAGAAAATGATTACCTTCCTTTCTCTAAATCTCCTCCTCATAATCTCCAATCGCATAAAGTTCCGCCTGATACACACTAGCATGCACGCCCACTCTGGGATACAAATAATTCAGTTTTCTGGATTCAAATTGAATCGCATAATATATTATCACCGGCAGTGATTGACCCGCGACCCACTTCGCTCGTGAAACATGTTCAAATTCCAAACGGATTACGAACTACTATAAGAAGTTATGGGCTTGAACGATTAGCTTGTGAGGTGCTGCTGCATAAAGCACGCTGTCTATACAAAAAACCCTATATTTTAAAGGCACAAAGTAATCAACAAATAGGTCCTACTGTCACAATGTCATTCTAATTTCTTATCACTTGCGTACAGCGTTTTCTTACACATGGGAACGTCCCATTTACGAATGACCGGCTTTGTCGGGTAAATGATAATACAGAAAACTAATGATGGAATAATAATTTTTCCTTTTCGTCAAAAGAAAGTCCTCACACAATACGGACAAGGCAAAGCAGCGGTGGGGAGTTATGAGAAAGGCGGAAGATGTGACAGACAAATGCTTTCCCTGGCTTTCTAGGTCGCAAGTTTCAACGACAGTAAGTGCCATTCCAACGGTGAAAAACGATTTGCTTGGGATTTATTGCGGATATCAAGGCAAGGCCAATAAATTGTTGAATTATTTCATTGGATTAATGTTAATTTTCATTGGAGTTTGGCAATGTTACAAAAATCACCAAGTCGTGTGTAAACAACAGTTAAAATCGTAAGAGCACGAAAAATAACACACACTGCACATATAGATACCTCCAATCTCCTACTGATAATGATCCAATTAATTAGAACGAGGATGGAACAGTGTGGAATTGAATAAATCGTGTATTTCATCGACTAACATCAGGGAAGTTTAGATAAGATAAACTAATCAATATAAAACGGATATTGCGGCGAGTTGTGGTCAATAACATTTTCCGTCGAGACGAAAGTGATGTGAATGGTTTGGAAATGCCTTCCGTTAAAAATATGGTGACAAAAAAATCTTGTCAAGAAAATGTTTACTAGGTATTAAGGGTCCTGCGCAGTGGTTAAATATAATTGGGACAATCATTAGTGACGGGCGAACAAGAAAGAAACGTATAACTTGTGGGAAATTGTGCTTGAGGTCGAATCTATCTTCGCTCTCAATAGAGGTCTTTTAAGGGAGGAGTTATATAATTTGTGAAGATGAAAACAAGATTGTGTTGTGAGAATATATAGTAGTTTGTAGTATTATGGAGGTGATTATTCAAATCTGATACATCGTTCAATAGATAGTTCTGAAATTCGTAGGATTACGCTAATACTTGAGTTGGATACATGTTGGCAATGGTATTTCTATCAGCTAAAATTGCAGTATCATCTGCGAACGTGGCTACGGTTGCTTCTCCTGTTATTGGCACATCCTACGTAAACGGTAGACAGAGCAGGGGTCCTAAAACTGCAATATTAGCTTTTGCAGATTCAGTGGAAGAATCAACAGAAAAACTACAAAAAGCCACCGTTGCTGTAAATGAATGGACGAAGAGTTTGCGGATGAAACAATGTCAACACATGTCAACTTGACGGATGAAAAGATATTACCAATCCCTCTGGTACTAAATCTGGTACTCGTATATGGGATGGTATTCCGACTTAGTACCAGAGGGATTGGTAATATCTTTTTATTCGTGAAGTTGACATGTGTTGACATATATTATGTTGACATTGTATACATTCACATATATGCGAATGTATATATATGAATATATATATATTCAGCGAAATACCTTGGCATGACATTAGATGGCCAGTTAAAATGGACTTAAAGAAAAAAAAAGGAAGAACTATCAAGTTCAGGAAAAAGTGGCTCATGGGACGACACTCACAACTCAATATGTATCTATAATAAAGTGCACTTGTACAAGACAGTGCTAATACCTATTTGGATCTATGGCATCCACCTACGTACCAAATCATACAAACAAATGTGTTAGCAATGAAAAAATAATTCAAAGGCGAAATACACGGATCCTCAGACGAAATTGTTCTACTCGTCGTCTGAAGAATTTGCAACGATTCGGTCGTTGCCGAGTGACATCATCACTGGCTTTTTAACGTTACGCGGCGCCAATAATCCAATTCCTTGAAAGTTTAAGAAATATATGTTTTCATATGGCTTAAAAAAAAAAAAAAAAAACCTGATGTATCATTGTAACTAAATGTTATATTATCTGAATAAACGCAAGAAAAAAAAGTCCTTCCTCAATACCAGAAGCAAGCAGAGATCAACTGTGCCAAAATCTGGAATTACTACGATGATTCACTTTTACAGGCAGGAATAAAACTAGCAGGTTTCACAGTTCAGAGCCTGCAGACTGAACGTTATTGGAGCAAGCATTATATTTGACATGGCGGGTATACGATAGATCTAGCTCGAACCGAATATTCAATCCAATGGTCGAGCCTTCAAGGCAACTGGTGCTCGAACGCAGGGTCATGCTCGGAACTGATGGTTTCCTAATGTGCCACGTAGCTAAACTTGTAGCTCGTCATAAACCGGAAGGGCCTCCCCCAATCAACCTGGTGGAGATATTTGTTGTGTGACGGGTATAAAACCGAATGCTACCGTATTATAGAGCAGAACATAATCAACTTTGGATCGTGTGCACAAATTTGGTTCAGCGTCTGCCTGAGGTCAAATTGGTACCCCGCGGGTCGCTGTAATACTGTAGCTGTATTCACATTTTGGAATGGAATAACGGTGGTCCTATAAAAATTTCATTCAGGAACCACCATATCCTTCGATCAAGTTTCCTCCCTAAAATATCTAAAACATTTCCTACCTCAAACACCGATGAATTAATTGGGTATGCACATTGTATGGCGTGTGGGTGTGCTATATGTCAATGTTATTACGTGTTTCGGATAAAAGAAGTGAATAACTCAGCTACACAATGAATCAGTTGTACACGTGTCTGTGTAATTAACTTCCGTCAAACAATACGTCATGATACCACGAAGTCGCAGGTTATCTCAATCCATTTAACGGAAGAATCAAGTCCGGTGCACTTGGTCCAATCAGACCAGTCAGACCGTGGGTGGGGTTTTCTGTGAACGCGAAGGCTCATGAATAGCAATTCGCGAGGTCACTAATGATTCATTCGTCTCGGTCTAGCGAGAACCAACATTTTTAATCGATTAATCTCGTGCAGGGACCGGACTGACAGCTTCAACTTCTCTCACTAGCGACCTTGACCGTCATGTTGTTGTTGTTTTTTTGCCAGATGCATAGCACGTCGAAATGATGACTTGAATAAGCCTGCTCACAGCTAAGCCTGACGAATGGTGTGCTGAGGCTCAGAAACTAAGGTTTTGTTGTGAATGATAATAGCAAGAATGTATTATTGGCTAATCGAAACAACACCGAAACTAGCAGAAATATCGACAAAGTCATATTAACATCTCTCAGAAAAATCGTTTCGATGTATGGGAAGCCCTACTGTTACCTATTTTGAGGGGAAGAGACGATCTTAAACAACCATACGTGTGTACCTATATGTCTCAGTGATTGTTGAAGATGTCATATAACAATTTTTTCGGTAATTAAATACGCACAGTTCTAGGACGAGGAGGGATATTGCCCAAATTCCAAATTCTTTATCATTCAATTTATTTTTAGGGGCTACGAGTTGCTAGCGTTGGTGTTGGGAATTTGACCATAGCTATTGACCGTATTGATAACACTACATCCGCAAGGCCAGTTGAAGGAGGGTGGACCGACCTGTTCATCGATGGACACATCAGCCGTCAGGAATTCCACCTCGCATGAGTCATTCCGGGTTGCATGCTTGACGAGTCAAATCAATTAGCTGTATAATATTATCTAGTTCTACGCTATGGACGATACCAACTTTTACCGGATAATTCAACATGAATAAATCGCCGAAAGCCTCCAATCCTGGGGATGATCCAAACAACCACACCAAAACCAACAGTTGATGAAAAAATATCCAACTGTTCATACTTGTTTTATTCTGATATTCTCTTTCATATAAATATCTGATATATCATGTAACAAAGATCTAGGGATATGAGAACATTTAAACACCTCTCTAGCGACTCCATCCCATAGTAATATTGTGTGCTTGAATTGCGCCCTATCGGGTTTCTATAAGCCGGAGGAGAGAAAACCTCAACATCCGGATAAATTAATGGAAATCCGATGAAAACAAAACACAATCCAGGAAGCGGAGGATCGCTGATGAATAGGATATTACGCATTTAAATCCAAATACGTAGTGTACAGTATAATGCGCGGGACGATTCTCCTTCGAGAAGAGCTGGAGCGTGAAGAGTCGACGGAAGATGGGAGTTTGAATGGGATTTATCCGTCGCCCAACCAAATAAACAAAAAGGCAGACATAAATTATATCCAACGCTATTATTCCGAAGGATGTCTTTTGTTATCGGCCGTGAACTGGGCTCACAACTTTGTTCGGCGGTTGGGACGAGGGTTTGCGTAGTGCAATGAATTTCTGAATAAACTACACCCATTCCACTCTCTCAACTTGAAAAGCCGCGTCGTTTGTTTTGGGAGCAGTAGCGCAAGCTTTGGCGATTAATCTCACTTATTGGACTTCATGGGAATGTATATACCAGTGGTTCTCAACAGGTGTTTCGCGAGCCACCGATAGGGACGACCTGTCACCGAAAAATGTTTCGTCAGGAATTTGGCCTACTGTTACAGTTAGTAGTCAAGCGTAAATCAGTATTTTCAGGGCTTACTGGGACCAGCATAACAAAAACTGATATGCATCATTATGAAAAGAATAATGATAGCGAATTTTGAGTACACTTAATAATTTTAATGCATTTTCAAGTTGATTTACAGTTGTTTAATTATATATGAAAGCCATTACAGGTAAGCAGTTAAACACACACACGCATTATATTATAAAAGCAGAGAGTTCTAAATAAGGAGTCCCAGGTATGGCCTGTGGATGAAACGATAGATTTTCAACATTGAATAAAGTTCGCTGTTTTCAGTCATATAAAATAGTAAATATAGGTAGAAGATGAAGCTCGCTACTCCTACGCCCAATGGAGAGCGCGACTCTTTGTTTATTTAGAATCCCACTAGGAATTAAGCGTACCATAATAAGCAAGTATGTCGTGCAGCTTTCTTTGACGCTGAGCAAGCATTTGACCGGGTGTGGCATGACGGCTTACTACAGAAGATCCAACCGCATCCCCCTAATAACCTTTTTGACATTATTCGTCAGTACCTTGATAATAGGACTTTCGAGGTGACTGTCCAGAATGAACTATCAACTCGACGTGAAATCAAAGCTGGAGTACCGCAGGGTAGTGTGCTGGGACCGTACTTGTATATATTTTACTGTCATGATCTCCCCCTTCCATCCACTCCAGACTTCTCAGGGCTATTTGCTGATGCCCTCATTTATGCAGTAAGAGATACTGATTGTAATCTGGCAGCCAATAAACTGCATACGTTCATCACTGAACTTGGACATTGGTGCAATCGTTGGCGACTGAAAATAAATCCAGCTAAGTCATGCGCTATTTCTTTTACGTACAAAAGAAGATATGTCGACGTGCCTCTCACTTTTAGGGGGGAAACAATTCTGTCAGTAGAATCCCACAAATATTTGGGAGTCACACTGGACAGAAAGCTGACCTTTGCTGGACACATTTCTGATCTCTTGCAGCAATGTACCCTTAGAACATCCCAGATGAAATACTTGCTGGATAATAAAGACCTGCCAATTGAAAATAAAATGCTAATATACAAAGTTTTCAAGCCTCTCTGGACCTATGCTTTACCGATATGGGGTACATGTTCCTCCTCGCAGTTTCGACGATTGGAACAGCAACAAAATCGATTGATCCAGAAGAAAATTATACATGCTCCACCCTTCGTCAGAAATTCAACTATTTATCACGACTTCAAGCTTGAAACTCCGCAGGAATGCCGCGAAGCTTCAATGCGCAGATTCGTCACTCACAATGCTGGGCATTACAACAATCTAGCAAATGAAGGCTTCATCCAACCTCTCAATCCTAGGCTGCAACGACCTCGCCATATTTTGGACATAATTGAAATGTGAAGTGTTGATTTAAAAGGTAGTTTTTCTGTTTGACCAAATTGTTATTTACGTACTTTTTTCCATGCCTAAAAGTACGTGTGTTTATAAATCCAGTGTGAACCCTTTGTCAATGAGGTATATTTAATTTCTAAATGGTCTCAATAAAATACAAAAAAAAAAAAAACTAGGAATTAAAAAAATTCGACCGGTCAACGCCAAGAACCGTGCAAACCATTTGAACTCCCAATTGACATTAATGGCACAACAGAGCGCACCACCTTGTTAAAGGACAAACGGAGAGACGGGTCTCGCTCATCCGTCGCCATTGCGAAACACAATCCAATAAAGAGTAAACCATTCAAGGATGTGGAGAGGGGCTGGGTGAATCATTCGAGGTCCCCATTGTTGTAATCAGTGAAGGCGAGGTTCAGCAGTGAATACTAAAAATGCACTTAGCGGTACAGATGACATCCTCGAATGGCCAGAGGTCGGCAGCTACTCATCGTCCAGAGTGGAAACCACAGTGGCGGTTCGCTTAGCTCATTAAGCCACGTTGCACGATTAGAACTATTAAGTTGAAGTCAGCCAATGGAAACACTAATAGCAACCACTTCAACGTTTCGTGTTGAACTTGACCCATCAGACATGTGGGAGGCCACTTGATTGATCTAGTAATGAATGACATAATTAACCACAACATGTTTCCTATGATGAACTCAAAACGTGGATTAATTGGTGACTAAAAAAGTGTAGTTGTCATTGGCTCTTACTCAAAATAACTTGGAACTCAATCAATAATACTTTCGTTTAGGAGAAGTAATTGAGGACGCTTGTGAACTAAGATCTCATGAACCTTAGGTTGTGGTTTTGATAGCTTGAATAGGATTCAAGGAATGGAAGCAGGAAATGTAGTAAGCTGTATGGAATAAAGATGGATCAGCGTAGGTACGTGACGAATAAGGGGTAGGGAGGAGGTCAATGACTTCTGCAGGGGTTGATATTGACTAATGGCATATTCGCCTGATTTGAAGCTACTCCTCCACTCACGTTAGTAGACGAAAATCGCGTGCGGCTAACTTACAACATTTTTAACGCAACGCAAGTATCATAATTCAAATCGTCCACGTAGTGAGCGGTGGCGCTTTGCGGAAAATGATTCCTTGCGCTCTCGAGTAGGGAAAAGAACAAATCATTTATTTGTGACAAAGGAAGCCCTTCCAACACCTTCGTTCTTGGAACGGATATTTAAAGTTTTCAGTCGATATACTTGGGTGAAGGAACTCTACAGTATGAACAATGGGACTACTCAACACATCTAGAATCAATGGAATACACTACCAAAGGGGTAATCAAGTAAGAAGGCTACAACTCGGAATTGCCATCAAAATAAACATCTATATAAACCTCCATCTACACACATGACTTCTCGTTTCCCTACGAAAATGGATTCGTACAGTAAATATGTAGTAGAGTACGAGTAGTTTTCAAATGAAAACTATGGACGTTGTAAAAACATAGCAACGGGTTGATTATAAGTGAAATACCAGATCTTTCTCAGCACAGCCGCTTCTATCTCAAGTGGTTGTATACATTTAAAAAAAAAAAAGATCACCGTTAAGGGAGATCTTAAAGATCATGGATAAGTATTTTATTCTCTTACTGGAATTTTTCCCTTTTGAATATACCATCGGTCACCAAACTCTGAATAAAACAGTATCAAAAACCCGCGTATTCTTGAAAGTTATACACCTGCTATTTCCGATACATACTGCGAACATTAAGCAACGAAGATGTTTTCCATAGATTCAAGTAACAAAGCGCAGCTTCCATATGAATGCCGGGGATTGGAGCACATGAAAATGATTTTTAAAATCAGACGATTCCAACGACTGGTGAACGATTTTCGTACGATGAACACTCATGGTGTTAGAATGACTTAGTGCTCAGCTGTACGTGAAAATCATTAGACAATTCCGTCATAGAAAAATTTACGATTTTCATATTCCGCTCATTTTGTAAGTTGTTTATGATCCATTAATGAACTTGAACAAAACTCAGATTCCATCATAGTTTCAGGAGGGGCAGATGGAAATATTCTTTAAAATCAGACGATCCCGAAGAGTGGTGAACAATGTTCGTGGTATGAATACTCATGGAGTTACAATTACTTAGTTAATGACTGGTTGTACGTGACAATCATTATCAAAGAAAACGCTGCATTTGTTAGAAACCAACGAAATGTCGATTTTGGAGGTCAAAATGACTTCAGGCATGGTGCCTCCCCTTGGTGATTTATTCTATCGAATTTTATATCAATGAATGTATCGATGTATTGGGGATGTATAAAGGACTTGGTCTTACACGGCTCTACAATCGGCGAGATCGATAGAGGTACATTTTTAGGGTGATTGGGTTGAAGTCACGGAACCCCGGTCAAGCCAATGTCACACTTATCATCAATCGATAAAATCAATCGCTCCCCCGAACGTTGACGCTGATAAAGGTTCATAATGAGGAATGTGACAGAGGTCTGGGAGACAGCGCGCTGCTTCAGACTGTTTTGAGCAAAGCTCTTATCAACCAAAATGTTAACCATTAAACACAAATCTGAAAAGAAATAATCGAGATTGGTGATTGAATTTTTAATAAACAACTTATTATCTAATATGACTACTCTATATTAATTATATAGTAGCTGTACACATAATTTTGATTGATCGATTGATTGATTGAACACAAAAGAATTGTACTTGTCAGGTATGATATAGAGTAACAGGAAAGGCATGAGTATTTCAAGGTGGCCAAACCAGCCAAGACTGACAGGGAAGTTCTAGGACCAGTCATGAAGTTCTCACAACGCGGGAGGACAGGAAATGCTTAGCAACTAAAGAGTATACATTAGTATATTATACTGGTTTCAGCGATTAAACGATCAGAATCAATTCGATGGAATTTCCGAGGTATGACGCTTTGGTGATTTTAGACCCTATTTTAAAGCAATTTATGACAAGTTTCAAAGATCATAGTCGACTCTTCCGAGACGAGCCAAAATCCTGAATTTCACATTTTCATAATTAATAATAACGTTTTAATAATTAATTATTGCTGACGTTGGTAGGTGGAAATTTAAAACCCCAGAATTATATTGGTCCAAATTATTAGTAATTAATTCATCATCTCCAACAACGTTTCATCTATCATTTAGTGATCTAGACAGAAGGGTGATCCAGCACATGGATTTAGGTAACTCTCACATTTTTTGTGATTCATTTATTGCAACTGAGTATCTCAAATGAACCGAGAATATAATTTGATTTTGGTCTTGTGGTTTTACGAAGTTTGAAACGTAAACTCACTAATTTTGAGGAGTGTTGCCATTTTTCGTTTCTAGGTCGATTTGAAAAAATCTGAATGAAATTTGAACAAACTTCACCACAAAAGTACATGCGGAATGACCGATCTTATCCACCCTCAAGTAACTTGTAAATCTTGAATCATTCTCATGAACAAGGCAAACTTGTCCCAAAAGAATTCAGTAAATTCTAAGAAAACATTTGGGCTTTGGTCGCACATGCACCTTACAGATAGATCTTCTAATTGGAACAAAGATGCTGCGTTACTATCGTAAGTATACAACCAACAAAGAGGAACTAGATAAAACAGTGAAGTGTAGTACAATCGACGTTTGATGTACCTATTTGTACTTCAAAATATGTACTTGTAGTCGGCGTACGCATTTATATAACCTATAATTGCGACAAATTTTACCAGCAGCTCTCCATCTTGAATGGTTCGATCAAAAATTGATCGTTCAGTACGCAAATTAATAAAAATACCTTGTCTATAAGTAGCGAATTTTTACCGAGTTCAGGCTATTTCATTATTACCTACCAAATGAAGGGTAATAGTGTTAAATCCACAGAGGAATTTTAGGCTTTGTTTAGAAAGGGATGTTTTCTCGAGGGGGTGGTTCCTTCACAACGCAGTAGGCCTATGGGCACAACGCATGCCGTTAGCCCAGGTCAGAAAGGCTCAAGGCCAAAAGTTAATTTCGGCAACGAATCCTTCCAAGTCCTCGAAGGATAGGAAAATCAATCCAATAATGATAAAAGTGACCAATAGGAGGGGAAGTGGCGAGTGGGGCTGTCAATTTTACTGTTGCACAAAGCAATAAATGAATAATTTAGTATAGTAAGAATGTGAACTAAACCAGGAAATTATGATGAACAGATGGCTATGGAATGGATCATATTATTCAGTCATAAAGTGAAGTAAAACACTCCAAGGACGATATGAGCGAAGGGGAAAGGGTTTGTTCAAGGAGCAATGGGGGATCATTGCAGTCGATTCGGGATTATTGAAAGATCTGTAATGTCGATTGACCACAGTTTGTTGAACCTTCAGAAGTATTCTGGGTAATGGTGCTTTGGCCGAGATATTTGAATAGAGAATGAATGTTGTTGTACAGCGGAACACACCAGGAACAAAGAATTCGACTGGTTCTGAACTGGGTTTTGTCAAGGGGATCAATGGCATGTTGGGCGTATGAATCCATGGAAGTATGAAGGTCGATATAAGAACATTAGTAAGCACAAGTCTTGAAAGGTAGTTAGTTTTACGAACCAGACGTAGTTCTTGATAAACCTATAGACAGGGTCCAGGGTGGGGGATTGCCCCGTGGAACGGAGGACGGCTGCCGACATGGCGCCCACTCAACTAAGTCCGTTTCTCTGGTTCTGGAGGCGGCAAAACCTGGGGGTGGGTTATCGACCCGGACCGACGCACTAACAAACCACGCCTTGAGTAAGTCCCAACGTCCCTTCCTCACACCAAGGGTGAGACGAGGCTCATCTGTTGCTGAGCGGGATAGCAATGAGAACCTGCAGAAATCTGCGGTAACTGATAATGCGGAATCCACGGACGAACTCGTCACTCATAAGTTGTTGCTGAGTATCACCAATCTCGAAAAACAGACGCGCCAAATGTAATTCTAGCCTGGAAAATTGATGGCCAAGTGCCAACATGATAACTCATTTTTTGGCCAATTGGAGTTAGTGGTGATCCTATATAGCAAATTTCTCGGTGAATTGATTGGCAACATGGGTTTTAGCTCTTCCTCACCAAAAATTAAGGAAACGACTCGTAGCAACACTGCTCATCTCAAACAAAATATCAACACGACACATCTCAGCTGCATCCTATAGTCAATTGCAAGCTGCTGCAGCGTCTGGCAAAAACGATAAATCAGTTTCTTGGTTCTACAGGGAAGGTGTGTTACGCCATGTTGCCACTTCATCCTTGAATTACGCTCAACGACAAAATATTAAAATAATGGCGCGATGATGCCGAAGCCTCAATAACCTTGGTGCTTACAACAATGCCCCTCTCACATCAGGAAAAATAATTGCAATTCAGCTGCTATTTTACCTATAATTCGTGTCATAATTACGATGGGAGGCCCAAGAAAAATAGTTCTTAATTCTTAATGCCAAAGTGATCCCATTAGAAATTTGTTGTTTCACAGTAAGGTAAGACAGTACAAGGATGAGTGACATAAGGGTTAAGGCTTTCGTGGATGCAAACAGACGGAATCGAATTTGTTCTGAAAAGCATCAAATGCGAGTGAACATTTTGATTTTGTCAACAATTTTTATTCCCAACAGTGATCACAATGCTTTCGCTACACTATCATTGAAAGGTACAATAATAGCTAAATAGGAGCAACCAGCTTTGAGCGTGTTATCACTTCTGTATGCATCGATAATCTGATATTTGTTTGCTCATTCCATTGATACTCAATTATTTCGATTTTTCCGTTCGTTAGGTTCGGTTGATTGTCTCAACTGCTGGGGAAAATGACGATTTGGGAAGAGCTTTCTAGGCTGCTCGTTGAACTTTCACGGCTGTTAGTTTCACTAGAGGTAAAAATACCTTTTTCTTGCTTTTTCTTTTAGTGATTTGAAATTACCCCCATGTGATTTTGCGCTACTGGAGGACTTAAACGGAGCAGCCGGACGAACACAAATAGCGATGAATATTAAGGTGAGTTAAAGAACAGAATGAAGAGTATGAACAGCGAATAAACAGAATAAATTGTGATAAAGCGGCAGTGGACGGTAAATCATATTATAGAGTGCCAATTGGAATCAATACATTCGATCGGGGTAGAGAACAGTGGGCATTGTTCACATTATCACTTCAACCTGAATAGGCAACCTGGTCGTATTGAAGAGCTCGATTTACAATACGCGAAATGAGTTTCAACTTAGAAAGGCGAGGATGACGGGATGAATGGAATATTTCCATCATTTTGTTCCACTTATTTCTGAAGCGACCCTTCCATTGGACTTTCATCATCATCTACCTCGGAATGGATAATTCAGATAAATATGAACAAGAGGATTATTTTATAACAACAAATGTAGAGAACACAATTAAGAATTTCCAATTTTTGGGACAATTCAAAAACTAACAGTGCGTCTTGACTATAGATTACATTATCCCATCCTGAATGAATTTTCAAGTTTCCAGAAATGCTTAGTTCATATTGTGATACTTGGGTATTTGGGATGGGGACAGGTTTCCTTATGTAGTGAGATTTCAACAAAGTTTGTAGACTAAGTTCCCTTGCGCCCGTTGGAATGCTCCCAATTAATCGTTAAATCTAACCCTACCAAAATCCCTTTTCCCTTACAAAATCGCTACCTTTAAAACATCTATTAGCATTTCCATTCAATGTTTTAGTTACTAAATTCTATTCAATTTGTTTCAAGTAAATAATTTCCCTGAATGACTATGGAAATCAAATGTGTTTGCTCAAAAAGTAAGTTTTCTGGCCAAGAAACGTCCCGAACATACTTTCCTACCAAAAACGTGGAATTTCTATGATAGATTTCAAAATCTAAAACGATAGAGCACAAACCAGTGGAAACGATCTCTGAAATTAACCGATTCAACAAGAAACCTTCGAGCTATTGTACGTATGTATCAGGAAAAATATGAATTTAGTAATGGCAACGTAGGCATAAATATTTCATGTTGACAGCCGCGTGCTTGTCGAGCAAGGCTGCACAGATAAATCTTCGTAACGACCAAAGGAAGGCGGCAAGGCAAGCATGCGATAAAACTACCAGGCCGATGAGGAGGGTAAACTGATAAATAACCGGCAGATGGAAACAATGTTTAGTCGTCACCATAATATTAGAGGAAAAAACGGCATATAACGAATGATAACATAAATGAAACATCTTAAACAGTATACAATGAAGAGAGCGGTTAGGCCACCGTTTAAGGAATTTAAAAATCTATGCCTAATGTTTCTGATTGTGTTTAAAAAAAATTACTATTAGACACTATAGGTACTAACGAACACTCAGGATATTGGCTAGTGGAAATGGTAGAAGATGACTTATTTGAAGACCATAATACTCTGAATTATGTGAGTTTGTTTTTCGCTAGGTAGATATCTCTTTCTTCCATGATTTTGATGACATATGCTTCATCACGCCATGGAATTTTACGTGATCGCTACTCAGAGCCCAAGAGATGTAGGCTCAAGTTTCACGAGACCAGTAACGCCTTCTGAAGCCTAATACAGTAAAGCACATACATATCAGCAATTACTACCATCATTTCAACATGGGCGTTAACGAGGATAACGCTCAAACTTTACGAAACTAAATCAGTCGTGACCCATGTCATAAAGAAAACAAGAGTATTGGAAAAATCGTCTATTTCCCCTGAAATATGAATACACTGTTAGACTAAATAATGTATTTATATTTCAGTGATAATAGACGATTTATCCAATACTCTTGTTTTCTTTCTGTTCACATTTTACTAAACAGAACGATACAAAAAAGCCGAGAGCCAAGTTTAGAAAAAATACAAATATTAGTATTTAGCCTCCCTTTTTAAAGCCGAAGGACACCTAAGAATTCAAATCAACACAAAATAATAATAATTTATTGGAATAGCTACGAAGTAGGGAGACGACGTGGTTCAATGGAATGGTTTGTAAATGAATCCGCATAGTAGGTAAGTGTACGTGCTAGCAAAGAAACCATAAACACACCATAAGGACAAATATAAATATTTGGACAAAAGCTCGATGCGAACGTGATTCTAACGTCATTAAAAAAAGCGACCTCTATTCAGCAACCTTACCCAGCCTGTTGCATGCTCACTGACACATGGTAAGATCCTCTCATAGCACTAAGGGAGCGAGAGCTTCTGATAAAAACCGAAGGCGTTATCGACCGGAGAGCGCCAAAGAATCAGCAAACGTCACATGTTTGCGTGCTTTTGCTCCCTTGGATACCTCAGGAGGCGGTATGATTGATGATGAAACTTTTCTAGTTCCATCTGGATCCTTGAACCAGCAAACAATGAAGAAAGTGGGATATGGATCCAGACATCGTCGATACTGTACGTGTTTTATACTGATGGCTTTTTTCAATTAATATCGTAGTACATGTAGGGAATCGAAAGAGGGGATATCAGATCAACAGGTGGTTATGGCCAACCAGTTACAGTTCGCCTTGAGCGAAAGATCACGAAAACGAACTGGCATTCTAACATTATTTCCCATGGAACTAGTGACGTGATATGAAGGCATTGTAAAATACGAAGGCAATTCTTGAATGTGCGTTCGTATATAATATATACGAACGCATATTATATCATATGCCTTCATATTATGTCACATGCTGCATGAGAAATAATGTTTGAATGCCAGTTCGTTTTCGTGATCTTTCGCTCAAGAAACTTGTTTAAACTTGATTAAACTTAAGAAACGTCTATAACTTTGCATAACTTGTGAATATGTTGCCCTAACAAGTGCATGTCGAGCAGAGTGAGTAAGTTTGAGAAAACTGGATCTCTAAAAATCTATTAAATTACAAATTTTGTAAAATCATGTTAGGCACGACGCGTGCCCAGAAAGTAAGTGTAGGGAATATTTTTTACTATGTTTGCTACAATGTCGTATAGCTTTACTCGTAACCTTTAAAACAAGATCGGAATGTAATTTATTTCGGATTTATTTTTGGAAGATGAACTAAAGACACAAATTTAGGGATTCTGAATTCTGTATATATGATTGAATTACGATGTATTGAATTCATATAGATTATCAAAGTTGGTTTGCTCCATCTCCTGCTATCATCCCATTAAAGGCAAATGTACAAGTTCCAATTTCACATTTGAATGGGGTTTCGATGAAGCAGTAGTCAACAGCCTGGTTTTTTCCGTCGTCTACTGTTTGAAAATATATAATAAAATGAGGACCCCTCGTCAGGAACTAAACTTTGATGATTTGATAAATGGGTTTGAGGAAAAATTAACGCCACGTGTCATTGTGACTCATACGAACCATCACAGCTTGCATGTAAGCGCGCAATTAAATCAAGGTGGCACAGTGACACCGTGAGGAGCCTCTATCGACGTGAAGACGAATCCCGGAAAAGTGAAGTGACTGAATGTAAACAACACGGCCTTGGACAACATATCAAGATTCACCTCGAACAGGTATCGAGTTCCATGTGGAGAGACATGTCCACCTCATACTAATAAAATGGTGGATCTAGTTCCCCAAGGTCAATTATTGTTAATTATTCGTATTGCATCTCAAACTCGTTTATAAGCTTGTTTCATAGCGAACGAAAAGTAATAACGCGTCAATTGGTTCGAAAACCTATTAGTTCTCACTACTTGATAGACCATGCAGAACACGAATGAACAAGATAAACAACATGTCAAGTTTTAGTTAAGGAACCTTACCACCCACATCGATTGTTGAGAACTTGCAAACTCACCTGCAAAAAAAAAAACGCAAGATTTTAATTTCAATTAAGTACTAGTTACGTATTGTTAGGTAGATGTAAGCAATCTTAAGTCTACGAGTAGAAACTAGATGTGAAACTAGATTCAACAATCGATCTAGAAGTAATTGATGAGGTATTGTTTCAACGGTTCCATAAACTGATTTCCAAAGTTGCCAGAGTTATATTGCCATCCAGATGGAATTTAATAAAAGATATTACATTATTTTAGTTTCACGCAGTGGTTCTGATTTGAATTTGATACTTGATACTTGGTTTATTACTTTTGTATTACTTTTGGTCCACTACTCTTCGATAAAGATTTAAAATATAGCCATTGTGATTTCAACTACAATCACTTGAAAGTGAAATGTAACGTTACTTATAAAGCTTAGTTAATAAGAAAAACAAGAGTATTTGAAAAAATCGTCTATTTCCACTGAAATATGAGTACACTGTTGGACCGGTTTCGGCTATCAAACCATTGTCAGTTGCAAAACAATACGATGGTTTAATCGCCGAACCCGGTCCAACAGTGTACCTACTCATATTTCAGTGGAAATAGACGATTTTTTCAAACACTCTTGTTTTTCTTAACATCGGTTTCCACGATTTCGTCGCGAGTGATTTAGTTGACAGCTTAGTTAATCCCTAGGTTGTGATAAACCTTACAAAACAACATACACAAAACATGCAAAGTAAAGCAGCATGGCTATAAGATCACGTTTCTGGTTCTACGTACAATCTCTCCAAATTAGTGGTTTTATAACACATTTTGTCTCCTTTTTTAGCCGGATAACACCTCAGTTTGTAGGGTTTTCAACGCTGAACAAGACGGTGAAGTCAGAATTGCGATATACGTATCAGTCCGTTATTAGATTAGAGCAGATGAACCGTGAAGAGAATCTCAAGTAACAACCATGTTTCTTCATCTTCAAAGTGCTCCAGTTTGATTGACTGAATGATTTTATTTTACCATCAGGGGAGGTTAGGGCCATGAGGCCCTCTCTACCATCACCCCTGACTAGAAAAGTAAAAATAAACAAAATGAAAATGGTTCTCTTCTAGTTTAATATTTAGTATCTTGACAATAACAACTCCTTAAAATTCTTCTTAAAAACATCAGTTGTCATTGAAAAATCGAAATAGTTAATAAAGTCTAAAACACTTTAAGCACCTAGAAACTTCCTATAAACCTAGAACACCTATAAACTTTAAAACACCTAGAAGAGTTTTAAACTCAAACTGAAGCATATAGCAATTCTGATTTTATCATCGTTTTCAGCGTTAAACAACCTTCAAAATGAGGTGTCACTTGTCAGGCTGTTTCATTTTGGGAATGTATGGGCAATTCCCCCCCCCCCCCTAAATTTCCCCTAAGCCCCCCTTAGAGTGGCCCGATTTTGCCCATCTACGAACGTAGCTTTTCTGTTGCCAAGACAGAAGGTTTGTGCAAATTTGAACTTTTTGTTTTCATTTCTATCGAGAGTTATCGTCTGGAATGACACACAAATATGATGATTTTTAGTGTCTTTTGGCAGTGAATTCAGGGTGGTCTGGAACGGATATATTCTTCACTGAAAATTGCTTTTTTAGCGAATTTTCGAAGAACAGGAAGGTATGGTATGTAATTTTTTCAGAAGTACGAGTTTTGAACATTTTGGACCGAGAACAATACCTTCCTGTTCTTCGAAAATTCGCTAAAAAAGCAATTTTCACTGAAGATTCACTCTAACATGGAAGAAGTATGAATTTATTGACCTGTTGTTAAATATTTAGTTCGCAGGAAGAAAATTTAGTCGAGGCTGAAATTGTACCAATCGTCGTGGATTCCATAGAAGACCATTGTTTGATCATCCCTCAAACACCGCAGACGCTACTATACTTCCGAATGAGGTGAAACCGTGGACCATAAAGAGCCCACAATGTCACCATAAACAACATTTCACTTTTCCATTTGTACAAACCTACATACGTTTACTATAATAATATATTAATTCACACGTTTTATTTTTGGGCATCCAATCCGTTGTTCGTTTCTTGATGTCCACCGAGAGAAAGTATCATCAAAGTTCCATTCAACCCACAAAATCAGTTCAAATTCATGTGGATATAAGTCCTGAATCGGTTCAATGGTTTCGGAGTAATTAAACGAGTATGTAACTGGATGAAAGATTTTGACAAGACCTTTGGTCAATACAATGTAATTACAACCAAACTCGGACCTCGATGCAGCCTATCAGAAGTACCAACAAGCATGGTTGAAACAATGGTTTCCCGGTTGGTTGTTCCGTCTGTGAGACACGACAGAATTCCTCAGTAAAGAAACCACGAGACTGCAGGAACATCGAGGTCCGCGGTTCCCCATCACTAGACGCAGTTGTACCAAATGAACGGAGAAAGTGGGATCAGCCAGTCTGGCGGTCTCGTCTGGCGGACTTGAATGAGTCACGATTGACGTAATATCTGACTCTACCTTCAATCGCCGGCTTTTCCAGTGTATTCGGATCTCTTTGAGTTGAGAGAATGGGCCGAGTTCTCTGAGTAAGCTCGGGGGCCGCGTGGGGGAACCGGCCTCGGAATAACAAATCACTTGAGACTCAACAGAAGCTTCCGAAAACACTCAGCGCGTTGACTAACCATCAAACCTCTTTTGACGGGAACTAATATTTGTTCGGTAATTTTTCATGTTGAGCGTGAGTGGTAGCCGCGCTTTGACTAGTTCGGCAAAGTAGACGATGGTAGACAATCCAAAGAAACCTAAATTTAATCATAGTTCGGCAAAGTAAACGATGGTAGACAATCCAAAGAAACCTAAATTTAATCAATTTACTTCAAGGTAATTGGTTTGACCAAACTAGACTTGAGTTTTTTTAATACCGCCAAAATGTTCTTGTCGAAGATGGGCAATTTTGGAGAACAATAAGTGATCTAACTTTGTATTTGAAAAATACTCAAACAATAATTTTTTCTAATTCCACTCGAAACGTCCTAACGGATCGGTCTACGGACTTCAAAGTTTCTGTGTACACTACGAGTAAAAGGACTTTCCAAGTATGATGTATAACTCCGTACGTCAATCACAACAGATTTCAGTCTCCGAACATGAGCCCATCAACATCTCACTGACAGTAGAGAAAACTAATTGCTTGATATCTTTCTCAACAGGTTTTGGAAGGCTTAATCGATTTTATAACTTTGGTACTGATCTAGTCTGCTCTTCTACGCTCATCCTGCGACTCACTATATATAGTGAGAATATATGTGCATATATGCACCATTAAAAATGTTTTTCATATTATGAAGGACAGCTCCTCATTCTGATTATAAGCAACGCATTTTTCTTAATGGGAGAAAAACCCTGGAATGTGACAATAAATTCAATAATAAGGCATCGACATTTTCCCTATAAATGGTCTCGAAAACCTCTTTCTGAAACATGAAAATTACTGTAATAACAGTCTGAATGGTCCATTTTTGGAGAGGTAGGTTGAAAATGAAAAAGCTGAAACAAAAAAGCGAACATGACCGTCTTCAACGGGATAACCATTTATTATTAGAAAGTCTACCTCCTCACTACTGGCGACAATGAAAATATTTCAAGCAACATAGTTTCTTCTTCAAATTTGGTTGTTTAATAAACAATATTGTGCGCTGAACTATAAGGGACGCAATGAATGATCACAGAACAAAAACACATGGAATCTGCAATGAGACTGCTCCATATTCATCACCATCTCCTTTGGCGAACCTGGGATCAATATATAGGAACGGGACGAGGATTCTAGGTGGCCAAGTAACCAACAGCAATGCGACAGGAATGGGAAACTAGCCAATGAAAGCACTGGTGGGGGAAAAACAACTCCAAGAAGTCTCCTCTATATCGTTATCAAGTCAATCGGATCATCTCGCGGTGTATTGTGACGACTGTCAGGGTGTCACCGTGAAACTTGAGTCACAGAATAAGATACAGTTTCGGATTTATATGAGGATTAAGAACATTGATTTGTATATCAGTAAAACATCCCAAACACGACTGAAAACATGTCCATTGACTTGGGATGCGGCTCACTTTAGTTGCGGATGGCTTTTGGATAACCTGGTGATGAAACGCTTGTAAATGTCGACCAAATGATCAGTGAAAACAATGGAGCTGTGAGTTCAAAGTATTTAGGACGGAGGGGTATTGTATTTTACCATAGACGTACTATAAGTAAAGGCTAAGTACGACCGGGGCTACCAAACGTATCAATAAAACATATCTTTCATACATTTGGGGACGATGGGGGATGTTGGTTTGCCATTGTGTCAGAGAAAAACCTTTTGCACGATAAAAACTGCAAGATATCAGTTGGATAATATATCAAACTAAACTCACAAGTTATCAAAACAAAAACGGAATATCAGAGAGGTGATTAAGAGAAGTAACGAACAAAATAAATAAAAATAGCACTTAGAGACTACTTCTAAAGTCGAATTCTTCTCAAAACATTCGCTTGGCATTTTGCATAGTCCTTGTGGGCGTAGCTGTCATAGGAGCTATTTTGATCGCAATAGCTCACGTGAAACCACCGCAGTATGTGCCTTTACATCAGCTACTCAATGCTACTGCCAATGTTACTTTAACCGGATAACAATTGATTTGAGGGAATGCTGGGCCAAAACAGCGAAAACTCACTGAAATCCCAAACACAAGATGTAGCATTACTGTATACCAACAATATTGTAATAAGAAAGCAATCCGGGTGTGTAATAAACACTCTTTGAATATTTGAGACAAACATGTACTAAGACTTTTGTCCATACACAGCAATTAAGGCACACATGGAAAAGGTAGTAATTCAATCAAAAACGATTTTGAGATTTTCAAAGGAAACACACCTTTCCTAAAATGTTGATATCGTTAATTTGAAGAAGATTTAGTATTTGATATACAACTAAATCCAGGTTGGGTTCCATCAAGATTCTCAAGTACGACCGATGCAACTTGAATGAACATAAAATAAATTATACCTACCTACTTACGAGCAGGTACGACTATGTCACTAAGAACTTCATTGGAGATGTTGGGTATTTTTACCGTGCTAAGAGCGAGCCTCTTGTGAATGCTTCGACCAGCGTGACTTCATTTTCTCTACAAGGTCTGTAGAATAAGGTAATACTTTAGTGATAATGTTGACTTATCGACAGTCCCTAATTATCAATAAAACGTATAAGCATTTAATAGTTATTCAAATGATAATAAAACATAGGAATTCATACGAGCAGGTGTGCAAAGGGTGTCCCAGAATACCCTAGAAACCAGAACCATTTCCCTAAAAATTGCAAATGGCGTGTAACACCAAATAAGATTGAAAAAAATCAGTAGACATCGGCAGTCTGTATCCGAAAAAATAAAGAACAACCAATCCCAGTTGGATGCAATGGTTTTTCAGAGTTGAGACACTTGATCAAGTAGGTAAACCATGAGCAATGAACCATAAATGTTGGTAAATATTAAAAACGTACCCCAGTTTGGAGAGATAGGCAACGTAAGTTTGTAGGAATTGATTGGGTATACGGCAACTAATAATTCAATGACATTAATGAGTCAAATAACCCACCTGTTTGGTTTCACTAATAGTGTCCTGTTATTGCTACCAAGTCTGACTTAGGAGGAAAAAAATAAGGAATGGTTGCAGTAGCAGAATTTCAATCGAATTCACCGAGTAACGTTCCGCTGCTCATGAACAGCTATCTCCAGTTATCTTAACCCAAATTTGATTTAATTTGAGGGGTTATTTGGCGTCCGTACCGGCATCTTCGAGAGTATTCTGGTACACAGGATATTTATAATCAACATATCACATATTTGCAATTAAATTCAATAAATTTGTAGTATTAGATTTGTTTGGACTTTTCGATAAAAATGTTTTCAAAGAAGTTGAAGAGGAACCGAGTCGTATTATCAAGCATCACGTTTCCCTGTCCAATCCACGTCAGATTTTACTTTACATTCACCACTGACATCTGGAAGATATCCAAACTAGCGCTAATCTGTTGAATACAATGGGGTTCTAGAAACCCATATTTTTGACTCAGCCATAAAAAAACAGAACGGCCCAAAATTAGCAATTAGGTGGGTAGCTCATTTCCTTTACCTACCTATTGTAACAGTTTGATCAATTTTCTGGTTGTGTTGGTGAACAATCGAGATTACTTAGCTTTAAACTGTTCAACTGTGTTTTATTATATCAACCCTAAAGGTTACAGTTACGAACTTGATTACCGAGGGAGTTGGAATCCAGAACCTTTCCTTAAAAAAGCTTCCACTAAGATCACGTCGTTTTCTTTGTTCATTCTGCAATTGAACAAAAATCAATTTATGTAGCAATTGAAACATTACTTGTATTAGATCAATTACAGTTTTTATCGAACATAAATCGAAAGTCTCAACGGATAAAATGTTCCAGTTTGATACTGAAAGAATAATATAACAATGATGTTAATAATTCGCATATTGCCTAAGATGATGTTCAAAGTACCACCAATGCGCGTTTTCAAGGCGTAAATAATTGTTGGTTTCAACAGTTATCAAATACGGTGGAGAGGGTGATTTTCATAGTGACTGGAATATGAAGATTCCCAGCGAGATTTGATCAGGCGAGTCACAGTGACTCACAATCCGGTATTAAAGGACCGAATGAGTCATCCGAGGTTTTTATACGGGCAACAAGACCAAAAACCCGATTATCTTCTCAGTTATCTAATCTCCGTCTAAGTAGAGTCTGAAATTCAAATGATAAACAATATTGGTCGAATTAAGTCAATTATTGTAGTTATTGATCTCAATCTTCGCCTGAGGGTAATATATGATTATGCCAATAGGTGACGTGTATTTGTACTTCATAAGGGAGAGAGGGTTTGGGTCCTACCATTGTTGAAACCATAGGTAAAATTTAAGACGGTAAGTTTGAACCATGTCGAATACCATATTGGGAAGGATGTATGTCATAATAACTCCACGAACAGGTTAAAATATCAAGAAGTCGCTTCTACCCGTATATAAAAGTCATTGAATCAATCAAATTGACAAATGAAGGGATCACAAGGAAACCACGGCCTAGCAGTGGAATGGTGATTAGCTTTATACCTCTCCACGAGAACTAGTACCAACCGGGGAAACTCCTTCAACGTGCAAACTGTCCGAATAGAGGATCTGGGCACTTGAAAAGTTTTCCCAGACGTTTAGTGAGGAACAGTTCGGAACAGTTCGACGTGCCTTGCCTACCGACGAACAATAGTATTCTGACCACTCTAAATTGAATGTAAAATTTCTGTTTGATAACGAATAAACTCTCTCTCTCTCGTTGAGGAAATAATTTTAGAATTCCTGGCACACCAGGAATCTCTCCGACAGCTACGAACCGGAACGTTATTGATTGGAAAAGGTTCGAAGGCTCTACCCAACCATTCTAATCTGATTTACATAAGGCCAGATCTAGAATTACGCTAAGCAGTAAAATAGTGAACTTATGAATTTTGAATGAGCATAAATCATTGTGAAGCACCAATTTCATCATCAATGAAAGTTTTTACATACAACTATTGAAAAACTCTAACAATAACATTTACTCCGCTGTACTGGTGGAGTTTTAGTGACTCCACGTGGAATATTGGTGGAAATGAAAAGGAAAACGAGAGTATTGGAAAAAATCGTCTATTTCTACTGAAATATGAGTACACTGTTATACCGGTTTCGGTGATTAAACCACCGACAGTAACAAACCAGTACCTACTGAAGGTGCGTTACAGAAAGATGAATTTATTAGGGACCCCAAAAGTGAAATTTCAGTGAAAATAGACGATTTTTTTTTTCAAATACTCTTGTTTTCCTAACATGGGTTTCCACGATTTCGTCGCGAGTGATTTAGTTGGTGGGAATGATTGACACATCAGTACCCGCTTGTGTCTTATTTACAGCGTCAAGTGATGAATGTCGATCTCAAAATGTTCCTAATGAGGTGAATCAAAAGCAAATTTTATTTTAACAGGTCAGTATCAGTGTCTCTAGGGCAGCCTTCATTCACAGAAACGGATCCCTTGCCATTACGTGAATAGCGGTTGTGTTGTTCAATTCGACGCTCCGACCAGTCGGAAGAGGTGGGTCCTCGTACGCGGCGCCGCTACAAATGATAATAATAAATTCTGCAGCAGTATCTCGCGGTTTTTTGCGCAGTTACGATCCCCGGCTGCCCTAGTTTAATGAACTCATTTGCTAGTAAACACGTCTCTCTGATTGATAGCGCGCACGCTTCGGCTTGGGATATAAAAGAATAAGCTGAATGGCGGGAAATCTCAACTAATTTCCAAAAACAGATAGCAATAGTCACCAGTGAGAAGATACACGGATTGTTTTATAGTTGTTCGAACATTGTACTCAGGTACCACCATAAAATACTTGTTCTGGATTTTTTAAATCCCAATCGTTATTAAATTATATCACATACTATGGTACTCTTGGTATAACCAGTGAAAATGTCACGTCCTCTCGAAAAATATGTGATTGATAGAATACTGAATCGATTTTGAAACCTTAAAAAACCATGTTACCACGCCATTTCACCACCGACTTCTGAAGGGCCTCACTCACTCACTGAAGGGCCTTTTGTTTACTAGGTGGGTTTCTAAAGTCTTTCCGTTTGATTCTATTATTCGTCCCCAGACGGTCGCTAGGTTCTCTCCACATTGATTGGAGTCGATGGCCGTTGGAAAATCATTTTCTCCCTTATTGCTTCAGGTTCAACAAACGTTCAGTAGAGAAAGAGAGAGAAACCCCTTTTTTTATCAGTATCCCCTCCTCTAACGAATTCAGGCTTCTGGATTGAATTGGTTTCCCAGATATTGAGCTGGCTTCAAACCCGACGTAAATGTTTAGTCCTAACTCAGAAACGTTGAATTATGCTATGATCATTATAATATCACACTAATTAAGTCATAAATCTACGACTTTGAATCCATCAGGGCACGGCTGGTGCTCATACTTGAATGGGAGAATCTATCAGCGATGATGATAGACCCTAGAAGTTTAATGAGATTTGATAGGGAGAACGAAAGCTCGCTAACTTATGATTATTTCCGACGGGATCCGATGAAAACTGTCTTCATTTCAAGCTTATTTAGCGTCCCACAACGCAAAATACGCCTGTCGCGCACACCCTTGCATGATAGCCGAGTAGGAAATGGTGATACCGCAAGGACATCGCACCGTTTCCCGTTGGTCGGAGCAGACGAAGTGACGGCAGTGGATTCCGATACGCCCATTCAAGAAGTTGAAGGGAAGAGGAAGCATAAAGACTTGAATTCGCCCTTGAGTTCGAGCTGCAACGGATCCTGTCTGCTTATCAACTCCTACACGTTTCACCAGTGAAGGCACTTAAACTACCACTTGTGTACCTACCTACTTCTGTTAGGTATGGAACGTGTATACTGGAATAATAGAAACAACTCGTCGATATGCGAGATTTATTTATTATTTATTTTTTCGTTTTAGAAACTCGCCTTTTATTTCTGAAGATGGATTTCTACACCACCTTACGTTACATATTGGATACCCCCAACCCCCCTAAATGCCGCCATGTAAAAATTAGTTGACGGCGAATTTTCGACACAGCTCCAACAAACTTTTGGAAAGTTTTGCTAAAACTGTTCAGTTTCCATTTGGAGTCCACGCCATTTCATTATTACGCCTTGCTCCTGTAAAACTCGCGTATCTCTTTGCTAAGTTTTTGATCTGATAAACCCTCGTTATCTAAACTGACGGGTAGTTTGGTTATTATAAGAATTCTGTTATTATTTTTTGAATGAGAACAAGCCCTCGAAGATAGACATTAGCAATATGAAGAGCAAAACAGCATAAATGAAGCTGATTTCCATAATCTTTACTGCCATGCCCGTTGGTCGTTAGAACCAGCTAAATAATTTCAACAACAAAACTGCTCCTTCATCCATGACCAAGTTCTTCAGTTTACATGACAAGAAAGTTTGTACCAAACTATTATTAAATAATAAATTTTGAAGAATATAATGATGAAAAGGAGAAAAAAGATTTACAGACTGAATTGAAGTTCGTGTAAGTATCCTTATTTTTTCCGATGGTTCAAACATATGTATGTGTGACGTTTTACTAGGAAATTGAAAGCCTCACATTATATGAGTAATATAGTGAAGAATAGAGGGAAAAACCATCTAGTCATCCAGTATGAACTGATGAGCGAATTTCCTCAACGTCACTCAACTTACTCCTTAATTTACTACATCACATGTAACAAAGCCGATGTAATAACTATTATGCCCTCGGATCCGAAATTTTCTATTGCTTCAAAATGGATGAGACGCCATTCGTATTTGTTTGGAGAACATTGTAGAATGCCTTCCTTCTCCTATCATGTAACATCTCAATATCACCATACAATATATAAAACTCGATTTGTTTGAGGACATTGTAATAAAACTTTCTGAATCCTGGTGATAGTTTTGATACAAAAGAGAAGTAGTCAATATCGTTATTTATAGAACAACAAACGTACGAAGAGGAGCGATAAAAGATGTAATCGATCCGTTATCCAACCAAAAGATATTTTTAGACGCAACAAGTTAATTGAAACGCGCTATGAATGAATTGGGAGCCTAAATAGACCACTGGTTGTTACCAACGATCGTTGAAGTAGAGTAAAAATTTTAACTCTCGCTGTCGTATTTAATACGACGCCGAGAAATGGTTAAGAATTGTTTAGACACCCCAACTTCTACTAGATTTTCGTGAAGAAACTCGGGGTTGGTACAGACATTTTCCAACTGTCTGATTGTTTGGATATGCAGCTAAAATCGAATGATATAAAAATGGGAGGTTCTTAATAATTTTTTTTATATCATTCGATTATTAGGTAAGCTTGAAAACCTTATTAATATGAATAAATGCAAACATGCATACACGCAATCAGTATAGAACAGGTTGTTCATTGTTAGATACATGTCATCATCATCATAATCTTGAAGTAGGTTGTCAAAACGAGTAATGAGTAATTTTCCATTGTTGACCACGAATTCGGTTTTCACCCCACGACCACTTTTCAATTCCTTCAAGTTAAATAGACAAATAAAATACAAACTGGGAGGTAAGAGAATCGAGACGTCATAAGTTCTAACGAGGGATTCGAGATTAGGATTTCAAGGTTCATTTTTTATCGTTCAAGTTAATTGGAAACCCATCACATCGCAAAATTATGGAAAGCTTCAATCATGAATAAGCGAGCAAATTCTTTAATGGTCCACACGTTACAACGGAGATATCTTGCTAACCTCACTTCATACTAACAATTTACTACATTTAAACCTCGGTAAGAGAGAATAGAGCTCGGAGGATGAGTGAAAAGCTCCGAGTTCAGTATGGATTCGATAGATGGCTCTGATCTTTACTAGGAGTCAGGTCGAGAAAGGCACTGGAGCGACAGAAGTAGTCGGAGAAAGCTGGAGAAGCAAGCAGGTGGCGAGCTGAACAGTGTTGCCGGGGGTGTTATCGGTTAAATGCCAATATCTAGTAAATATACAACTATTTAATGCCCGAAACGACTATGTTTTGAACTTATTTGCCTCTAAATTGTCAAGGTATTTGACTACTTGCAACATCTCCAAAATGAAAATCGCCGTGCGAAAGACCACTCCTAAATCCTCAATCCCCACTCCTAAAATTCAGCAACGCATATAATTACTTCGATTTCCGGCTATCAAATCCGTCCTAAAAATATTTAAAAAATGTACTTCAATATGTCTCAATATACTCAATATGTCAATGTGTGATAATCACAATTCCCTTACAAAGGATTCACGTAGACTCCCGTTATTTCCTACATTATTCCCTCTTTCAGTTTCTGATGTTTTCTTTTTTGCAGAGAGTTGCTTTTCATTGAGAATAATATTCTCAATATTATTTCCCTTCGATGGTTGCCCATAACCCTCATAATTTATTTATGAACTTGAATGAACGTACAGGAGGATGAAAATTATAGTGAACACTTACGGAAATTTGGAAAAACAAGATGAAAGTGGAAATTTTCGCTTTACAGCGAAAAGAATCAGCCCTAGGAGGATGAAAATTATAGTGAACACTTACGGAAATTTGGAAAAACAAGATGAAAGTGGAAATTTACAGCTTTACAGCCCGAGAAGAAAATCTATCATAATTTATTTACGTTATACAGATCTGGATACACTCAGGATAGACTTCGAGAGCGAGGTTGATATCCACCTGTGTGCCTTTAGCACCTCAAAACTCTTCCATCTTTACAAGAGGTTGACAGAGTCCAACTGTTGGTTTATTATCTTCGATAATGAACCATTGGAATCGCCCAAAGAAATTTTTTTTTAAACGGTACCTCTCTGTAAGTGGCAGCCTCTTCCTCCCACAAGTCGCACTCAGTCAATTTTCATTTTATGCTAGGCATGCTTACTTCATACCAAGTGGATATTTTATCCCAATTCTAGACTTGCGTCTGATACTGCTGTTCCTATGTTATTAGTAAAATATCCTGGTGACTAAATAACAAGAACATAATAAGGCTTTCAATACGAATCTCATCACACCCTCCACACAATTAGAATCTATTTGCCTATTGAGCATCATAGGAAGTGGACTCCTATGATGCTCAATAGGCAAATGGATTCTAATAATTATTGTGAGGAGGGTGTGATGAGATTCGTATTGAAAGCCTTATCCAATCGCTATAAGAAAATGCATCGAATTGATTCGTGTCGGTTCATATATCAAACAAGAAATCAAAACGTCTATCATGAAATTCGTTATTGGTCTGGGACACGGTCGAACAATTTTCTACCTACTCTGCACTTAATAGAATGTACAACAACAACATAACGTAAAACTCGTTGAGCAATGGGGAGGGGGGCATCTTTTGATATATTTCTTGGATATTCAGCGTAGCTTCGACTCCATCAAAGAAGGATAAAGATGGGGCAACTAGAATCAATATGGATAAATCTGTCTAATAAGGTTTAACGCGTAGGATTTGTCAACAGATGGAATGTGCGTTCTCATTTATCAAAATCACGACCTTCCAACCTGATTGAACGAGAAAACAAAAACTATTGAAAGAAGCGGGTTGTTTGCTCGGTCGATAACTAAACCTGGGGCAAATATAGACGAAATATTGTGGTGGGTGGGAGTCAGTCGCGTGCCAGTTCGTACTAGCATATTGGCGAATGGTAGGTGAGACAAGTTGCTCATTCGGGGGAGAAAGCCAGATGTAAATCGAGGGGTTTGACTTATAAGCAAATCGCCAATCGTAAATAGCCCTAGTCCTTCCTATAAAGGATCGAAGGGACACGGGAGATCAGATAAAGTATCCAATCTAGAACGAGGCATATAAATTGGCCTGACAAACGCTGGGTTTGTGAGAGGTACGAGTAACATAATCTGTGGTGCTCCTTTCCACTTTCCCCACAGATCCGCTCCGAATACAATGTTTAGAACATCTCCTCTCAGATATCCAATCATGCACCTATGCTCTTTTGGCCTGAAGATATGATATATTCAACTATTTTATTGAAAAACTCGTAACATACCGAATAACAGGGTTGTAAGAAATCACACGAGCTCACCTATAAATAAGAACAATTAACATTAAATCGCAAATATTATTATTATAGCAAAACGTATAACGTTTCACGACTAGGGTATTTATTTTAAATTTAAGGGAACATAACTCTGAAAAATTGACCAGGGGATTTGACGTTAATTTTTACGTTAAGAGAATTGGGATAAGCTGGAAAGCGCTTGGCCTCAAGATTCCAACGAAATCAAAAAGATTCTTGTGGACTTGAACAATTTGGTTTATTAACTGAGATTAGTTGCTAATAATTTTATAAAATGATATTTAAAAAAAATTGTTTCTAGTAACGGATCACAATCCTAAAGCAAGAAGAAAACAACCCTAGACAAGTTGATCACTGGAGGCGAGCACTTTTGATGTAAGTACACCATCTTCAGGCCGTCGAGAGAATACCATCGTGTATACTCGTCTATTAGTGTCCCTCGACGGCCTGATGATTATGTCCTTGAATCGAAAGCACTCTCCTTCAGTTTATAACTTGGAAGTGGCGACAAATTCCTTCGAAAGTTGTAAGGTATAATTATTATGCTTCTAGTAATAGCGGAACTAAACCTTCAGATTTAATCACAACAGTTTTTTCCAAGGCTGTTAACGGTATCTGAGGAAAAAGGTTTGTCACGAAAGGACGTGTATGAATACTAATAATTATTATTCATAAATGTTGATGCCTACTGATATTGAGATTAGTGAGTATACGAGGAAATGATTATTAAATAATTTATAAATTTTTACAATGAGGCACAGTCAGTCGTTAGATACTGAAATTGTTCGAAAATGCATGGAAATGTTATACGACGTGTCATCTTGTGTTGATTGATGAGCAATGAGTAGATAAAACAATTATTATGGTACAACATTCGACTTTGTGTCGCACAAGAAAGATTGAACTTGCTACGCATTCGAGCCACACACACAAATTAGTCAAATAATAAACAGATGACCTGTCAAGATTCCACGAGCAAATAGTACAAATCATGAAGCATCAATTTTCGAGCCGACGAAGGAGCTTTAAAGTTTGTAAACAAACTGGAGGATGATGGATGAGGCGGATGTGGAAAACTATCTTAGAGAACTTGTACAAGAAAATAAAACCTGAGCAATGATAACGAGGACGTGCCAACGGTGGGAGCTACTGACAAATCTGTGTGTCAGGGAAGGGGCTTAGGGTCCTTGAAATATATGCCGACGAACCAATACCTCAAACTGGGATTTGCAAGGCGATGTATTGTTCGCTGTCTGTAATTAGTGATATACAGGCGATGACTGCTTGAACAGGTGCCAAATCTTTCAACCAGTAGGGATTCCAATTGAATCGATTCAGAGCGACCAATATACCGAATAATCAATTCGCGAATACTCGTGATTGGATAGATCATGAACCATGTTTCGAGGAGGGTCAAAGTCAGTACCGAATACCACCGAAGAAGCCATTGCATCAGTGGTAACTGTTCCCGACAGGAAGATCTTGTTGTAGGTAAGAAAGTAACTTGGATAAGAAGGTAATAACGGGTATTTGATGTAAATGATACCCAACGTAGGTAGTAGGTGCAAATAATAATCTATGGATTTATTATATAATACTAGGTACTTATTATGTAGGTCGACCACGCATTCAGTACGAAAGAACAAGATATCGTTGCTTAAGAGGGAGCACCACGTATCTAATTTTTGCCAAATTTTAGGAGGATAAAAAAACATGTTTATGTCTAACATATTGGCACTTCTATCATTCTTCTCACCATTTCTTGAAACGTGTGGTACCACCCCTAGACAATAAAAAATGGTGAGAAAAATGACAGAAGTGCCAATATGATAGACAAAGAGATTGTGGACTGAACAACGATCTAGACAGAGGGGTGATCTATACAGAATATTATTCTGTATAGATCACCCCTCTGTCTAGATCGTTGTAAATTATTATAAACCATTGTGGAAGAATTCGCTGCGTTTCGCCCCTTGCCGATACCACCTGGAGCCCGTGAACGGACAGTTTTGCAAAGTGTCCACGGAATTCTTTTGTTGGTTGGAGCTCGGAGGAACTCCTGCAGCTCGGGTCCCTCCTATCGACCTGTAGATCATTGTGACCTCCAAGATGACCCTTCCCACCTCACCACTAATCATTGTCGTTCAGTGCTACCGTTACTGCTACAGGTCCCCGACGTGTACAACATTTGAGCCATAGGACTGCATTTATACCCAACATAGTTAAGGGCCTGCAGGACTTAGGTTGGAAGGTTTTTGAAGGAAATCTTAGGCAGTGATAGACTTGAAGTTTTGGAATGGGGGGGGGGGACTATAGAAGCGCCAAAACATCCAATAAGAAGAAGGTTACGAGAAATTTATCGAACAAAAAAAATATTTTTTTGCTCGCTCGCTTCAACTGCGATGTTTGCATTTTGCGGTCTATTATCCTTCCTGAAAGCCTTCCGATGTTTTTAATAAAAAAATTTAGCCACAATTAAAAAAAAATGCATTTTATGTATTTCAAAAATCGGACGGTGCATGGGGGCCTTTTCTTGTGGTAGGTAGACATTTATTTCAAAACACTAAGTCAATAACAGCATGAAATATCCTTCAAAAACCTTCCAAACTAGGTCTTGCAGACCCATTGCACCTCGCACTGTTCCGTGCATTGCTCCTCGCACAGTAGGAGGTTCATGAGACGGATGAATGTTGGCTTAGGTCCATGTTCACGGACATTGTGGTTCACTTCGATTTGAGTCGATAAAGTCCGTTAAAGATGTTTTGATGGCTTAAAAACCAACATTTATCGTAAATGCAATAAAGTGAGGACTTTTCATTTAGGCCGCGTTTCCTTCAATCACGAAAGGCATCACGTAATACGGAGGAGTCGGGTTGCCAACAATGAAACAATCGTTATGTACTCTATACAAATAATATGTAAATGTACGGTGTTTTTCGGAAGGGAATTGAGAACTAAGTAGGTACCTTATTTTTTCGCACATCCAACGATTACGAAGGAGTAAAACTTCAATTGACTCCAACTTATACCGGGTTTTTTGGTTCACACGCCAAAAATGTCGGGTCAGTATTTCCCCCGCTTATTCAGCAAATCCTCTCTTGCACCAGAATCGTGGTTACCTACTGAGAACATGAATAAGACTCAACGGCAAGAATATGTTTTTCACTGTTACAGATTTTTTCTGGAGTTTCGGCAGCAACAAGTCGACCTAGTTGTTAACAATAATAAACGGCAATGAGATGGCCGCCTCGGGATGTTTGTAATTCTTTCACGCCCAGAACTCGAGAAACAATGTCAAGAGGATGTACTTACACATATAAATTGACACATCAGGAAATGAGGGAGACAGGAAAACAAATGAGGTGGCAACGTGTAACGTTTGATAGATACTTCGTATTTTGAAGGGAATAAGGGTTCATAATAATTATTATTATGAGCCTTCATAGCAATCGTTGTGAAATAATTGGAATCCGTCATAGATTCACAGTGTAGATGACAAATCTTGATATACCGAAAATACTAGCACTAAGGTTTTTTTTTTATCGAATTCAAAATTAAATCAGCTACCTCAAGCACAACGAGTCATAAATTAAATGCATACGAACCCCGTGGTACAGCCAATGAAAATTAAAAGACGTACGTTGACAATGTTTGGCGAGCTAACATTAAACTTGTTTACGGCGGTATCAACGTCATGCGGTGCACCGAGTGGCGCCAAGGCCCAAGAATCAGCTCGAGCACTAAGCAAAGAAGGAAACCACAAACTTGAATTCCTAATAAGTTACCTATATTATCACTTATTAAGATGTGAGTTAGATTTCCCTACTGAATAGCCAGCGCAGTAGCGATAACACTGATTAAAACTACTCGTTTATCTACTCGTACATACCTTCTAAAGGTGTAATCTTATATACGAGTACATTACATTATTATATACGTTTTTTTACCATCAGCAGATATTATAGCCAGATTTAACAAAATTAGTGATTTAATGATGACTAGTTTCAATTTGAACTACCCACTAGTGAAGTTCCGCAAGAATTGACCATCCAGATGGTCACTCCACTATGGCAATTTTGGTTTATTATCTTCAATAATCGCCCAAGAAAAGAAACTAACCCCCTCGAAATTTGAGGGTTTACATTTCAAGATACGCAGATTCCAGAAATCGAATTTTAAAAGTCCGTCCGTGGCACTCTACCCAGTTGGCGTTGAGTAAAAATTACGAAAATTAGTTTACGAGTTCGGACAACACCCACGATGATCCTTGAAACTTTTCAGAACCCTAAGTCAAGGGGAAGGGGTTCAAAACAAATGTTGAAATTTCAGTTTCAAGTTCGAACTAAGTTTTTTTGACATTTTATGTCTTTACTCTGGCACATAACTCGAAAAACGTTACACAAAAGCGTTACACGAAATCGTCACGAAAATTTCTGATGATTTTCGCTTACAACCGATTCGTTGCTACGGAACTTTATCTTCGCCAGTTACGAGTATCATCGTACAAAAATCGTTCACCACTCGTTGGATAGCTCTCGATTTACCTAACCATATTACGTTAACTACTGCGGAGTGCGTGGCCGACAAGCTGCGGTATGAGCGTGATTGTTTAAATAATTGTTTACACACAGGTGATAATATTATTATCTATACGATAATAATATTATTGTCTATACGAATGCAAGCTTCATAATTTATGATGAACCCTACAATTAAGTATAACAACTACGCTACTGGGGTAGGTGATGTAGCATTGTTTGAAGGTTCTTGAATCACTTCTTTGAAGTCATAAAATGTCCCAATGTGTTGCAGACTCGTATGCAAGCATTTAATTCTCGACTGTATCAACAACAGGATGGAGTTGACATTCTTTTGACATTTTCATGTCTTTGCTTTGGCACATAAACTGAAACGGGAAAAATTTGTGTCCTTGATTCACCCTTTCCCTCAGATCACGTCAGAACACAAGCGACAGGCGGGCCACTACGTCAGACGCACCTATGACGCACGAGCCTATGACGTCAGACGGCTGGCCTGGATCGGGTTTTAATAAGCCTCTGGAATTCCGCGCCTTCATTTTGCATTCATGTACATCTTCACGTAGAAAAATCCTTCATCTTGTCGCTAATTTTATTTTTCTTCAAAAATTCGCTCTTACAGCCATGCTGCATGTCGGTGGATTAAAAACCGCCCTTTGAAACTTCACGGTTTGTTTTTGGCTCTCCTCGTATAATTGCACTTGAATTGTTTGAGTCTCTTGGAGAAGGTTGAGAGTAGTAGGATTGTTACTTCAAAAATGCTCGTCTTTTATGCTCATCGAGTTATACTAAATAACGAGTACATTGAATTATTTCATTTCTTATTTAACATAGAGGTGAATTATGCAAAAGATTTTTCATTTTTATTTATTTTTTCGTCACCACGAGAGTGAAATAAGCGGAAGCCTGCCGGGTCATGTTCATACTGGCCCGGCTAATCCAAATAGTTCATTGGTGTTGAGACATCGAGTTAACAAATAATAATAATAGATAATAATTAATTATAATGAACAATAATTTATATAAATAATAATGATTATTATCAATAATAATCATTATCAATCATTTGTAATAATAATTTTTAGTATTTAACTAATATCTAATAATAATTATTAGATAAGAACCAGCATGGCACATCTAACATTAATTATTAATAAATAATTGAGGCGTTGGGAGGTGGAAATAAAAACCGCAGAATTATATTCTCATCATCATCTATAGAAACGTGTCATCTATCATTTAGTGATCTAGACCGAAGAGTGATGTGCACAAAGATGATAATAAACCTTCGTGTCAAGAATTTGCAGAGTTTTTTTCTACTCTCTCTCACATACCATTCCACTCTTCTGGTCCGATTTTTTGAAATACCGGTGGTCGCAGATTCAAATTTGAATTACCCTCGATTTATCAACAAGTTTCATCTAATTCGCACGGTTCGCATAGCGCGAACAAACATACAGTCCGACGGAGAAAAATTCAGAAAGCGGTGCCAATTGACCTCAGAGAAGTAACACTAATAATAAACAGGGAGCTGGAGACACTTGGACAAAGGCGGCCGCCGCCGAAAAGACAAAAAGGTTGTAAATTCGAACAAGTGAAGTCAGTAATTGTACAAACAAATTGGAGAGCACACGGGAATATGTAAAATATTCCAAAACACCTGTTGAGACGGGATTGCGAGCAAAACACAATGACCTTGAAAGATATACCGCAGGATATTTTCTTGAGCGGTTGTGACACCGAACAACCTGCCGTCGTCTTCCTCAAACCCACTAACAAGCAGTCAAATGCTGCAGGGCACCTTATGTAATAGGCCGTTCCCCATCGACGGGGAGTCTTCGGGAAGGCGACCTTGCCGCCGTTTGGTCGAGGAACGGGTTGAGATAGTCCCCTCCAGTCGGGCTACTTGAGTCATTGGAGTTCGCCGCCGGTGTATCGAGAAATCATTGCTTTCACCCTAAAATAGACTGGACTGGTCGGAGAGGCTTGTCTGGTGAGGGGTCATGCGAATTGAAAAATACCTCCGGTGTCCCGATGAGGGGTCAATGAACGAAACAAGGTAATGCGCCAAAAACGTTGTTACCTGAAGACTTTCATAGACGAGACGAAGGTTTGCCTGAACATGGTACAATGATATTTGAATAGTGTTATATGGCAGACGAGCATTTCCAAGGTGATAGTGAATTCGTCTATTTATTATTTATTACACCACTTCTTGAAGTAATCTTGCCAATATTGTAAAACGTATGCATTGAAAATGCACACCAACTATCATAGGCCATGCTGTTTCAAGCAATATATCGTCAAGAGGCATAGTTTTAAATCTATCAATAACAACTATTGAACATATCGACATCAGTTCAAGCATTTCATTTCCGTAAGATAAGTCGATAAACAAAACGTGCAATTCAAGCTCGGAGGGCGGTAAAAAAACATTAAACAACAGCCAGACGACAACAATAAACGAGCTCAAGCCTCCAAACTCGTGAGAAGTTTACTCGCAGGACGCGTCAGTTCGTGAATGAGTTGAGAATGATCGATGGCTGAGATGAGATTGAGAGCGAGGCTCGGGGACGGGAGACTGATATCATCATCAGCCGCAGATTAAACAGGGAGGAAGTGGCAAAGATAAAATGAATGCCCGCCCAGGACTGTCAAAATTTACTATCATTTCACAAAGAGAAACGATGACGAAACTGAAATGATTCGAATAGATTCTACGGTTTCAATAATAGATTCTACGTAGAATCCGTGAATAATCCGACTAACAAGGGTAAAAATACTACGATTCAATCGTTTCGAACGGTAATTTTCGTCGGATTTCACGAAACTTGTGATGAGAAAAAATTATATTTTCATATTTGTTTTGGTAGTATGTTGCAGGAGCTGACATCAATCAATTGGTAACAGAATTATGGTACTAAAAAATCAGGGGTGAAACAAATCCAAAATACAGCAGGACTTCTCAAAGAAACGTACCTACCCTATAACTTCAATTCACCACATTATTCAGCATATTTCTAATCAACAACAGAAAATCCTAATTCTACACCTAATTGCCCTCTATGCCTTTTTCTTGTTATCGAAGTAATCGTTTAGTTTACCACCTTCCATAATTTTTGCTGATTTTACGGTAACTATAACTTTAGGAAATAATAACCTCAACATAATTATAGTACGAAGATCGATTCACAACAGAACAATTCATTCGCGTACCAAACACGTATTTTGGCTGTTACAGACCGTTATCGGCTCAAAGGGCACACACAAATATCATTATCAGCGTCATAATGATTGAAGCTAAAACAGAATAGTATAGAAAATTAGCAAAATTGTTTTAATAATGTGGAAGCCTAACAAAAATTGATTTAAATCAATGAAAACTGTCGAAAAGAAGAAGACTATCAACTCTAACGAATTACCACTCTACCGGAGATTTACCTAATCTTACTTCTTTAGTTTAGCTACGGACTTGTGCTGAAGCAATTTTTTTTTTTTTTTTTTTTATACCCCCCGTAGAACGAATGTAATTTAAGAGGCTTAGCTAACGAAGAAATGGATTAATAAATTCAATGCCGGAGACAGAAAATCCCCACAGAATGAGGTATCACAAATGCATTCAAAGCGGAAACAATATCAAGATACATACAAGTGAGACCAAAATGGAACAAAACGACACCTAAAAGAGTATTTCATTTCAGGAAGGCAGAGGAAGAAATGTGAAATGAACAAATGTCACTTTTTTATGGGTAATTCATCTATCTCATAATATGGATAGAACTTCATTGAAGTAAATCAAGTGGGTATGCAAAATGCGTTGTTGTCACACTTCATTCCAACAAAGTAATGAATGAGCAAATTCCACTAGCTAAAGTGCACCATCTGGCAACTTTTAAGGTCCGTTCACATCTTCAGACAGTGAGCGTGTCCAGCACGTGTCGTGTCAGGCACGTTAAGACACCGTCTATTCATATCTTAGCGTGCCTCATACGTAGCGTGTCCGGCACTGTCCGGGACGCCGTACGGGGACCTGCTTCTTGGTTACACTCAGTTTCACCATGGTCAGCCACTTGTCTGTAGAAGATTTGTGCATTATTGCGTTGTTGCTCGATGAAGAAGAGCAGAACGGAACAAAAAACAGAGCGAAACGCATGGCTGTACATCCTATGCTCAATAGAAGAAAATTAGAAGGAGAGTATTGGACATTATACAAAGAGCTCCGTGATGATGAAGAAAAATTTTTCAAATATTTTCGTATGAGTCGGTATCAGTTTGACATTTTATTGAAAAAATAGAATTGCTGTTAACCAAACAAAATACAGTTTTCAAGGAAGCATTGTCACCAAAATTGAAAGTCTCTCACAGCTTCAATTAATTTTTCGTTGTCCATTGCGAAATGAAAAGCGAATACCGCGGCACATGAGCTACAATGTCTGAACTGAACCGGTGCGCCTTTCATATCATTCGGCAGGTACCTTCCAGCACCTTCCGGCAACCTTCCGGTTCCAGCAAAATATTCTTCCCGAGAATACTGGCCGGACACGACACGGTGCTGTAACGGTGCTGGAACGTGCTGGAGCGGAAGAAGTGAATACGTCCATAGACAAAGCATAGAAGAATACTTTTTTGCCTGACACGACACGTGCTGGACACGCTCACTGTCTGAAGATGTGAATGTACCTTTACTCCACTCACTGCTTCACTGAAATTGACAATCTACTAAGTGAAAAGGACTCAGCTGACTGATCATGGGAATAAATACTTAGATGACCCCAGACTAGAGGCCTACAGTGGTTATGGCTAAGAACTGGGGGATTTGATGATAACGGTAATGGAAATGAACTACGAGTGGGCTGATGCTCGAAAGACAAAACGTATTTTTTTCAGCACTACATTTACCTTTGATAGGATAGTTGTGTAGGTGCATGAGTTGATGTGGCCAGGGCGGATGCGAGACCGTGAAAACTATGTGAGATGAAAAAGAAAAGAACAAACCTGAGTGAGATAAATTTATCACATGCCTGTTCCTAAATATGTATTAATGTAAGAATGTGTCATTATGATGGAATCCAACATAGTTTCAATACTGATGTGGTTGGGTTCCTCAAACATACATGAATGCTGTAAAAAAAAACACCCTAAACAATATCAAAAAATGAAACGTAAAGGTTTGAAAATAAAATAATATGCATTATCTATATTACCACGATGTTTCAATTCATTCATTATGGAATCTTCTTAACGAATTTTCGAAATTTAACATACAATATACTACTGTTTGTGGGCCAATATATACACCAACTATAGTAAATTTAGAATTCCTAGTGAATCCTATTTGACAAGACATATCCGGTTGGAAACTAATTCAATATACGAAAGCACCTCTGAATACACTAGAAAATATGGAAAATGTTTGTAACTATAATATATTATGTCAACACTTCCTTATAATTCTTACGTCAATTTAAATGATGATTCAGGTGAAATTATAATCAAGAGAACTTTGAACGACGATTGCTAGTTTGTGTCATTCTCTTCCCTGGAAAGGAGTGGTGAGGAGGAGATTTATATTGTGGAGACACAGCAATATTGTAGAGATCCACTGATGTGTCCAGCGACCTTTTATTCAGTTTGGCGGAACGGGGGTCAAGGCCGGAACTATTTAACCAGCGGAAGTTCTAGCGAGGATTTTAGAATGGCGTATGGAGGAGGGGATATCAAGAAGAAAAAAAAAAAAAAAAAAAAAAACAGTTTCATCTATGCAATATGAACTAATGAGCGATTTGGCAATGAAACATACATAACAAGATGAAAGATCATTATGATGTATATCACATAATATGTCCCTCCAAGTACATTAAAACCATTTTTTTTTCCAAGAATATAATATATTCTTGGGAAAAAAAATGGTTTTAATGTACTTGGAGGGACAAAGCCATAAACTAATTATTTAAGGGCGAAGGTTCGTGTGAATATTGGGTGAAGTTGGGTTTTCTTCATTATTTACTACAATCAAAAAACCAGGAAAGGTTTCGATACTATAGAATCTCTAGAGATACTGCTAAGCGGAGAATAGATAAATTTCACGGTGAAGTAAATTAATGGGGTGTCGCATTAGGCTCGTTCTAGTGATTATCTAATGATATTCAGGTCACTCAGAGCTCACAGAAGGCCTCACCGTCAGTCAATTATGTATCTACGAAACCTTTCATATCCGGTGAACTAATGAGATTTGTACCGTTGAGCTGCATAGATGCACAGTGGATCGAAATGCGATTCAAGCGGGGGAAAAAAACTAGAACACTGAACATCCGTTTTATAATTGGAGATTCTCCATTTTCCAGGAGGATATGGAGCAGAAAAATTGAGACTAGGGCCTCAGAAGTCGATAAAGCTAGAAGCCATATCTATGAGTATGAATATAAGTACGATTTATATGTTTGAACATCATGTATTAAGTTATTAATAAACCTATAAAGAAAAACTCCCGAAATGAGAAAATTGGAAATGATCGGTATGATCTTCGATAAGCTGCACGTATCATAACGAACAGACTGGAAAGACTGTTCCAAATCAAATTCGAATGTGGAGAGGGATCAGAACGATGGAAAGTAAGTTTAGTAGTAGGAACACATGCCGGTATTCATCAGAAATCGTATAGCAACAAAAGAAAACGTTTTATAATTAAAATCTCTTGAGAATAGCGGGTGGCAGCAGTTAGTTCGTCAGTGAAGACGTTTGGTTATGAAACCAACAGCTACTGTTTCCTGAAGCCACATCTTTCTCAAAACTCTCGTGCGAAAGGGCAACTCCTATGAATTTTTAAAGACTCCAAATGTTGAATAGAAATCACATTGAATGGCTTTGAAAAACGATTGAACGGCAATTAGGTGCCCGCGATTTGTGATGCGCACTACTAACAAATTGATTCCATACCGCTGGAAACTTTCTGGCAGACATCTGCAGTTGTCATAGTGGCGATGGACATTACCCCGCCCCGAACTGAGCCCCATCGGAACGGATTGATGTTCGTTAGTGATACAACACGAGATATTCAAATAAAAAGGAAGAAATTTCACCGGAATGGTTAGAATAGTTAAAACTGTTACTCATGTTTCCCTAGTACTTGAACAAAAAACCCCACAGTCAATGCAGCATGGCTATAAGAGAGAATTTTCGAAGAAATATCGTTATCATTTTGGTAATTTATGTGTACCCTCCCCCCCCCCAACACCCCCTTAAGCTTATAGAGTGTTTAACGCTGAACACGATGGATGTCAGAATTGTGATCTTCAAAGTGCTCCAGTTTGAGAACGAATTAAGATATCACTTCTGATTTCACCATCGTCATCAGCGTAAAATAAAACCTTTAAAATGAGGTGTCGCTTGTCAGACTGTTTCATTTAGGGAATTTAGGGATCTCCCCCCCCCCCCGCCCACCCCCTTAGATTTTCAATGCTGAACACGATGGCGATGTAAGAATTGCGATATGTCATTTCGTTATCATATTATAGCAGATGAAACGTGAAGAACATCTCAAGTATCAATCACGTTTCTATATCTTCAAAGTGCTCCAGTTTGAGAACGGAATAAGATATCGCAAATCACCATCGTTTTCAGCGTGAAAATCTTAAAAATGAGGCTGTTTAATTGATGGGTGATTTTTCCCCCCTTGAAACTCCCCTGAACTTAGGAGTCTTCTGTCTCACATCAGAAAGAAACATTTAAGTTTCTCCTGCCCCAGTGGAAAGCTGGCTATGATTCGACTGTTGCGCAAAATGACTGACATTAATGGCGAGGAAACTATTTTTTCTGGAAAAGCCAGTTTGCTTCATTCTGCGGTGGGTTCGTGGTTTCCGACAGTAACTCATAAAAACATCAATATCGCATCAAACTGGTTCAGGTGATTACTTTATCGATTTCATCACGCAGAAGGAACATTTCCGAGGAAATTCTCACCAACTAAATTCTCTCGCAAATGACGTTAACATGGCGATCCCTAATGAGCCCGCTGGTATTGATTGGAGCTGTAATGCTACAGAAATGAGGACGTTACGCCCTTGCAGATGACAGGGGTGGAAAACAAGGGAGGACTTGAGGTTGGTTTGGAACACCCGGCTATGGATTCATTACTAGTATCCATGAACCGACAAAACCATCGTCGTAAGTATTAGCGGAGGGTAGACGAGTAGAGGAAGGTCATGCTTCCCTACACCCACCAACCCCAGTCACGTCTGGCGGTTAACACAACTGCACCCCGTCGATAAAGGAACGAGTCTGAAACTCAGCAAATGCACTCTTTTACTGACTCCAACCAACCAGTCTCGCCAAAGTAAGGCGTCATACAAGAAGGACAAGTAGCGAAATTCATGTCCGAGAAAATTGTTTTTGTTTTTTCAACATGTTTATTTTAGGGAGATGGAGGCCTGAAGTGTATAAATTAACTGTAAATACCTATACACAGATTCGTATTTTCAGCTACTAGTGTAAAAAGTAAAATTCAAAGTTCGAAAGTGGTTATGAGACATCAACACGGCTGAACCAATTTGAAACCAATTCCGCCTTTGGAAAATGAAGAATTTCAGATTCAAATAAAGGCTATATTATACAAGAATTATCTTAGCATACTCTTTCAACCAGAAACAGTCGGGCCTTTTCACCGGCAAAACCGTCTATAACTAAAAACCTTTTTCACATTTCACTTCGAACGTGGGTGAAGTGAGTAGATACTGAAATGAGTGGACGGAGAACCACAACTCCACACAGTGGGATTTACAGTAGACGCTCTCTTAACCGGCCTTGGCGGGATAACAGGGCCGGATAACGAAAAAGACGATTGAAGAGAAGGTAGTGAAAACCCCATTAAACAAAACCCCAAAAACACACATTAAAAAATAATATTTCACAAACAGTATAAATATCTTTGTAGTACAATGTACATAATATTTGCATTGTACTACATAATTGTTCTTGTTATTATCAAGAAGAACAATAAGAACAATAATGGCCTATCTCAAAAAATAGGTTTTGAGCTCAAAGCGTATTCGACACTGTTTTTTCATTCCACGTGCGTTGGTTGGTATTCCTGAAATTTGTCTGTTGTTGCTACAAAACGTCCAAATTATCAATTTATTTCATGACAGCCTATTTAGTTTTATTTGTTTTGTTACTGATTATAACCTATCTCATCACTCCCCTGCATTCCGCTGGTTCCTTTGCTGTGTTGCAGAAACATCAACCAATAATGTTGCAGAAACATCAATCAATACTTAGGTATTTAGTTCTACCTATGGGGACCATTCAAATAATGAAAAGTATGGACAATAATAGCATAATATTTTTCTCAAGAGACAGGCCATAATACTCGTAATTCAATAATTACCTATCTCACCACGCAATCTAACATTATTAAGACCTAACTTTACGATTTTTCTATAGTAATACATTAGTGAAATTTATGAATGTGGAGATATAGAAAAGTCAATTTTGTTGGCCATCCCTGAAAAACAATAAATCTATCTAACATGACAAAAGGAGAGGGGAACGCGTTTTTTGTTGTTCCTGAAAAGTGATGGTTTTAGAGATGGGCCATTACTGTTCTTAAGCTTTTTAAGCGACGAATTGCTTAAATAGCCCAGTCAATGTAGACACAAAAAAGGCAAACTTTGCATGTATCTATGATTTTTTTAAATTTGTTATTAGGGTCCCTACGGGTAATATGTACCTAAATTTGCAACCCTGAAAACCATGTGCTAACTTCGTGGTACTCGAAAAGAAGCAGTTACTCTAGCAGTTACAGAAAACAGTTACTTACAATTATCATAGTCTTATGCTTTGTACTTTCTTAAAGAGCGTTAAATTCTGCGTCATTAAATTCGGTCCAGCAGTTTGGCCACCACACGCGTTCAAAGATTGGCTAACCTGCGGTAAGACGCATTTCTCTGCGAAAACAAGTTTGTCGGTCGCTTTTGGCTGTAGCTCCGAGTCTATTAGTCCGATCCAAATTTCTATTTTTTTTTGTTTTTCGTCTGAAAGCTAGTTAATTTGCAAAGTTTGATGTCTTTATCAGCTTGACTGATGTACCTATTATCGACAGCGAAGAGAATATAACGAACGACATATGTGTATTCAATCATTTAATTGATACTCAAATAATTTCCTGTTTGTCACACCGATAAATCGGTGGGTTTAAAGAATGCCGAACGATGGAATACCAAGGCGATCAACGAAACCGGTACGTTGCGTAACCATCTTAACAATATAATCCATGTCGGAATTGAGATAATGAAATGAGCAAGTAGTAACTATTTTGGGAGTACTTGAAACTTTAGAAATCTGACGTTAAACCCAGACGAGAATATATACCTATTCACTTCTGAAATAATTCCACGTGGTGTAGTTACACTAAGTTAGATATTAGATTTTGATAAATAATTTTCGGCCAGCAGAAACAAAGATGGAATAGCAAACGAGAGTGGAATAAATTGATGAAAATTGTTCAATAATTGAAAGTGCTTGTTTTAAATTAATTGTTATGCAACAGACACGAAAAACTAAAGATTGGGGTTTTGCCATAACACATATTTGCTCACAGTTCAGCAGTATTAGATGTCGTCTTGATTCATCAACTGTCATCGCCCTAACCCATATGATACCCAAGAAAACTCAAGAAAACATTGTCATTTCGAAACGATCAGTTTTCGTCCTTTCGTGGAAAAGAGGACCCTCCAACTCCACTGAGTTTCAAAAGAAATAAACATCGATCAAATAATACCGAATCATTCGTACACCAAATCGTTCTTGCGAGGGGGGACACTCTTTACCAAGAAATATCAAGTACGAACTGAACGAACAAACGTAGGTACTCGTAATGGTAGAATGCTAGAATACGTATCATAACACAGATTTTATGATGCACAAGTTTCCGTTCATTTCGTTCTTCATTTAGATCCTTGATTTATCCTCACGGTGACTGTACGAAATTCGGACTGCGGCATACGTATGCAGTGTGTATAAATTCCGAATGCGAACACTTCGCTTTTAGGCACGAGTGACGTGGAAGAAGAAATATCTCTGAGCAATTTATCTTATCCTCGTTTTTCGAGTTTTCGTCACCTTCGTATTTTTTTTCGCTCGTTGAACCTTGTTCCACTAAAATAGTCATGTTCGGCTGTTTCCGGGCTCAAATTGATAATATCGTCAAGAAAAGCGTTGAATTACTTACCACCTTGGAGGTTTTGCTTAAAATGTTGAGTCTAATAAAACGTCAACAAATCTGTTTGAAATGTGATTTTGTCCAAATCAGAGAATCTTTTGGTTGTCCGCACAATCTTGGGTGCCAGTATCAAAATTTTCAAAGAAATAAGTGGTTTTATGTAAAATATCGGATTTTTGTATAAAACGTTTGGTCCGAGAACAATTTCCCAAATTTCAGCTCTTCGTCGGGATTGGTTTTCGATACTACGAGTTACTGCAAGCCTTAACGCGAGCCCTTTTGATGTTCATTAGGCAACGCTAATTCTTAACGAAATCGAAAATTTTCAGGGATATTATTGACGATTATTTGACAATGAAATTAAATGCCAAATGGCAGTGGACCACTCGCTATGCAGGTTGAAACATTAGCTCAAGCGAATTCTTCGATTTTTCTTGGTTAAAGCAATAGGATTTTATTGATCCCCCCCCCCCCCCACAATTTTGAAACATATTGAAAAATCATAAATTTAAAAATATTTCTTTAAAAATGAATTTTTTTTTGGATTATGAAAAGTGTTAAAATGAGTTTGAAACCCTCTATTTAGTACCCTGTTTGTCAACAACTTTCCAGGGGAGTACCCCTGGACTCCCCTGCTTTTATGTCACTCTTATGTATCATGTGTGACAAACACACAATCAAACACATGCTTTCATACATTTGAGATCAGATTATGCCGAGTTCCAGAAAAAATATTTCATGCTGACTGACACGGTTTCTTCAATTTTTACCTAATTCAGCGATGATGATCGGATCCCCAAAGCAACGTACTTGAACTGCCCTCAACCAACTTCACTCGAAATACAAGACCCTTCAAGCATTTAATATTTAATTTGTTTAACTTCCAATTGTATTTTAAAAATGCTGCTAATTGAAATATTGCTTTCTCGTATTATCACCAAGGTACATCGTCTGGAATGACCATTTATGACACACTGAATTAAAATGTTCACTTTGAACCGGTAGGTACCTAGATAGTACGTACTTGTTGAAAAATGTTCGTATGTAAATATTGAAAAAACGTTTGATAGCACAATGAACAGACCCCGATATTTATAAGTACAATCAACAATGAATCGATAACACAAGATACAAGTAGAAGAAATTAAGTAAGTTAACGTAAATGCTGCTCACCTTTCGGGATCTTCGCCAGGCGGTTGTTCATCGCCAGTCGCAGTGACCTCAGCGAGCGATTCAAGGAGGGCGACTGTCGGAGCAGGAATGGATTCTTGAATACGGTCAGCGGCTATGACGGAACGGACGTCTAGAGAAGACGAAGGAACTGAAGATACTTGGGGGTAACCCTGACCTGCAGGCACAGAATAGTTCATAGGCGGTTGTTGCATGGCCAAGGAAGGCAGTGGTTGGGACATTGGCGGCAGCGGGGTGGGTTGAGGCATTGACATAGGCAGCGAGTATTGTGGCATTGACGTCTGCACTGGAGGTGTCTGCATTCCCGGGACTTGCTGGATCGGCTGAGACACAGGGTAGGATTGCAGAGGTGGAAGCGAACTCGAACTTTGCATGTTGACTTGGCCCACGGTACCGGTTTGAGACAATGGAGGCATCATTCCTCCTTGAGAATTCATCATTGGACCCGTTTGTTGCATCGTACTTGTGTAATACTGAGGCTGCAAATGAGGTTGACCCTGAATATTCATAATTGGTTGTGGTTGCATGTTTGATAGCATCTGGTTTTGTTGATAATTTTGCATCTGATGCATGGTAGGCATCATTCCCTGACTACTGGTTTGAGTTACCCCTGACGGTTGGCTTTGAGGAAGAGCCTGAGAGTAGGACACTTGTTGAGGCATTTGTTGGGCCAACTGCTGCATTTGTTGTGGCATGATTTGCTGTTGCTGCCCTTGTTGTTGTTGCATGGGGATCTGCTGCATGTTCTGCTGCACATTAGGCTGCATGTGTACCTGTTGGACGGTAGACATTTGAGGCTGCATGTTTTGTTGGGGCTGCATTTGCTGTTGCATCATTTGCGGCTGCTGTTGCTGCTGCATGGGTTGGTACTGCTGTTGTTGTTGCTGAGCCATGTTTGGCTGAGCTTGGTATTGAGGCATTGCTGGCATTTGCTGTTGCATACCTTGAGGCTGCATCATTTGCTGTGGTTGTTGTTGTTGCTGCTGCGGTGGCTGTTGGGGCATCGGCTGTTGGGATGGCATAGATTGCTGGGTTGCCATTTGTTGTTGTTGAGGTGGTGGTTGCTGCTGCTGTTGTTGTTGTTGTTGTTGAGGAGGTTGGGGTGGCTGTTGTTGAGCCGTTACAGGCTGCTGTGCCTGTTGCGGTATTGCAGAGCCAGCCAACACTTGCTGGATTTGTTGAGGCTGCAAACTTGTATGTGTATTACTATTGGCCAGAATTTGTTGAATATGAACTTGACTCAAACTCTGGGATTGGGCTTGCTGCTGTTGTTGCGGCGGAGGAGGAGTCTGCGCTGCAGCTGTAGAGTTTACCAAAGGTTGTGGCATTTGTAAATTATTTTGAAGGGATTGCCCAGGGGAAACAGACGAATAATTCGTGGGTATATTCGAAGACGTGCTAATTGGCATGGGTTGTTGATTATTAACCAACTGACCGTTATCCGAGGGTTGCATATTGAGTTGATTACTCACCTCACTATTGATGATGTTGTTGATATTGGTCAAATTCTGCTGTTTCAGATCCTCGCCGAGGGTCACAGCGGCCACCACTGATGCAGCACTAGTGCTGAGTGATATCGAGTCACTTGCTTCCGAAGGTAGATGAGGGCCACACTCACTATCACTTTTCGTATTGTTTATACTGGTGTTTTGTGCAATGTTAGGATGATCCAAATAGTCCATACAAATCCATCGACCGCGTTTAAAAGGTTCCGTGCTTTCAATTTTTACCACTTTAAACCTTTCCGTACGAGGGGCAGGGGGGTGCATGTCCCTCATTTCGGGATCATGTTTAGTACTTACGACACCTAAATTTATTACACTTTCATTCACATCAACGCGTAAATCCGGGTTCTCACTATGCTCGCAACAGTCGGAGGGATGCAAGATGTTTTCACTGTTCTCCGAGGTGGGCACCAGCGCTAAACCATACTGGGAACTGGTGGGTATCACTGGGGCCGACACTAGGGAGGAGGAAGCGTTGAAGAACACGTCATCTTTTGAGAATGTGTCTTCTGAATAACTCGGCGTTTCGTTCTCAATATCCGTTATCCTGGAGTTGTCAACGATCTCGGATATGTCCTCGGTATGCGATTCATCTAAGTCGTCTGCTGAGTCCTCACCCGCATCGTTACTAGTTCTAGAAGTAATGCTCGTGATGATGAACGAGGTTTTTTTCCTGGGCGTAGACGAAGTTAACGAATTCGGTTGGGACAACACTCTATCAGTTTCGGTCAAACGTAAAGTTTCACTCGTAGTGCGATTGATTGAATTCGAGAGCTTGCTTTTTTCGGAATTCTTAGATGGTATGATACCTGCACTGTCAGCCATGATAGTCCCACCACTGCTTCAAATCAAACCGACCTCTTCACCGATATGAGCCATCGCCGGGTGGCTCATATTTTTCACTATAACCGAATACACTAATACTGCGCACCAAATAAAACCACACTTGTCTATACTATTTTTAATGCTATTATGAACAAGAGATTGGCTTTCGCCTCCATATCCACGGCCTTGAAATGAATTGGGTGCTAGCAAAATATAACCTTCCAGCATAAGCCTTCTGGATTTGAAAAACGAATGACAAATACCTTTGAAACTATTTACCACGTGAAATACGAGTATTGAATGTGAAAACAATTTTCAATGTGTGAAGGATATCACAATATACAAGACCTCTTTGAAAAGATTCAATAACAACAAGTGAAGAAAAAGAAAACACTGCCATGTGGTTAGGTGTTGGCAACACTGTTCAACTTTCCCCGCTTATTTAAAAAATGATAAAATCGATAAGATAGCAGCCAGTTTTGTTTGTTTTGGTTTGTATTGTTCTGAGTAGTCTGACGTTTCGGCATTTCAAGTCGGTGATTAAATTGAAAATTGTTGTCATCACACACTATATCGCTCCCTGAGAAGCAAGTCACCGAATGAAGGAAAGGTTGTCTCCGGATACCCGTCTCTTGTGTGAAATTGAGTGGTAAGACAACCCTGAAGTGATTTTTCACTTTGTAATCTTCGACGTTTTTGGAGCTACGAATTATTTGCAAATTATAATAAAAAAACGACAGTATTCCGTTGGGTAACCGATTCTTATCAGAATTGAGCATGACATGTGATAACGTCGATGGGTCCAATCCGTACTGTTGTTCTAATGAAAATTGCATTACCTAAATGCTTGGTGGGATTCAATGATGTCAGCTGGTGAACTGAGAAACTTCGAAGGAGCTGTCAGATCCTCAAGAGTAGCGTAGTAGGAATACCGGTCAATGGTAACTATCCAGTCATGGTCAATAATCTAGAAGGTATTATCTTTATTATTTTACTCGTCGAAGGACATTCACCAATAATTTATTGGCAATAAACATTGATTTAGGATGTTTATCATTCACTTATGAATATTGGAGAAGGAAAAATGGTTTCCAACCCTGCTTTTTGGTAGGTGCCTTGGCTATAAATTGCTTTAAGGACATTAAATGATGTTAATTCGAATTATTGCTTTATAGGCTCAATTAGGAGAGAATGGAGGATTGGGAGGAGGGTCTTTCTGCACAACTAAATAGGCTCCTAATAATGATTATTCGACCTATCATGACTTATTGCTATCAAATGTTAACAACTGATTGCAGAGTTTTTAATCATGACAACAAAATGAAGCAGAGGAGAAGAGAGAGATGAATAGAGGTAATCAGAGAATGGAGGAGTGGGTCTTTCTGCACAACTAAATAGGCTCCTAATAATGATTATTCGACCTATCATGACTTATTGCTATCAAATGTTAACAACTGATTGCAGAGTTGGTACTCATGACAACAAAAAAATGAAGCAGAGGAGAAGAGAGATATGAATAGAGGTAATCAGCAGGAGGTAGTTTTTAAAAATGTCTGATGTTCAACTACCTACAGTTTTGGAGGAAGGTAGGTAGCACACAAGTCTTACTTAATATCAATATAGATTTATTTATATTTTCATACAAAGGTCTCAAGTAATCGTCGTGAATTTTACTTGTCACCGATTTGACAGAGAGCAGTCACACGTTACAATGTTCATAATATTATCATATTGCAGATCAGTGGCAGTGAATTCATGCAGAGGGGGATGAAGGTGGGATTAAGGATTCCTTCTTGAGGGCATCATCTGCTGGCCATAGCAGTACTGTTTGCTTCTGTAAAATTTACTAGTACTTATACTGTACTATTTAATAGTATAAGTAGGTAATTTATCTCCCTATTTCTTGTAGTTTTTTACAACGATAATATATAATATATAACATATAATATATTATATTATATGCAGTTCGTCATTCTAAAAGCTCCTCACATAGCAAAGGACATTCAGCGACAAACCACTCAAGTCGGGATTGACCAGCTTTACAGGAGAGCATTAAATTATAGCATTATATTACCAGGTTACCTCGTTCAGAACAAGAAAATTTTTCTTGTTCTGAACGAGGTAACCTGGTAATATAGTGAAAGGTGATAATGGAGTGGACTCCTAGAAAGGTTGGCTATGGTTACACGAATGGAAGCAACGTGATATTTCACTACTATTTTTTGGAGTTGAGTAGTTTTTTGCTGTAGCCAGTGAATTGTATTTTATTCAATTCAATCAATGTTACAGAATAGAATAGAGCCATTCAGCTTGTCTAATCCTTCTGATTAAAGACTTGCCTATTTGATAGTATATGTAGTTTATAAGCTGATTGATACTGATCGTCAGGCCATTGATAATTTCCATGGTAGGTATTTATTAATAGTAAGGATGTGAGACTGATGATTCTCCCTTGGATAGTTAATGCGAGTTGCAGGGATATAATGACAGAGAGACAAGGAACTAAATTAATTCAAAAGACGAGAAGAAATTCCCAACTTGAAGAAAAACATTATTTATTGCATCAATTTATTAGTCTCACTTTTAAGGCAGATATCTTGGAGATTACTTAATTTCTCCCTCACTGGGAAAAACGTCTGGTCATGGATGTCTGTTAGCCCCTAAGTTGACCCTGGGCCTATTCTGCTAAAAAGTGTAAGTCCTAAACAGGCTCCATACCAAATTACAGCTTCATAGAGAGAATAGCAAAGAAACTCGTTTTAGGAGGCACACCGCTGAACCGGGGCCTTGGCAGCGTCAAGTTGAACTGCACTTGAGCAAATTTGGATCTACATGGCAACGTCCTGCACAGTAAGCCCAGGATTCAGTGCAGGGGATGGGGATCGGTCCCATCCTGAGTCCCTGCTACTATCTATCTAGGTTTCCGTTACCTCCCTTGATTTGGCTACATCAATACCGACAGATAGATAGAAAAATTGTTTGTTGATAACTTTAAAAACAACAATGCCATAAACATTATAGGACACGAACTGCATGAGTTATCGAGGACGCTTTAATGACAATAAATGCACTTTCATCTTTTTTCTCTTTCTCAACTCGCTGGCATATAAAATAGTCTTAACTAGTTGATAAAGGTATTATTATTTAATCAATTTGTTGGATTAAATATCACAGTTCAAATTTAAACAGACTTACTCTGAATACATTAATGCAAATGTTACAGTTTGAATAAACAATGAAACAACACAAATAGGTAATTAATAGTTAACTAACTGATTTTAGAATAATAAGGACAAAACAACATTCCTTAAAAATGCAGTTTTTGTTTTTTAATGAGGTATTATTATTATTGGTTAAAGTAAGTTTATAGATCACTACTCAATTGATCACAAGATCAATTCATCACTATCGAAGATCAGGTAAGTAAGGTATGAGGGTGGGCAACGAAAAGGCGAGTTAGAACGGTCTGGTCGGCTTGCCGTCCACATCTAGGACTTGCCGTCCACATCTAGGACTTGCCGTCCACTTCTAGGAGCGTTCCACCCCACCAAGCAATCAAGTTAAGAAAAACGAACGGTACCGAAAGTATTTTTACAGGATGTCACGAAAAGCATTTTCCTGGGATCCATATCTTGACTCCTATTTGACCGATCAACTTGAAATTAAATGTGGACAGGTTCGTATCGAGAGAAATACTCAACTACCAAATTGAGAAATTTCCATTAAATGACCAAAAAGAAACAAAAAGTACAATAAAATACAAACATTTATATTTCAACAACATCGGTGAGAATCTATTCCAGGAACGATTTTTCCTGGTGTCATTCATGTCTGAACCTTGAGGCCTGGACAGTAACGAGAGGGTGTTGGGGAATGAATCATTGGAATCGACCAAAGAAAAACATTTTTTAACCACCCCCCCTTAAAATTTGTTGGGTTACGTTTCAAGACACGTAGAAAATAGAATTGCAAATCTGCTAATTCTTGACAACGGTTTATTATCTTCTTTGTTCAGATCCTCCTTCTGTCTAGAACACTAAATGATAGAACTCGACCTCATCATCCAAATTTAATTTTTTTAAACAAATAGGCGTTGTTTAAACAATTTTACAGACAAGGAACCAAGTGAATAACATTGCATTGTCATCCATCCTCGACATTTAGTGATCAAGACAGAAGCATACCGATCGATTCCCCTATAATCGCTCCAATAGTACATATACATTTCGTCATACCACCCAGGCTGTGGTTCCCATTCCTCTGTCCCGCTTAAAAGGCACCTGCCGACACATTTATTTCAGCTTACCATACCTCCTTAGAATATTACTCCCTTCTTTGTTCGATCCCAAACAATCGATCAGATCAATTTATTAAAAAAAAATTTATTACTAGGGGGTATGAGTCGTGTGAAACACTATTTGCCAGCATACATCGAGGGTCTCACGGCAACACCACATCGTCACTTTAGGCCAAAATGAGTTATGCATACCATTCGAAGCGTCTTCCCCTGGCCGATCGATCTAAGTAAGTATAAGTTAGGTAACACTAACAATCTCACGATTTATTTTACTGAATTACTAATATGTTTGTACAAATCTATTGTATTAGTGAGGAGTAAAGCCATTTTTCATTTCATCACAAATGAGCTAATGAATAGAATGATGTAATAAACATGTAGCTTAATTTGTATTAATAATTAAGAACGAATCGTCACTTCAATTTAGTAAGCACGTAAGTACGAGTATTGCCAACAAGAATTTATGGCACAATCCAACAAGGTTGAGGGGCCGATTAACAAATTTGATACAACTCAAAGCCACCAGGCGATTAATAGGACCCGCTGGATCTACAAAATATAGGACGCGATAAGTGAGTGACCATAAAATAATAATTTGAAATAATGTAATCGACCTAATGATGAAATGGATCGCCCCACGTTTCAAACTGTTCAACGATCTGCCTCAGTTGGAGAGGATTCTGTAAGTAGAGGAGCCATAACTTTTCCATCAGACAGCGACGCTCGTTATTTTTCCGGTGGATCTGTTGGAAAGAGGTAAAGATTCAAATCAGACACGAAAATGATATCACGCTATTTCAAAATGTGACATGAACATTATAAAATTTATTATTTAATGAATTCGAAAGAATGCAGTCTTCTTCACGACAGAGGGGGGGGGAGGCTGTAAAATTATTTTCTGTACATGTAATCTGCTAAACTCAAAAAGTTATGGCACGGTTTTCCAGCTCACTAAGTTTCACTTTTCTTGTATACGTACATTTAAATTTTTCTGCTCAAGAAAACCAACAATATAGAGTTGAAACCATACAGAGTTAAGTACAGGCTGTTGTAATTAACTGACTGTTCACAATAGTGGAAAAGCCATTGCGGAGCTTATTTAACAGTATGAAAATCCATTCGAAGATTGTAAAGGCCAGGGTTACGACAATGGCTGCAAGGTGCTAAGGAGCCTGCTTAAAATGGAACTGGTTTTATGTGAAATGTAACACCTCAGTTAATAGATTTTTCAACGTTGAACACGATGGTGAAGTCAGAATCGCGATATCGCGAAGTCGGTTATCAGATTAGAGCAGATGAAACGTGAAGAACATCTCGAGTAACAACCACGTTTCTTCATCCTCAAAGTGCTCCAGTTTGAGAACGGAATAAGATATCGGAAATCTGACTTCACCATTGTGTTCAGCGTAAAAAAACCATTAAATTGGAACGTTGCTCCCTATACTAAGTAAGACCGGCACTAGTGCTCTCGATGTTTGGTTCAAGGTGTTGAGTTCGGTGGCTTTTGCGACGGTCCTATACGCATCCGAATTCTGGGGATTTTCACACTTGGAGGCTGTACACAGGTCCGGGATTTCAAATCGGCATTCTATTTGTCTCGAAACACTCCTGATTACATGGTGCGAGTTGAGTTTGGGCTCTCTCATACGAAGGTCCAGGTGGTGAATCGAGCGTTGGGGTGGTGGTTTAAGATCTGCCGGATGGAGGAGGGCCGTTTGCCCTGGATCTGTTTCCTTCGTTTGCTGGACATGGCGTACATGTGAAGTCTAACTGGGCCACGTATCTGGGAGACTTTCTTGAGGAATCTGGGTGCTCAGCTTTGTGGCTGACGCAGGACTACGTTCGTTTAAGAGCCGGTCGTCGGGAAATAATGGACGGTTTCGCCAGAAGTTGTAGGCTGCAGGATGAGAGTAGGGTGACGGCATTCTCGTTTAGCCATTTGTACAGATTTTAGGCTCCTACTGACGGTGCCCAGGCAGCCTACCTGAACCTCGACCTGAGCTACCGTTGCAAAAGACGGTTGTGCCAAATCAGACTAGCTGGTGCCCAGTGGCGTTCGGTCTATATGTGCGGATGTGTACGATGCGGAGGATTCCCTCATTCATTTTCTGGGTGCTTGTCCTGGGACACGAAACGAGAGGCAGTTCTTTTTCAAATGCAAAACAATGTCCTTACATCACCTCAGCAATATCTTGAAAGTGGAAGGGAAAAAGAAGGCAGTTTGTTTGTTTTCATTTGTGAATGCTTCGTTGAAAGAAAGGAAGAGCGCGTTTTTTGAGCTAGGTGGAGGATGGTTGGTTATTGCTAAATTAATCTTACAGTTAGACTTGCGTATTGTGTACATAGAAAAACTTGGTAACAAATCAGGATCACTCAATCCAGGGGCCCGTGGTGGCTCTCGCCGGCCTTGGCCTTCCTACTTCGCCCCAGAAACATCAACGTCACATTTATGTTTCCCCGTTCTTATTTTGAATGGTACAAACTAGTGACGTAACCAGAATGTCGATAAGGTCGTAAGGCCTTGAATAGGGCCTACTGCGAGAGGTATGGAATACTCCCCAGGCGACGACAGGCTCACCCTATTCTACTCCAACACGCCAAAAAGGGGGGTTTAGGTGAATTTAAATGTGGGGGGGGGGGGGATTACCCATAAATTCCAAAAACGAAACAGTCTGGCAAGTGACAAGATGTTTTAACGCTGGACACGGTGGTGAAGTCAGAATCGCGATATCTTGAGATGTTCCTCACGGTTCATCTATTGTAATCTGATAACGAAATGAGATATCGCAATTCTGACTTCACCATCGTGTTCAGCGTTGAAAAATCTATAAACTGAGGTGTTATTCAGCAAAAAGCAATGTATATAGTCTACCTTCCGGGTAAACTACTTTGAAGGTACGCTACTTTTGCGCCTTCAATTGGTTGAGCTTTTTTCCAGAGGTACTGTCACCTCTGTCTAGTATGCAAAAAAAAAACCTCTGTCTAGTATGCAATCCTAGATATTCAAAAATCCGCAGTTGCATTGATCTTATTTTCCCATTTCCAAGCATGAATCCACGACCTCCGTAAGTTAGATGAAGTTGGCATATTTTGCATGATTATAGTGGTAGTTAATAAGATTTTCTTAGTTAACATAAATGGCATTGTGGGAACTGGAAGTCCTTTTCTTCCCAAGATGGTAAGTACTAATTCTGTTGTCTAGGAAGACTATTGTTAGTACCTACTGATCTTTAGTCGGAGAGCTCCGCATCTGATGCATACCGAATTATCTGAATAGCTTCATACTCAAATACCTATAATTACCCAATAAGTTTAAGATTTAAGTTTACGAACATCACATTTTACATAAAACCAGTTATCAACATACCTCGATTTCAAAGCGTCGACAATCAAGCTTCTCCAGTTCGTCTTTTTTAGTCTTCAACTCCCGGCTGATTCGGACGATGGACGATATCAAATCTGATTCTAAATACATGGTTGCACTTGGTCCGTTGAAAATACGGCAGTAAACCGTCTTTGAGTAGGACAACCTGTGGGGAAATAGACAGCGGTATTGAATTGGATGACTGCAACTGAATCGTTTATTTCAGAAACCACCTAAGCGACAAAAATTCAAAAAATGATGTTTACTTCAGAGGTAAATACATCGATTAGTGCAGAAATAATCAATGTTCCATATCGATACCTTACTGCACAAAGGGAATATGTTGTTAATAATTTATTATGGACATATTCCCTTTGTGAAGTAAGGTATCGATATTTTCAATGCTATTTGGCAGCCTTGAAAAGAATCCTTTTATTTGAGAAAGAATCTAAGCGCCGTCGCATAGGTTCTATCTGCGGTAAATTTCACTCCCTACGGTTGGCGGCCTTGTCACTTGTGTGGCTCGCTGTGCGTTTTTTACTAAACCTTTGTGACTCAGGACGGTTTGAAACAATAACTCTCAACTTCCCTGTACGAGGCTTCTCATTTTCCCCATGTTTCAGAGATTTCGGAGCCATAACGCGTCTCTTGAGAAAGACGGACAGGATGAATATGAAGAGCTCATGGTAAAAGCTAGTACGTCTAGCCGATTTACTGTACATCACCTCACATCAAACAATGTTCTCAGTTTCAAAAAGTGGTGGCCCAAATCATATATGAAAATGACAAATAAGGACGAAATATCAGGCAGGCGTACCCAAAAAAAATAAGCAGTCATTCAAAGTGTCCAGGTACAAGCAGTTTTTCTACAACAAGGATACTCCTAGAAAATTGGTCGCAAACGAATACATTGGAGGAATAGCAACAACCACCTTCACATTCTAAAAACTGCCAACCCTTCCGGAACTACCAACAGAAAAAGCTTATCCTTTTGGCAAGGTATGTTTACTTTTATTCTACCAAGGTAACTTTAAACGTTTATATTTTCAATTTTAGCTAAACATTTTTGTAGGACATACCGAATTTTTAAATTTATCGGATTTGCACAGTGAGATTTTTGTTTTTAGGTCCCAATCAACCAAAAAAAGGTTGATATCAAGAAGTTGATGGAGTGCACTGTTGGATATGAAGCCTTCTACAACACCATCATCCAATGGCCAACAACTGATCAACAGTTGCCAGCAACTGAATAGACCACATCTTATAACATCGTACAATATAGACATACTGTAACTTATTCGAGTCTTTTCCGTTCGATTCCTATTAAAACACTCTTTTATACTAAAGTGTGTCTGTTACCATTGATACCAAAACAGGTAAAAATTACTCATTTGACTAAATTTCAATCCCTAATAACTTTCAAAAAAATCACTTTGGATACACTCATTTATTGCAGAAACCACCAAGTGCTAAATTTTCAAAAATGCATAACTCAAAAACTTGACCCATACTTGAGCAGCAAAACAGTTTTTTTTAGTTTCCCGAATGTTGGAAGGAGCGCACTTAGGTGGTTTCTGAAATAAACGATTCAACTATGGTCAAGATCAGACGAGAGTAAGGAACTTTTGAGAGTATTCGCATTCTTACGAATTTATGACGTCTTCAGAAAAACATTTAATCATCCTGAACGCCGAGTCGAGCCTTCCAGCGTGCATCCTGGACATGACGTTTTCCACAATCTTCTTCTCGAAGCAGTCTGACAACAAGTTGGAACCGACAGACGAGGCCGTGTCATTGTGGCTTATAGCGCTGATGTCACACCGACTCTCGAAGAATTTGAGTGAAATTGACGGGATCTCGGGATACGTGTGGGAGGCGGAGCTGCTCAGCTCGTGCACTGCTCGGATGTTGACGAGTTGTTTCTGCAGAAAAAATGAATAGCATATTAAACTAAGATCCCGCAAAAAAAAAACATCTTTCCCGCCCGCTTTTTCCAAGGGGCTAAGCATAATGAAAAGAGTACATACTTATGAAGTGCGATGAGACTAAAGAGATGTCCTAAATGTTCCTAGATGTCCATTTCGGAAACCAAGACTGATCTAGAAAAGATCTAGGGACAGGGGAACGTCCCGCCCGCCAGAAAAACCGAAGCGACTGAGACACTGATTACGCGACCGAACAAGTTGGGGTTTTCTTCCCCTGTATCCCGGGAGTTGATTTTTCGTACACCAACTCTCAAGGGGCCTGTGAGGACGTAAAAAAAATTTCAACTCTCGGGACCATCAGATGTCGGGGGTATAGAAGTTTTAAAACCGCTATTTCACACTTTTTTTCGTGTTTTTCTCGTTGTTGTTCATTGACGGGGCTGCAGCCCAGCAGACAAAACGGATCGAGCTGAAATTTTGCACACACGTTTGTTTCCATCTAGCCTTTTGAACATTACAAAAAGCTCCCGCCAACAGCTGAAAGAAGCGAAAAGCCCCCTGCATGTGCAACACAGGAAACAGATGAGGGTGAAATGGGGGTTATATGAAGAAGACAGGGAACATGAAAACATTGGTGGTAGTGGTTAGGGGTAGTAGGATCCGGTTTCTATATGCACACTCAATAGGGAGGTGCGAAGCACCGAGCATCCTAGTTACGTGGCTGGCGGGCAAAATGGATATCATTCCTTTTTGCGGCTGCGGAGTTTCTTGGAGTTGTTTTGGGGGGGGGGGGTTATACTTACGCAGCTTTGCTCGATCTGATGTTGAATTTCCTCCAAACCTCTCAAGACGTCGGAGAGTATGGCGCGGGTCATTCGGATCCACTTGAACTCATCTTTGATCATCAAACAAACCGAGTCGCCGCACAGTTTCAAAGGACGGGCGATACGCCGGAGGTTTTCCAGATATGCTAAAATCTTCCTTCTTTTAATCTGCTTGTCTGTTTTGTATTTCACCTCATAATTGAGGAAAGCTGCCTTCACGCTATCGTAACAGACCATGAATAGGTCTTCGGACGTTGCTGCGTCAGCCTGGTCACTATAAACATAATAGAAAAGCTTAATAATAATAATTATTATTTATTCATTTCATGCATTACGGAGAAAAGGATTGTTCAGGACACCCTAATACATAGAGGTGATTGACTTGTAGGTTGACTGGTAGTCAAATCTTCTATTCAAGAATTTAATGTGAACGTTGAGTAAAACGTCTTCTTGTGATAATAAGACCGCTTGTCAATTCATTTAAAAAGTAGATTTTCGATTTGGATTTTCTATTTGATAGAGAAGGATATTAAGTTAAAAAGGAAAAGACCCGGAAAACCCGAAATTCGACTAGAAAACGTCCACAAAAGTTGATTTCAAATGAAATTGAGGTATCTATTTGGAATGAAATAGACCTTCGAGAAGACCAATACTCGACTCAAAATGTTCGAAAAGAGTTTATTTTAGATTTGGATATAGTAATACAATTAAGTTGGAAACCCCTATCGGAAAAACCAAAATTCGACTCAAAAAACGGGGGGAAATTTGATTTATAATGAAATGAGGTATTTTTTCAGGTATTGAGGTACCGAAAAAACTCTGCCGAATTCTTGACCAGGGGTGTATGACATGCGAACATGCGTGTTTGACGCATTTGTTGCCGAACTCCAGTTTATCGATAACCAAGGGTTTCTGAAAGAATGATTTGCACAGTTCTATATAAGAGATCAGGAACATGCTCATAAATGTCCACATCTCTTCGTCGGGGATCCTCACGAATCAAATTGTTGATTGCGTCCATGATCTCGGGAGTCACCGCAGTCGGGCATCCACTTCTTTTTCCGTCATGAACATCAGTTCTCCCGCTTTTGAATTCCCTACGCCATTTGGCTACGTTATTGCGGTTCATTACCTCCTCTCAATAAACAGAAAAAAGCTGTCGATGGATTTCTGCTGGTTTTTTACCTTTAGCAAAAAGAAAACGATTCACGTCGCGCACACAGCAACGGGCCAGCGAGGGGTCGGAGGAGGCGGGAACGTACAGGGAAGCGCACATTTCAAAATGCTCTCAAAAGCAAACTAACGGTCGCACTTAAAGGCGGGACCACTTGTTTTGTCCAGGATGATCCCGCCCATAACCAAGGTGTACCTCATTTGAAAACAAAAATATTCCTGCTGCGCAAAACGTTATGTATTGTTACTTTTTGATCGTCCCTCGCAGGTAGCCCCAGGACGCTACCATGAGGTACGCCTCCTTTTATGACCCGCAATTGGGGGTTCTTCGTGTTTTACCCTGAAGTGCCTTTCCATTAGCTAACACACTATAATCCTATAGTGGGTACTGTGCAGGGAGATATATCTTTGTAGCTTTGATTGCAGTCCCTTATGCCAGAATTTATCAAACGCCTGAGAGACGTCAAGGAACACTGCTGAGCAGAATGCCTTCTCTTCGAAGCATTTCGTTGAATGCTGTTCTCTGAATCCGATTTGGTAATCAGGGATTAGATTTCTTTCCTCCATTATAAGTTTTGATCTCGTTAAAAGGAGTTTCTCAAAGAGCTTGGATATTATTAGTAGAAGGGAGATGGGACGGTAGGACTTTTTGTCATGAGTTGGTTTGCCTGGCTTGGCTATCATTATTACCTCTGCTTCTTTCCACTGTAGTCGTACGTGATGCAGTCTAAATGGTACATTGGTTAGGCGTAGGAGTTTTTTCAGTCCTTTTTCTGGAAGTTCTTCCCAGACTTTCCCTGTTATAAGACCATAGCCAGGAGCTTCCTTTTGGACTGAGGTTGAACATAATCTCGACTTAAAGCTCTTGGATGGTAACAGGCCGCATTTCCCATTCATCTGTCGTTTCTACCATTGCAGCATTCTAATCGGCAGTCTGCCTGGGAAACGAGGTGAATGTTCCCTCGACGTAGTTTGCAAACAGAACTGCTTTTTTTCTTTTTCAGTCTTTACCCAATATCCGTCCTCTCGTTTAATAGGAGGTATCGTTATTTTAGAACGTTCAAGTCCTCTAGTGGCTCTATAGAGAGAATATTCAGTCTTTTTTCCTGCAGTGAGGCTGTGCAATTCAACAGCCAATGTCTCGGTTTAGAGCTTTGAGCTCATTGCATAGTATGTTCAGCTTTCTTTTGTTTTCAAGGATCATCGTGGGTGTGCTCCGAAGCTGTAGCTCAAATTTTGGTCATTTTAGCATAACATTAACTAAGCAAAGTTCTCTTTTTATTCGATTTTCTGAATCTACGTATTTTGAAACTTAAACCAGCAAAATTTGAAGGAGCGGGTAAGTTTCTTCTTGGGCGATTCCAAAATTTGATTGCAAATCAACTCGAGGTTTTTATCTGGGGTGAAATGGACAAGACAAATGTTCGAATTGAAAACACCAATCAAAACTTTGATTAATTTCAAATCGCACGACCAGCATGTCCATAGTTAGCGAGAGACAAGAGTAAATAAATTCCAGAAATAACATTTAAATTTGTTAAATTTACCTGCTAGGGATGACGGCAAACAGGTCACTTCTATCTAAGGCGTTGCATATCTCAGTGATACCTTCCATTTGAGATTGAATCTCAACACATGAGGCTTTCAGATGAACACAACTGAAATGGAAATCGCGAGTAGGTACTTGAATTTGTTACAATCGTCCCAACAGTAATAAATATTCAACAACCCTTTTAGTAAACCGTCGTCTGAACAGCAACATTCAATTGACAGCCAGGATGAGTGGAAACATCATTGTCAAATCACCATTTGAACGATCACCATCAATGTGCTTTCTAATCAGCTGGGCCAGTATGAACATTGACCCGACAGGCTGGCTCAATTTTTCGCAGTTTTTGAAGTTTCAAGTTTCATCATCGTGGGGTTGGTCCAAACCCGTAAACCTAATTTCTTAAACAACGCACTGAAACTTCTTGAGACCTAAATCCCACAACTGCGAGGAGTCAGCGCTCCAAGCGGCCGTCCCACATCTGTCCCCGGTGAATCCTTCTTTCTTGTGAATTTTCACTTAAACCAGAATGAGTTTAGCCATGACAATTGGTCCTTTGGACCTTTTAAAGGACGCTAAAAAACGAATTTGTGTTTCAAAATTAACTAATTTCCTAGTTATTTTATTTTTTTTAAAATTTAGTTAAGTATTAATTCATTCATTTCACTGAAATGCTCTCGATTCTCACGAAAGTAATTGGAGAATTTGAGGTCATTGAATTCTCTAGTTAGGGCGAATTCCCTCAAGACGACTTTTTCTTTATATATCCGCTCGTGGGCGACTTGATTTTTGATAAAGCCAACAACAAGTTCATCAGCATCATCCGAATCACTTTCTGAGCTCACAGTAATTTTTGTGCAGTTTCATTAGTCATTGCAGTGTCATGAATACACTCACTACTGAGGCAAAACCTGCGTTCCTATAGGTCCTCGCCACCTGTGCTGTGGCACCCTGCGTTTATATCTAGCACCTCAATGGAAACAGCACATAGCAGTGTCACAAACCAACCTTGATGACACCACGCTACAGCCCAGCTAATTTTTCTTAAACCTGAGCATTCTTGTTGAAACCTACTAATTTTGAACCAAGGGATTCACCAGGAAGATTCAAAATGATAGGTTATTACACTTCATCTCTTCTTAAATGTGCTGTTCAGCCGACGAAATTCGATCATTTTCTACTTACTCATCGAAAACTCGTTGCAAGTTATCATCAAGATTTCGGGTAGAATTCAAATTACCGCACGACGATCCGTCCATTGGAGGACTTGGCTGTTTCTTCTAAAAGAGAATAGAAACAATGAATTACTTTTTTTTTTAAATTAAAGTTAAGGTATCAATTTATAATTATTCTTTAAATCTGACCTAAGAGCACATACGATGGTTCACCTCTGCGGATAATAAATGTGATCAAAATCTACCGAAGCAACGCTCGTTCCAAGTTATGGTTCGACTATATTCAATGGAATTTGCCTGGTTGCCCTGGCGTTCTCGTCCAAATCAAATGTCTCATCGACCTGTATTTTATGCTTGTCAAGACCGTCAATGCGAAATTCATCCGCTTACACCAATGCAGGAGCTTAGAATGGACGAAGGTACGGGACGAGAAAAGTTCAACCGCCTAAAGGTTGGAAAGAGTTCGACAATTGTATAACAATTATATAACAGTTACTGCTATGCTCAATAAGCCAATGGCCAAAGTTCAAACAGTTGAAATTCAAAATAATTTCTTGAAAAAGGTTTTCATTTCCTCAACCCCACACTGCAATACGGTTAAAATGCTAAACTAACTCAAACTGAAATTTAAAATTCGTGGATTCTAAATAGGGAGGAGTAGGTATAGGAAAAGTACAAAATCAGTCGCGAGTGATTTAGTTCGTGAAAAGGCACACTCCTAGAAATGATTAGTTGTTATCGCATATAGAATACAACACAACCACGATAATGACTACACTCCAATTCATTTTCCAAGAGTCGAACAGTTACTCTAGCCTGGCATAGGCCTGGCCGTACTGCATTGCAATACCTAATATTACGAAAAATTCCTCAATTCAACCCAATTATTCTTCTGGCTTTTGTGAAGTACTTACAAATTTTCCTTGAAATGCTTCGATACTACTGGTTATGTACAAGTGGAGATATTCCATGAGATCGCAAAACGTACTCATCGGAGAAAGGCACACCAGATCCGAGTTCACCTGTAATGAAATCGCTATTAAATCCAAAAATCCATAGACGTCTTTTACTGGCAATAATAAGGAAATTGAGCGAAAATTTAGCCATCACCAGATAATTGTACCAATGTTGCCCACGATGATGATCTTTTTTGGTTCCAAGTTAACCGTGAATCGCTGGTCTTACAGTACAATTCGTAAACTATAATATCGTTTACAAAATACAGTACATAGTTCATATTTGACTAATACTATGATATATTATATTTCTTTTTATATCTCAATGGGAACTAAGTTCTCATTTAAGGAACTCAAAAGATTGGAGGAAAATCAAATGTTTCTAATGGACACAAACCATAATTTCTCTCTTTTTCCCAGATATGATGGAACGACAAAATATCTATTGATTTTCAACACAATCATAAAACATAGGACTGAACCTCGAATGTACAACACTGGGACGTATACAGGCCAAAAACTTACGCTTTCTGAGATATTTTCAAGATTTTCATTCAACTGGGAGCATTTGGCGGCCAAGCCGAGTGCACTCCGGCGGTAGTCCCCAGCGATGAGACTGTTGACTTTTCGAAATTCAGTATCAAGCATTTGATCGACTTTAAACCCGAGTTTGCTGTAAGTCACTGTTTTTTCTTCAGTTCTGCGAAGGAAAAATAACAAAAAACTTGGTAGATGCTCGAATTCGACAAGAATGAGGGTGTATCTGAATAGCAGATGGGCAAGTTGATAGGTACAAGAGGATGGTTTTACTGACAGTATGTAGCAGAAGGTAGTTGATATGTACAAGGAACAGTTTCTTCCCAGAGTTGTTAAAAATGGAATTGCACTTACTATTACTGTAATGGTAATGGTTCTTTCAATTACCATTACTTGTCATTGGGAAACTAATGGGTCTGTCCAATTACCCATTACAGAACAGGTAATGGGAATGGAATTACCTCCTATCTCACTACTGGAATTTAATGAAATTTTGTATTTATACGGCGTAGGTATGAGAATAGGTCGTAAAGTACCCTACTCCCTACTAGCTTAAGATTATAATTGTAAAATCTTTACCAACCGGGGGTATGGGGGTGTACCTAGGGTACTTTACGACCTATTCACATACCTACGTAATGTATATACAAAATTGCATAAAATTCCTGTAATTAATGAGGAGAGTAATTCCATTTCTATTACCTTTTCTGTAATGGGTAATTGGGAGGACCCATTACTTTCCCAAAGACAAGTAATGGTAATTACTTGGAATTTGAATAAGTATCTGCTTCAAACCATTCCCATTACAGGAATGGTAATGGGAATTTACTTAGGAAGTAATTGCCAGCTTGAAAACCCAGTCTTTGCATGTAGGAATACCTAATCATACTCACATACACCTAACAACTCCAGTTCTACTGACAGTAGGTAGCAGATAGGCAGTTGAAGCGATTCTACTGATAGTAGGTAAACAGAGTCTTATTTAAACAAACTGCAGGTTATACAGTATTTATACAGGTATTTGATAAATATACTGTATTTAATAATACTTACTTAATTATTTTAAAGAAATCCTCGTGATTCACCAACCGCATTTGATTTTGGCGGTATAAACTTTCTAACAATTCAAGGTCATTACTATGTGGGTATACGTCGATAGTTTCAACTGTATAGTTGTTGGTGACGAACTTTTCTTCTTCATCTTCAAATCTTCCAGACTCCAACAGGACTTTATGACTAAAATAAACCAAATAATTGCTCGGATTAGGCTATGCGTATTAGTATACAACCCAACAAGATTCTAATATGCCCATCAAGTGGATGTTCAATGGTATATGTCTTAGTGAAGAAAGCTACTACATATTAGTAGCTTTGTTATTATCGAGTCAGATAGATGTATTTGACATACCACCTCCTGTTGTCTGAACCAATGACAACCTCATTTTTCAAAATATTTGTGTATTTCATACCAGTCGGTAGTGGTACCGAATAGCAGAGCTGTGGGCTTGACCTCTTGCATTAGATATTACATGAAACACCAAGTAAATGAGAAGCCTTTCTATCTACATCCACCTGTGACCTAAACTAATTACAACATGATTGTTCGAAATTTCTAGCATCTCATTGGACGTAACAGACTACCAAAGGGGCGAATTAACGAAATCCCACAGTAATTGTAAGAAAATAGTGTGTCAATTAATTTTTGAGGGTTTTCCAAAATATCACATTTTCGGGACTCAATGGTACATCCAACTGACGACAAGAATTGAACAATATGCGATTTTTACTGTTTGTTTGATTATGAGGAGATGTGAGAGAAACAACTGTGTTAATGGAAACGTTGAGGGATTTCATGCTGGCGAACGATTGGACGATTGCAAAACCTAGAATGATCCCCCAAAAAACACTGCGTGTAAAAATCCCTTCCTCGTAAATATTCAACAGCAGCAGGAAAAAGTTATGATATCCACTTTCCCCGCCCGCCCTTTTCCTTGCAACTGAAGATATGTCCTAACCACTTCACAAGCTTCTTACCCGTTTCGAGATCTCCCCTTCGCGCCATGACGAGGCGTTTTTATTACTACACATATATGTAGGTATAATTTCATTAGTTGGTTGTAAAACTTGATTAATTCAGTTTTTTATTTTTAAACTTTTTCTTGGGTTGGGATAATGGGTAAAAAAAGGTCTGTGTAAAATTTCAAGTCAATCGGTGCAGCTGTAGCGTTGGCTAACTGAATAAGAAGAAGAACATGGTAAGGGCGAAGTTATATCACTCGGCTGCCTTTAGACCTAGCCAGTTGAAACTTTCAGGGCTTTCTATTATTCACACCAAATTCAGTTGATCGGCTGTGCACCCGTCAAAGTGGCCAAAATTAGCCTCAATTTTCAGTTTTTGTTCCTGAACTTTTCTTGGGTTGAATTAATGGGTAAAATCTAAATCTAATGGCACTGACTGAAGTTGCAACGAAGCAAAATGCAAGTCATTGATATCGGTGAAGGTGGAGCCTTGCCTACTGAAGGTCTGGGTTATGTTTCAGTTTTTTGTTCCTAAACATTTCTTGAGTCAAGATAATGGGTTAAATCTTTCGAATGGCACTGGGTCATGTAATAAAGAAGGTCTGTGCAAATTTTCAAGTTGATTGGTCCTATTACCCAGGCTGTATACTCGTCAAAATGGACAATATTAGCCTAAAATTTCTGTTGATTTGTTTTTAAAATTGTTTTGGGTTTCGACAATTGCTGACATTAAATGTAATTTGTTTAAAAGGCACTGGCTAAAGTTGAAACGAAGCTCTGTGCAAAATTTTTAGTCATTAGGTGCATGTGGAGAGGCCGTAGCCTTGTCTAACTGAATAAGATGAACATGGTAAGGGTGAAGAACCGGGTTTTTGAAGTTATATAACTTGGCTCTCTTTAGATTTTTCAGGGCTTTCTATTCCACGCCAAATTTCAAGCTGATCAATTGTAAACCCGTTAAAGTGGCCGAAATTAGCCTCAAATTTGTTTGGGTTGAGATAAAGGGTTAAAACTTTTGAATAGCACTGTCTGAGCTGAAATGAAGCTCTGTGCAAAATTTTAAGTCAAATGAGTGGCTGTAGCCTTACTTCTCAAGTTGTTTGCTTGGTGGGGCGGAACGCTTCCCATGTCACATCAATACCTACTGGAGCGATAAGGGTGAGTCTGCTGTCTCCGTATATCACTTGGGGCGGCAGTGTGCACAATTCACGTATAAGTACACTTACGTTTTGAGTTCCTCAGGAGTGATGCAGTTTTGATTCGTCACACAGTTTTTTAACCACAAAAAGAACTCGTCCAGAGGCTCGATGTCGTCCATCCATCCAATCTCCTGGGGATGGAAGTCTTCCAATAGACTTGTTTTGTCGCATAGGTACATCAATTTCTCCGACATAGTTTCTTGCTCTGAAAGTTCCTATAGACAATGAATGATTAGTCGAGATCCTACGATATATTCGCAGACGCAAGACCCTGTTATTATCAGACATCACGATAATAATAATTATTATTATTGTCCTCAGACTCAGTTTAGCCGCTGAACTGGTAGTTGACTACCTAGGTATATTATTCTCCTATTTCGATTTGTATTTTGATTTATGTACACTAATCAGGACAACACGAGTGATCTTTGATAACAAACGGAATCCTTGAGAACGGCACTGATTTCATTTACACGAGGAATGTTGGCGAAAATGAGTGGTAAAGTGAAGGGATTGGCCTTGAATATGAGAAGCTGCAAAAGGAGTACATCCAAAGCCACTATTTCCCAGGGGTACAGGCTATTTTCATCTCTAGATAAATATAATATATTACCAAGTTAGAATAACTGATGGCCTCCCACAAGCAATGTTTACATCAATGATCAAGACGTATTTCAATGTTAGTTATAACTACACGAAAGAAAATAAACAAAAACAAACTGAGCAGGAGAGTCATCATGATAACAGCAGACCTTCTCCGCCTGAATAAATGAACATTCCCATCATCATTTCTCTTCAATCAAAGAAAACCAAATTTTTATAAATCAATCAAGTATTCAATTACCAAATGATGATTCAAGACGATTCCATGTTTCCGACCCTCATGTCAAATTGAGAAGAACAGACGACGTAATCAGAGAGGGCCAGAATTAGCTCTAGGCAAATTCTGATTATTCTAGGCTGTACAAATTACTAGCGAACTGTGCATTACTATCCTATTATTATTATTACTATACTATTACTCAGATTAACGATTTGTGATAACTCCATGTACAAAATCGAAACGATATCAATGGAATGGCGCGAAGACTGCAGTGTTGTTTGAGGGTGGTGATCTTCGGTTTCCACTTTTCAGCATCATTTGTTTCTCGTGGAGGAAGAAGAAGATGCGCAATGCAGCCAACATTACAAATTATATCAGCGTAATATTGTGTAGCTTTTATTTTGTATTTCAATAAGTACCTAAATTTAGAGTGAAAAACGCAGAGATACATTAGATCGATTGACCGGGGTAATGGTAGGGAGAAGGGCAGTAGATGATTTTGAGTGTTGATATTGTGCATATCAAAAAGAAAAAACACTTTAAAAAACAAAGAAAGTGGGCCAAGAAATGGATAGAGGGGAGACAATTTCCATTTAAACATTTATTTAATAACTAGCTGTGTACCCGCGGTAGAACAAACCAAACTGGTCAGAAACCTTCCCAATGTTCACACAACACAATTTCAATGTTTCATTCATTCGTCAAGTAGTTTTTGGATTGCCTGCAGACCCCCCCACCCCTCACACTCAACCTGTACCCCCCCACCATAATTGGTCAGAAACCTTCCCCAATGTTCACTCAACATATTCCCGAAGTTTCATTCAGATCGGTCAAGTAGTTTTGAAATCCCGGTAATACCCCCCCTCCCACTGCTATAACTGCCTAAATAGCAGCGATATGTATTATTTTTCCACGTAATCCCCGGCGACGTCAATACATTTGGTATATCGCGAAATGAGCTTCGAAATTCCTTCCTCGTAGAAGCTTGCCGCCACCTCCTTGGTCCACTTCGTGACAGCTTCGTGACAGCTTCGTGACAGCTTCGTAGATCAATAAATAGATTAATTATGAATTATCATTAATTATCAATAATTATTATCTAGTAAGTTAATTGTTATTGATAAACTCGATATCCAAAAACCATGTGTTCTGTTCGAATCATTTGGGCCAGTATGAAGCGGATCAAGAAATTATAATTCAAATATTGTAATTCAAATATTTCGCCGAAAACAACTCTTACATAAACATAATAATATTATGTCAATTTCAATAAGCATGGAACACGTTTTAGCCACGTCATCTTCTCCTTTTCAGCATCTTTTACTTTACTTTTAGCGAATTTTCAACGAAAAGGAAAGTATTGTTCTCGGTCCAAAATTTTTAAAACTCGAATTTCCGGAAAATTGTTAGGTAGGTATACCGGAATCCGTTATCTTTAATATATAACGGATTTTGGTATAACAATTTTTCGGAAATTCGAGTTTTAAAAATTTTGGACCGAGAACAATAGCTTCCTTTTCTTTGAAAATTCGCTAAAAGCAAAGTACCCAATAGATGCTGAAAAGGAGAAGATGACGTGGCTAAATTTAGTCCCACGGCTCAAAACGAAAGGGGAAGTGGTGTGAGGAGGGGGGGGGGGGAAACTTTGTTTTGCTGTCATTCCGAATGACTCATTCGTAAAAATGGACGAGTATTCTTTACGAGGTGGAGCATTTTACGAGCATTTTTACGAGGTGGAGCATTTTCCTTTGTAGCAAAAACCCTTGGAAATAATCGATTGTTCATAAAACTATTGATTCCACTTCGATTGGGAGCGACAATCGACCTGAACGGAAATGTCGATATTGATAATGATATCGACGTTGATCAATATTCGATAATATCGAATAATCGATACCTATTGAAAATTAAAAGGAAGAGGGAAGGCAACTTGCTTACTTCTCGTTATTTTTGTAATAAGTATGAACCATTTTATATACCGACTAGAAATTTTTAATAGTATTTTTATTGGTGGTTGGCATTTTATACCATCATTTTTTTTGTTTTTATTGAAATATAATATAGGTATTTTGAGAGAACCAAAACTAAAACACCAAAACCAAAACAAAGGGGTTAAGACCAGCACTCCAAAAATAGGTACACGAGCATTTAGTAATTAAATTGTCATTAATATTTTGTTTTGGTTTTGGTGTTTTTGGTTCTCTCAAAAAATCGATAATATCGGAACAAATTATCGATATTCGATACTGTCGATATCTGATATTATCGATATCTCATCCCTAGTTCAGGTTTCGTATCTTCGTTTCGCCTGGAAATTCGCCATAACATCTCCGTCATCCATCAGTGATTCTCCGGCAAAGTTGCTCACTGCAGCTCCAAGTCTGTTCGACAAGGTTAGTCAGCTTTAACTTCAATTACTCGTTTCCACCAAATCTTTCTCGTTCCGAAATACTATTTAAACTCTCTGAAAATCTCTACTTTGGAATGTATTTATTCAATCGATTGAAATTGAAGGTCGCCATTTCTCCGCTGTACTCAGTACATACCTCCAAAATTCTCGATTTATGAATTATTTCGTACCAATTTCGTTTTCAAATATGGAAGTGGGGTACGGTACATTCGCGGTAAACAGATTTCCAATTTCTTCTCTCACTGTGGAAGTGTGTTGCTACGTGACCTCCACCAGGCTCCATTATGTTTCTGTGTTTCCCGTTTTCAAGTTGTTTTCAAGGTAGGTATTCGTTCATAAACAAAGTGCCTCTCCGTTCTCTTTCTCGTTCTCATGTCGCGATCAATTCGTCTGTATACGCGTAATCAATTGATCAACCTAGCTCAACTACAAACGTTTTCATATAAATACCGTCCCATTTAAATTTTTCAAGTTATGAGATTTTCAAACGAATTTTTGTGTGCAAAAAATTTTCAAAAACGTGATTACTAAAACTCTAGAGCGAATAGAGAAAACTCTGCAAATTCTTGACACAACCGTTCATTATCTTCTTTGTACAGATCACCCTTCTGTCTAGATCACTAGGTCTAAATGTCTAGATCCTAAATGTTAGATTAATTATTATTATCAATTATCACTAATTATTAACAATTTTATCAAGTACCTAGTGAAAATTATTATAATTTATTGTTAGGTATTAATAATTCGTATTTACTATTAATAATAATTATTATTAATTATGATTAATTAATACGATATAATTCTGGGGTTTTTAATACTACGTCGGTAATAATTTTTCTATAAAAGAAGTACCTACCAACAAACATTCGAAATTACCTTCATTTCCGTAGCACGAAACGCACCTCAGAACAACAAACTCGACATGACTTCAGCCATATGATGTTCCAAAGAGCTTGTTAGTATGAAAATGGACCTGTATTTAGCGTTTCATATCGAAACCTACAATATCGATAATATCGATATCGAGACTATCGCAAGGAGCCGATATTAGATATCGATATATTGGTCAAAAATATCGATATTTCGAAATATCGGTCAGATATCGACCATATTTAGAACATTTTCTCAGTACTGTATGAGGATCGTTTTAACTGTTATGAAATTGGGAAAATAAGGGATAAGTAACGCTGAAATGGTAAAAATAATTCAAAACTTTATTTCAGGACTTTAATTACAATCAAAATCATTCCAACTTTAGACTGGAGAGGAGAGCAAACGTTGAAAATAATGCAAAACTTTACTTTAGGACTTTAGTTCACAATTTATTTTTTATAAAAATACAATTAAACTGCTTTAGAATGGAGAGCACTCCACACTTTTGTGCTGAGTCTCTTCAGGAACGCCTGTTGGGTTAGGTGCTCCGAAGTTGCCGTCATCCGTCATGATGCGGCCGACATGTGAGATAGAAGGGAGTGATTATAGACACACCGCGTGTCTATAAGAAAGCAAAATATTATTTACACACCGGAAAAGCTTTTACAGCGTGTATATGATAAAATTCCCACGGTAATGTTCGTTAGAACGCGAATGTCTAACTAATCTATATATAGTATAGATATGGTACTAATCTGTTGTTTGGGGGATGTTTTTATTCCGCAACCCCGTCCACTTGATCTATATGTCCAACTAATCTATAATATAGATAGTAACAATGCAAAACCGCGTAAGTTGAACCCCGAACCGGCAACTTCTTAACACTAACATACGTGTTTTTACTCTCACATGGGGAAGGTAGCAAAGTTATGGGTTATTACAATAATTGATCAATTATTATCAATTATTGATCATAAGGAAGGTATCAATTATTGATCATAAGGAAGGTATTAGACGTGGGAGCCCCGTTTTCTGTGTCCCAACTTGTGCTCAAGACCATACTTAACCGGATAAAGCCAAAACCTTATTTTCGGAAATATTTCAACATACGCCATTGGTACTAATCGTGGCACGCCGCCTGTACCTTGCAAGAAGAAATATTAAATGCACGCCAAAATATGAGGCGTGCTACTAAGAAATTAAAACTTTAGGGACACACCGCGTGAAAATATAACTTCTTTCGATTATATACACATTGGAAAACCTTTCCCACATGACCGAAAACGCTTTTCCGTGTGGCCGAAAACGCGGCGTGTCAATTATATCACAAGTTACAGCCACATCGCGCGTCCCGAAGCTCGGAAAATTTCAAAAATTTCGGAAAATGTCGGAAAAATATGTATATTATTTAAAGGCGGCGTGCCTATAGCAATTTTCTACGCTGAGGACACGCGGCGTGTATATGATATCGGTCGAGATAGAACTATCTCGCCTCAGTTCTGACTCAGCAGCAGCGCAGCAGACACCAATAACAGTGCCTCGGAATATTTTGCAACACCCATGTATTCCTTACATTTTCGCGTGCTAAAGGGTGATTCAACAGCACGATATATCGTCTAAAAATATCGATAATCGAAAATATCGGAAGATACGATATCAATACGATAATATCGAAATATCGTCAGCAAATATCGATATTTCGATATATCGATATCATCGGGCATCGCTACCTGTATTTCAACAGTTTGATTCACGATCGTGTTGTGAGCCGTCATTGTAAACGAACGGCTGGTCGTACAAAGCTGCGGATGGTCTTAAAAAATTCTACGGAACAAACTCTATCTAAATATGAAATAAAAAATATACCGTTTTATATGAATTTTTCGAGATATGAGATTTTCAAATTTTCAAAATTCGTTTTGAACCCCTTCCCCTTGACCTAGGGTTATGAAAAGTTTCGAGGACCATTGTGGGGTTGGTCGAAACCCATAAAAAAAATTTCGTAATTTTAACTCAACGCTAACTGGGCAAAGTGCCGCGGACGGCGTACGGCGGACGGACGGATTTTTTTTTATTCGATTTTCTGAATCTACGTATCTTGAAACGTAAACCAACAAATTTTGAGGGGGGGTTAAAATTTTTTTTTCTTTGGGCGATTCCAATGGTTCATTATCGAAGATAATAAACCAAAATGAAGTACGAGGTACGCGGTGTGGGTGAGGGAGGGGGCGCAGAGACATAAAAGGTCTCGTCGTATGACGCACTAGTTGGCCTCCTGCCAGCCGTATTACGTCATACGCTCGTGCGTCATAGGCTCTGACGTACTTGTTGGTCTCCTGCCAGCCGTCTTACGTCATACGCTCGTGCGTCATAGGCTCTGACGTACTTGTTGGCCACCTGCCAGCCGTTTTACGTCATACGCTCGTGCGTCATAGGCTCTGACGTACTTGTTGGCCACCTGCCAGCCGTCTTACGTCATACGCTCGTGCGTCATAGGCTCTGACGCACTAGTTAGCCTCCTGCCAGCCGTCTTACGTCATACGCTCGTGCGTCATAGGCTCTGACGCACTAGTTAGCCTCCTGCCAGCCGTCTTACGTCATACGCTCGTGCGTCATATGCTCTGACGTACTTGTTGGCCTCCTGCCAGCCGTCTTACGTCATACGCTCGTGCGTCATAGGCTCTGACGTACTTGTTGGCCTCCTGCCAGCCGTCTTACGTCATACGCTCGTGCGTCATAGGCTCTGACGTAATGGTTGGCCTCCAGTCAGCCGTCTTACGTCATACGCTCGTGCGTCATAGGCTCTGACGTACTTGTGGGCCCTAATCATCGCTAACCATCGCTTGTGTTCTGACGTGATCTGAGGGAAAGGGTGAATCAAGGGAACAAATTTTTCCCGTTTCAGTTTATGTGCCAAAGCAAAGACATGAAAATGTCAAAAAAATGTGTAAATAGGTACCTAAGCCCAACTGTAATGTCAATTTTCTGACAATGAGTTTTCGACTATAGTTTTCATACCTTTTTACTTAAGTACTTATTGCAATTTGAGACTGATAATGAGCTGATTGCAAATAAAAAGTCTGATAACTACTTTATTACATCTTATTAATCTATTTTCAAGTTCCGATTCACAGTTGAATGTATTTTATTTAGATGTCGTAAAATTCGAAAATGATGGAATGACGAAACCTGTCGACTACTGACTTAAGTGATACTGTCGACTTCTAACACATGTAGGTCGACTACTAGTGCAAAACCATGTCGACTACTGAAGAAAATGTTGGTCACTGGTATCGACTACTATCTAGAGCATTGGGATTTTTTACAAAACTTGTTTTTCCCTTTTCAAACCATGTTGAATAATATTTCCCGCTGCCAGGTCTTTTAGGGAAGGATCTTGGGTACACAATGAACAGGTTTGCAATGAGAAAAAAACCGAGTGAATATTGAAATGTCATCCATTTCTGACCTATATTTAAAATTTCAAGTATCTAGCTCATCATCAAAATTTAATTTGTTTAAACAAATAGGTATTATTTAAACAATTTTACAGACAAGAAACCGAGCGAATTTTGCATTGTGATCCAGTTCTGACCTATTTTTAAAATTTCAAGTCAATAGCTCAGCATCAAAATTTAATTTGTATTATTACAAAAAGGTATTATTTAAACAATTTTACAGATGAGAAACCGAGTGAATATTGCAATGTGGTCTATCCCCGACTGACGGTTAAAATTTCTAGACTGTAGTTTAACTGGAAGATGAAACACTAGGTCTAAATGTCTAGATCCTAAATGTTAGATTAATTATTATTATCAATTTTATCAAGTACCTAGTGAAAATTATTATAATTTATTAGGTATTAATAATTTGCATTTATTATTGATAATTATTATTATTAATTATGATTAATTAATACGATATAATTCTGGGGTTTTAATTACTACATCGGTAATAAGTTTCTATAAAAGAAGTACCTACCAACAAACATTCGAAATTACTTTCATTTCCGTAGGACGAAACGCACCTCAGAACAACAAACTCGACATCACTTAAGCCATATGATGTTCCAAAGAGCTTGTTAGTATGAAAATGGACCTGTATTTCAACAGTTTGATTCACGATCGTGTTGTGAGGCACAACCTTTGAGCCGTCATTGTGAACGAACGGCTGGTCGTACAAAGCTGCGGATGGTCTTAAAAAATTCTACGGAACAAACTCTATCTGAATATGAAATAAAAAACATACCGTTCTATATGAATTTTTCGAGATATGAGATTTTCAAATTTTCAAAATTCGTTTTGAACCCCTTCCCCTTGACCTAGGGTTATGAAAAGTTTCGAGGACCATTGTGGGGTTGGTCGAAACCCATAAAAAAAATTTCGTAATTTTAACTCAACGCTAACTGGGCAAAGTGGCGCGGACGGCGGACGGCGGGGATTTTGGTTTATTATCTTCGATAATGAACCATTGGAATCGCCCAAAGAAAAAATTTTTTTAACCCCCCCTCAAAATTTGTTGGTTTACGTTTCAAGATACATACGTAGATTCAGAAAATCGAATAAAAAAAAAATCCGTCCGTCCGCCGTACGCCGTCCGCCGTCCGCGCCACTTTGCCCAGTTAGCGTTGAGTTAAAATTACGAAATTTTTTTTATGGGTTTCGACCAACCCCACCAGCCGTTCGTTCACAATTAGGGCTCAAAGATTGTGCCTCACAACACGATCATGAATCAAACTGTTGAAATACAGGTCCATTTTCATACTAACAAGCTCTTTGGAACATCATATGGCTTAAGTGATGTCGAGTTTGTTGTTCTGAGGTGCGTTTCGTGCTACGGAATTGAAGGTAATTTCGAATGTTTGTTGGTAGGTAATTCTTTTATAGAAAAATTATTACCGACGTAGTATTAAAAACCCCAGAATTATATCGTATTAATTAATCATAATTAATAATAATTATTATTATTAATAAATACGAATGATTAATACCTAACAATAAATTATAATAATTTTCACTAGGTACTTGATAAAATTGTTAATAATTAGTGATAATTGATAATAATAATTAATCTAACATTTAGGATATAGACATTCAGACCTAGTGATCTAGACAGAAGGGTGATCTGTACAAAGAAGATAATGAACCGTTGTGTCAAGAATTTGCAGAGTTTTTTCATCTTCCCGGTAAACTACAGTCTAGAAAATTTAACCGTGAGTCGGGGATAGACCACATTGCAATATTCACTCGGTTTCTCATCTGTAAAATTGTTTAAATAATACCTTTTTGTAATAATACAAATTAAATTTTGATGATGAGCTATTGACTTGAAATTTTACAAATAGGTCAGAACTGGATAACAATGCAATATTCACTCGGTTTCTTGTCTGTAAAATTGTTTAAATAATACCTATTTGTTTAAACAAATTAAATTTTGATGATGAGCTAGATACTTGAAATTTTAAATATAGGTCAGAAATGGATGACATTTCAATATTCACTCGATTTGTATGACATGGTATGAGTATGGTATGGTATATTATTGTACGTATGATTTGGTATAGTACAGTATGGTATGATAGGAAAGAAATTCGTATGGTATGGTATGAGTACGGTGAGAATATGGTATGGTGCCGATTTGCAATACAGTCTGGTATAGACAGAAGGGTGATCTGCACAAGGAACTTCCTTGTGCAGATCACCCTTCTGTCTATACCAGACTGTATTGCAAATCGGCACCATACCATATTCTCACCGTACTCATACCATACCATCGCCCTTCTTGACACAACGGTTTATTATCTTCCTTGAAGGAAGATAATAAACCGTTGTGTCAAGAATTTGCAGTTTTTTTATTCGATTTTCTGAATCTACGTATCTTGAAACGTAAACCAACAAATTTTGAGGGGGGGTTAAAATTTTTTTTCTTTGGGCGATTCCAATTGTTCATTATCGAAGATAATAAACCAAAACGGGTCTCAGATTCGATTTCAGCACACCGCAAATCATAAGGGATCACAAGAGTAGCTGCCAATTATAATTAGTATAAAGGTCCAATAACTTTATACTCCGAATAAATCCTATTCTTCCAATAACTCAACTTGATGAACAGTCATATAAGATCTATTCGTAGAATACGGCTACTCGCCTAATAAGATGGCGCTATTCGTCGAATAAATGCCGTTGATGAACCAGCCCTTAGAGGTTTTTGCACAAAATCGGCTATTTCCGACCATTGTGCGAAGGTCGGTTCAATATTCGAACTGATCCAGCTGATTCGAACAGCACATGGTTTCAGACGCCGAGTTAATTAATCATAATAATAATTAGGTATTAATTATAATGAGTAAAAATTATTATTAACTAACAATAATTAGTAATAATTTTCACTAGTTAATAGTTGATATTTCGTAATAATTAATCTATCATTTAGTGATGTAGTCAGAATGGTGATCTGTACAAAGAAGATAATAAACCGTTGTGTCAAGAATTTGCAGGTTTTTAACCCCCCCCCCCCCCCCCACAGTGAGGGCTCAAAGGCTGAGCCGATATAAACTGTCAACACGATCGTGAGTCAAACAGTTGAAATACAGGCCAATGTTCATATCAAGGAACATCTGTTTGGAACATCACGTTTTTTTAGCGAATTTTCGAAGAAAATGTAGCTATTGTTCTCGGTCCAAAATTTTTAAAACTCAAATTTCCATATCAAAACCCGTTTCAGAATATCCTGAATCCTGCATTGCGATAGGTACCTTATTTCGTTCTCAAACTGGAGCACTTTGAAGACGAAGAAACGTGGTTGATACTTCAGATGTCCTCCATGTACATCATGTTCTTTAATGAAGACATTTTACATAAAACCAGTTATTTTTTCGAAAATTCGCTCTTACAGCCATGCTGCATAACTGTCGATTTTTGGTGGAGATTGTTTTGTTCTGAAGGTACTTTTCGTGCTCTGCCGTTTGAAACAAAAACGTCTCATCTCCAATGTTGACAAAAATGAGATTTTTACGTAACCCCCCTATTTTTGATATGCTATTTTCGATAGTGAAGACCAAATTTTAAAATTTCATTTAGAAGTGGGGTTCCTACCCTCGAAATCGAAAAATAGTTGAATTTGAAGGTAAAACGCCTTACCTAACTTTTTTTTTTTAAGGTCAAAATTCGCTAAAAATGAGCATTACTCGATAGGGTAAGTGTGCCAGGTCCTCCCTGGTCAAAAGTTTATCCCGAAACTGTTGATCGTGTCGTATTTCCGGTCTCATTCAATGCGATCTGAACCTGCAACTATTCACATCATAGTAGAACTGCCACGAATCTTATTATAATCATCTATTATAATCGTCAACTCATGCGTTTTTGAACTGTTGAAATCGTGACTCCTTCCATCAAATCTGGAGATCATTCAAGGGGCTATCGTAACCCACTGATTAGGTGGAGGTCATGATTGTGCACGTTTTTTTGTCTATGAAATGATTTAGTTGACTACCGCATTTGTTTTTTTTTAGCGAATTTTCAAAGAAAAGGAAGCTATCGGTCCACAATTTTTAAAACTCGAAATCCCAAAAAAATGTTCATACAAAAATCCGTTCCAGACCATCCTGAATTCACTGCCAAAAGGCACCAAAAACCATACGCATTCTTGAGGCACAGAGCGGCTACCAAAGTTAAACGTGCAAAAGGAAAAACTGACAATTTGATACTGATATTTCGGACGTACAGATGTTTTTTTAAAAATTCGATTTTCTGAATCTACGTACCTATCTTCATAAGTAAACCCTCAAATTTTGAGGAGGAGGGGGGGGGGGGGGGTTTCCATGGGCGATTCCAATGATTCTTTATCGAAGATACTCATTTTCGAAGACCAAAACACTCATTTTCGTCTTTATAGGCACGTTTCATATCGATGATGCCCCAGTTGGAACTCATTTTACTCTACCGGTATTTGTTGAGTGTTTAACAGCTTAAGAAACTTCTATAATAATATTATAGACGTTTCTTAAGCTGTTAAAACACTCAACTATATTATAGTATTATATTACACTACATTTTCTCCTATGGAGAAATCCCCATTTTAGCGAATTTTCAAAAGATTGAAGCTATTGTTCTCCGTCCAAAATGTTCAAAACTTGAATTTCCTCAAATTGTCTATGCCAAAATCCATTTCCACCATTTGTACCAAAAATCATGTCTTTTGGCAGTGAAGTCAGGATGGTCTGGAACGAATTTTGGTATAAAATGTTTCGTAAATTCGAGTTTTATAAAATTTGGACCGAGAACAGGAGCTTACTTTTCCTCGAAAATTTGCTACAAGAGACATTAAAATTTAATGTTTGCTAAAGAGCCATTTCTATCTAATTTCAGATGTCACCAAAATCCGCGTACGTCTTCTTGGCCCTCATCATCGGGGCGACTCTCATGACCAGCGCTGACGGCGGGCCGATCGGTGCTGGACTCTGCTACGCGGGGTGCGCTGGACTCGTCGTCGCCTGTTTCAGCGCTGCAGGTTTCACCTTTGGGACCGTTCCTGGAGCCCAAATCGCTGCCGTGCCAGCATTGACTGCTTGCAACGGTGCATTTGCCAGTTGTGAAGCCGCCTGCATGCTCATGCTCGCCGCCCCTACGCCCTGATATGCCCTATTTTCGTCTCCGAAGGAAATCTTGAATATTAACACGTTTTTATAGTTTTTAGATCATCCATGTTCTTACTACAAAGTGTATGTGAGTAAGCAACATTATGTCAACCTCTTTTATTGTCACACCATGTTGCCTTCGACGACTATTCAGTTAATAAATGTACACCTAATCTAACTACACACCTTCTACGATGTTCAATACCTCATCATTCATGTCTATAAAATTTATTTATAAGTATCGAAACCAAGCACAACAACTAACAGTGCATTTAGAATGAATAGTTCAGTGGTCTGAAAGGAATAAGATCGCGCGCCCAGTTGGAGGGGGGCTCTCGTTCTACCAAAGCATAATTTTTCAACACGCTTCGTCTGACACAAAATGGCAGAATTGCCAAGTGTCTGGACAACGGCAGCACAAAATGCATATTTTTACAGGGGTATAAAACATTTTAATTTATTACCTGTAAGCTTTTGAATGGAAGTTTTCATGTAGGTACTGTGATTTCAGTGTTATCAATAGGTTACTAAAAAACATTCTGGTCAAAGTTTGGTCAGGCTACAAGTAAATTATTCATTTAGCTGATTTTTGTTGAATAAGATCTAAGAATGGACTTGTTGGTTTGGCTCATCGCATAACACGGACATTAGGCCCGTATAGGGAATTAGTTTTCAAATGAGGTACCTACATATTGTAAGGATGGAAAAAAGTTCAGAGCGGTTGAAATACATAGGTTTATTATTGAACGAATTCTTGACAACGGTGTATTATCTTCTTATTGCAGATCACCCATCCGGATAGATCACTAATGATAGATTACCTAATTATTAATATGATTTATCATTAATTATTATCAAGTAAGTACTTAGTGTAAGTTATTAATAATGTATGTAGCCTCCTTCGGACTTACTTAGGACACTTTTTACCAGAATAAGCCTAGGATGAGCTGAGGGGCTCCTACACCTAATTATAAACATTTTTTTTAAGGACCTTAATTGAAGCTGAGTCCCTGGATCAGCTGAGTGGTTCCTACAGCTAACTTCTATGCTATTCACTCTACGAAGCTGTAGTTTGGTATGTACCTTCCTTAAGGAAGCTAATTAGGGCTTTTAGGGCCTAGGTTCAGCTGAGTGGCCCCTAAAGGTAGGTAATTTCAATGCAATTCCTACTATGAAGGTGTAATTTAGTAGGTATACATACTAAATTTCGTATAAGTACATACATGTGGCCTCCTTAGGACTTACACAAGCAGAACTGGCCTATGATCAGCTGAGTGGTTCCTACAGCTAATTTCTATGCTATTCCCAGTATGAAGCTGTAGTTTGGTAAGTAGCTTCCTTAGGGCTTTTAGGGCCCAGGTTCAGCTGAGTGGCCCCTAAAGGTAGGTAATTTCAATGCTATTCATACTATGAAGGTGTAATTTAGTATGTAGCCTCCTTAGGACTTAGACTTTAACCAGATGAGGGGCTTCTACATCTAACTCTAAACATTTTTTTACAGGGGAAAAAAATTGCAACGCAATACCAATAAACAGCAATTATTATACCGGCCTCTTATAATGCTAATCAATTAGAAATATATTTATGTATACACTTATGTGTATGAAATACACTAGTTTATAAACTTTACTTATATACTTATAGTTTAGGTATATACTTTAAGCAGAATAAGCCTAGGATAAGTGATATTATCAGTCAATTATAGTAGGTAGTGAAACTGATATTCAACTATTTTAGTAGTCAAACTGGTAATCAAACTATTATAATAGGTAGATTGAATATCAGTTTGACTACCTACTATAATAGTTTGAATATCAGTTATTTGAATTGAGATTCATTCTCAAACTGAGAATGCAAGATGCAATTTTCTACAGGTTCCTTGTAGGTATGTGGTACCTAGCGGCCATCAATTTCATAAATTGAACCGAAAGCACACTTGTAAGATAAAATAGATCATTTCTGTTCGGTTATTTTTTCTGCTGGTCATCGACGTCATTGTCAAGAGCGTTCTTGTGCTGGACAACGGATAGAAATGCTGATTATAACAATACAATAATTCAATTGAATACATCGAAGTGACATGACATCGAAGAATGAATTCCTTCTTCCATGATAACAATACATTAACAATTATCCTCCCGCATGGATACAACTCCATGCAGAAACCACCATATCCCCTTCCGTAGACGAGTAACCTGACTTGTTGTCATTTTCTGACTCCCTCCGTTGTGAATTAGGTCGTTTTGCGGATTTACTAAAGAAAAGTTGGTCGGTTTGGTCGAGCAGTTGTCCACGTAAACTCCGACGATGGATCCGGTTGTGAAGGGGGTTTCGCCCACGGAGGGGCCTCGAGGAACTCTGGTTATTAAGGCACAAAGCAAAACGATATTCTCGGTAAGATTACAATAGTGCAGTCCAGAAAAATAATTTTTAACCCGGACAATTACTAAGCGGTACCTTCTGCAATATGTTGGGATGCCCTTCTCTGGACTTCTTGATCACGAGAAAAAAGGTGCCACTCGCGCCTAGGAGGGATCTCTAAGATATCCTGGAAAAACTGGAGATTTCCTGCAAAAGTTTTAGTAACTGTTTTGGCCAAAAAAAAAAAGTTACGCAGCCTCTTGGCGAAAAACGTTTAAAGTATATGAAATTCCCTACAATTTCACTGGTAGTAGAACTCCGTAGACCAAGTAGAACCCGAGATAGAGCTTTGCAAAAACAGTCAATTTTTTCCAAAAAGTGAAAATTCTATGTTACGGTAAGTTATTTTCCTTGTCTCTTACCGGCCAAAATACTGGTCCTACGCAATGGTCATGAGAGAAGATTTTGAAAATAATTTACTACGCTGAGAGGTAACTTAAAAAGACCAAAATGGTGGTTCTAGACCGGATGGTTCCCTTGAAAAGCGGGAAACCGGTATTCTGGACCCAACTGAGTTGAAATGTGCATGGCTTCATAAGAATTGTTTGTCTATAACTGCAAAACTATTCGCCCGATCCAAAATTACTTTTTTCGTCTGAAAGCTAGTTAATTTTACATTCAGACCCCATACCTACATGAAATGTTGATGAATACCAGCCAGCAAAAAAACAAAAACTCGAACTGTTGTGAAATTCAAGTTTTTGGCCCATTTTTCGCTATAACTCGGAAAATATTACTTAGTCCGATTAAAAATTTCTTTCTTTTGGTTGAATTAATATTCATACCCCATATATGACCTTTCTGATCAATCCCGGTAAACACCCTCGCCAGCATACAAAATGTGCATATCGATACCTTACTTCACAAAGGGAATATGTCCATAATTAATTATTAACAACATATTCCCATTGTGAAGTAAGGTACCGATATTTAATGACAAAATATGACGATTTTGACATTTTAGTGCGCTGGCGTAGTTATATTCCGGGATTGAATCAAAATTTAATATGGGAGATCTGAGAGTAAATTTAACTCTGCAATGTTACTGGTGTGAGTATTTTACGGGACTTGATCCGCATTTCATATATTATAAATTCTTAAGGGGTCCGGCTGAATTCAACCAGCTTTAAGACGAAAAAATTCACAGTTATGCAGCATTGCTATAATAGCAAATAACTGGTTTCATGTAAAATGTCTCCATCTTACTGGTTAGTTAACAAATGTTGTCTTTTGCCGATTAGCTCCTCAGTTTATAACAATGAACTAAGTTTATAGTAACACCTCAGTTTATAGAAATTTCAACGCTGAACACGATGGTGAAGTCAGAATCGCGATATCTCATTCCGTTATCACATTAGAGTAGACTAACCATGAAGAACATCTCAAGTATCACACACGATTCTTCATCTTCAAAGTGCTCCAGTTTGAGAACGGAAAAAGATATTGCAATTCCATATTCACCATCGTGTTCAGCGTAAAATAACTTTTAAAATGAGGTGTCGCTGGTTAGACTGTTTCATCTTGAGAATGTATGGGTAATCCCCCCCCCCCCCACTCCCCAAAACAGTGGCCCGATTCTGCCCATCTACGAACCTTCGTTCTTCTCATCTCCGTTCTGAGAGACGAAGCGGTCGACAGGCCACAACGTTGGCACCTTTGAGGATGAACGAGACGAGGAATACGAAAAAGAAAATTAAATATCGAAATGTGGGAAAGAATAAGCGGGTTTTTAAAGACCGTAATCTGTAAGGATACGGAGACGTGTTCACCTGACTTGTTGCGATCCTCAAAACTAATTAACTCCGAGATGAGAAGAAAGGTCTGCCGAGAAGAAGAAACAGTCACTTGAGGCCGACAGACGGTCGAGCACAACCTCCACAGGAAAACACGAGTTTGCGTGTCCTTGAGCTCTGTCGAACAGCAATCCACAGTCATGCAGCATAGAAAGAGCGAATTTAAACAAAAAAAAAAAACTAGTTTTATGTAAAATGTCTCCATTTTACTGGTTTTATAACAAATTTTGTGTTTTTTTTTGCCGAGTAACATTTCAGTTTACAGAATTATAGGGAATTTCATATACTTTAAAAAAGGAGCGATTAACGTTTTTCGCCAAGAGGCTGCGTAACTGCTTTTTTGGTCAAAAACTAAAACTTTCGCTGGAAATCTTCAGTTTTTCCAGGATATTTTTGCTGTCCCACCTGGGCGCGAGTGGGACTTTTTTCCTGTGATCCAGAAGGGTATCCGAACATATGACAAAAGGTCCCGCTTTGTAATTATCAATGTCCGGGTTAGGCCATTATTTGGCCTATTTTTCCGGTATACCTAAATTATACTTTGCAGTTCTAAATGTTTAATGACGAATGTTTTATCCCGACGTGATGGCCTGTTTGGAAACACGGTTAATGATCAATGTTTGTAATCAACATCAATTTGTAATATGAAGTGGTAGAAATTCCAATAGTACACGGAATATTGGAACAACTCACAGTGTTTTATGAGCGTAAGGACATGTGATTCGTCCATACTACAAAATTAATTGCTGAATGTTTTTGATTTGTGCTGTTAAAGAACAGTTGATGATTGTAATGGCGGTATGTTAACTTTTTTTTAGTGGGAGACAAAACATGAGACAGAGACTGAGTTAAGAGGGTTCAATATTGAGGATATCATGGATGAGTTGTGGGTGGTTGCAAGATTATGGAACTTTGCTAAATACGTTAGTATTACTGAAGGCATGTAACAAGCAGCAACAAATCTGTTTAATTGACTCTTTACTACCCGAATCGGACAGCTCTTAAGCCCAGTACACACTAGTAGACCATGTTGTGCGATTGTCTATAGGTGTTCTAGAGACGGTCTGGACTTGATACATAGACATGGCCTATTGAAACCGATCTTTGTCTCATCAAGCCACACTGTGACGTAAATTTTTCCAGCCTCATCTTCTCAAACCATCATGACAGACATTGCTTTGTGCGGAATGAGTGCCTGTTTTAATTTCGGTCCATATTGAATAAATTAAGACTGGTTTTCGGAATTCTACTGATTTTGAAGAATTGCTTCAGATGGTTAGGGGGAAACAAATGGAGCAGTTTACAAAATTGTAAAGAATATTAGAGAAACCTTCACAGCTTCTCGTCGACTGGCAGTCGCACTGAGTTGCATTATGTCTCCCATTCCGATCGAGAGACTTCAGACTTGCGATTTTTGGGTATGTTCTTTAGACGGTATGTTCTTTATCCTGAGACAACCTTAAACACGTCTCTGAGACCAAAATCGCGCAACGTGTCTCCTGGTGTGGGCTGGGCTTGAAAATCCTCTAAGACAACCGGTGGGAGTACCTCTTACAAAGAGTATGTAGTACTTTTGTACAAATAATACTGTGATTTGGTCTGACTATTACCATTTTAACGTTTCGTCGTTAGGTGTCGAAATCTGCGGTCGTGACTGCACACTCGACGGAATGGAAGTCTCCCAACAAGATAGTCGCATGGTCATGTCGTAGCAGATCATCATCACGACGACATCCGATGTCACTGTAGAGTTCAGAGGATACTTCCTCTCGAAGTATCCTCTGAACTCTACAGTGACATCGGATGGAAGAAGCCAGTCCTGTCGGGCTGGGCCCTTGATCGAAAGGGACGACGTTCCACATGGAGAATCCGCTCGAACTTGTTGAAGCTGATGAGTGAGTGGCCAGCGCACATTTCATCCAATATCGAATATACACAAGATGTTTTATAAATCGGTAGCAAAAGCGTTGATAATTCGGTATTTACGATAGGTGCATACAAGCTGTTTTCCAGTCACTTCCAGTCTCAGAACCTGTTCTCGAACACTTCGAGACAAACTAAGTCTAAGTCACCCTCCCATAGTCCAAATTTTAGGTTAATCTTTGGCCAACTACCAGTTCAGTTTTTCACGTATAACTTATAAAAAATATCAAGCATCCTACAAAAAATGGCAATCTTTTCTCTTTTGAAGAGCATTAAATGCCACGTCGAATGGCGTTCCAAACACCGAATTCATATCTCAGCACTGGAGCGAGCGAAATTGCAATTTCAAAAAGCATCTTATTCAGGATTAAATTTCCTACAACTTTGGTCCTATGAAATGTTTCAATCGAAGAAGTCATTTTCAACCTACAGGCGTTAGAAGTTGAGAGTCGTCAACGTTTTAGCGAAGTTGGTCAAAACCACCTGTCTTTAATTCTCCGTAAAACTGAAAAGGGTGACATTTTCTATAGGATGCGCACTCGTCAAGTTATTCGCGAAAAAGTGAGAAAACGTGGTTTTGCGGCTCTCAAATCTGAAGCACAACCTACCAGTAGAAACCGTCGCAAACTCATATAATAAACACTACAAGAGGGATTAAAATGATTCCCAGCTCTCGAGCAATTTTTTGGAAGCTAGAGCACTAATTTGCTTGGGCTAATTTTCCTTTCAGCTCGAAAAAGCTGCCAGAAGACGATCTCCAAGAACTTGTTCCTGGTTGCAACAGCGGGTCTTCCGAACAATTTTCCCCTGGATGGTTCCTCCTCCAACATCACAAGTCCACTACCTTCGACGACCTGAGTGTCGAATTGGCTTATCTCAAAACGAAGGATTTTTTTAAGGTAATTTAGTACATATTTAATTTTTTTAATTAAGAACAAAAATTATTTAAAAAAACATTGACGGCTAGGTAGGTAAGTAGGTACTATGGTAGTTAATGTATTTTCGGAAAATGTGTTTTTTATACGGTGTTTCAAAACACCTTTGTGTAAACATCGATGTTTTTCCAACCGATACCCATCCCTACTATCAATGACAGTCTTTCGTAGATCTGTTGTCTGACAGTGGCCCCAGCTCCAAATATATAGTCATGCCCACGAGCTACCTGTTGTGTGTAAAGACCCTCGTACCAACCTAATAATGTAAACACAGATTAATGGTACCTTCACAATCTCTAGGATGGTAGTCAAATATTTATTTCGAGATAATCTCCCTGGAAAGGTTGTTTGATAAAATAATAAATAACAACCCTCCTCTCCTCCCCACCCCTCACCATTATCCCGATGTTCTGTCTCTTGAAGGGATAGTGTCGTGCTTCAAGAGTCGTGAGCAGACCGTTAGTGAAAAAAATGCCCCCGAAAGAGCCAGCGGAAACCAATGAAAAAAATGCACCGAAAAAACCGCGATCCCGTTTTGAAATTTACTGTGAGGCATTGGGAATCAACTCCAATCTATTGATGCTCAAAATCACTCTATTCATGATGTATGGAGGTAAGAAATGTGCTTAATTCACGTTGATTCAATTGGCTTCTTGATTGGTATTTGAGTAAACCTATAATGTATAAAATCGTCATTATGACCAGTAGGGAGTGTTGTTGCCTCAATAGTAACTGAAGTAATCTACTGGTGGTCGTCACATTTGAATATTCAAAATGTATCAATTCATTAGGTAGGTACTACTTAATCAGCTATTTGAGTTTTTCTAACGTGCCTGCCATCAATAATTAGCTGTTGACTAGGTACTGTTCAGCACTGTGGCCCGTCTGCTTCCTTTAGATAGTTGTAGTTGTACTTGATACCCTACATTCATTTAATTTAAGAATTGGGCATTGCTGCGAAAATCTGGTCACCAATACATGAAACGCTACTACAGTAGATTATGGTACTCGTTGCTCGTCTCTAGTTCAAGTATATGGGATCCAAGGGGTTTGAGAGTTGTAGAAGTTTAGGAGATTATACCTAGTTGAAAATAACAAATCCTTGAAATTGAGGATCAGAGATGGTGAGTTGAGTTGAATTCGCTCTTGTATTTGGGAAGAACCGCGATACTCGGTGTTCTTCGGACGTCGAAACACCATGAGTTACTTTGAACCTCACATTGCAGAGTGGCCAATGTAAAATTGGAAGAACCGTGAAGGCCACAAATTGGGGGCCGGGGAATATTACAATTCAAGGCGAAGGAAAAGAAAGTACATTAGGGTACATTCAAAAGTAGCGAGTTTACCTGATGGAATGTGCATTTGTCAACGAAAGACTGAAGGTCTTACAATAACATATCAACTCGCATGTGTAGAGAAAACCGTAAAAACCTATTCTTGGTTGAACAGAACCTTGAAGAGGTAGAATCCTTTTAGTATCTTCTAGAATCCTACAAGTATCTTGGGTCTACAAACTCAAAGAATATGGATGTTACTCGGGTCTAGAAGCAAAGAAGGGATTTTCTACCAGAGTGAGGGGGCGAAGAAGAGAAATTTGACTTTGTAAGAAGGATGTGGAGAAGACGGTCTGATCCAAGCTGAAGCCCTAAGCCCACTAGTTGGCAATCGACCGAGAGACGAGAAAATCATTCTGTAAATCCTCAACACGAGGTAACAGAGGACTAATTCAGGGAGAGTGCTGTGATGTCATGTGTAACTACCATTAAACTTCCACCATGTAACTCAATTAATTGTCCAACTAATTAATATGATGTGATTGCTAGTAAAAGATGTGTAAATGTACACCTATCCATTATTAATTTGTCAATAAATGTATAAAGCTCTATATTTAATGTTTCAGCAAGCGCATCATTGATTCCTTTTCTTACAATTCACATGCAAAGCATTGGATTAACTGTAGAAGAAATTGCAATTATCTACCTCGCTCTACCCCTGACAACGTTTCTGAGTCCCCCTGTTACAGGTTTGTTTGTATAATAATGTTCTATTTAATATTTCAATGCATTAAATATTTAGTTAACAAACTAATTGATATTGTGGAAATGCGAACAAAGATCTGGTATTATAACTAAGGTATACAAGAATAATCTTACCATGATTTTATTCAAGATTTAGGAAGATCTTGTAGAAGATTTTTACTGTTCCAAAGTGGTGTTTGGAGTAGAAACGTTAGAAAACTTTCCAGGATGTTAGAAAAACGAGAAGTGAGAAACCAAAGGACCAAGGGGAAGAAAGTAGTATTTTTTGCATTTCCTATGGGATTTTCATTTGAAAGGCCAATTTTTGTACATTTTTATGTAGACAAAGATAATATTATTTTATTAGGTATTATTTTATTCCAGAATTCTTGATTTTTCCTTAGACACTCTTATTCACATTTAGAGCGTATGGTACGAGTCAATCTGATATTGAGAGCAGTTGCCAAATTAAAGTTGGTTGGTAAGGAATCGACAGTGGTTCAACATTTTCTCTAAATTTCACATTTTGGAAAGGATAAATGAGATGAAACCAAAGCTGTCAGGTCGTAGGTACATACACGTTCTACTTGCAAAAGGCTTTCGAGAATCCGGAAACTGAGTTTGGCTTCAATCAGGTCTGGGGTGGATAAATGTTGCCTATGGGTTGGGTTTGTATGTGGGGAGCTTTTCCTAATTGGAATTTGAATCAATCCTGGAAAAACATCACATGTGGAAAACAAGTATTTACCTAATGGTCCTTTGCATAGGTCAGTGTGTAACCTACTGCCTTTCTACAGTCCCCTTGACACCCGTGCGTTTGAATGAAAATTCCCATAAAAAATACGCCTTTACCTCTCCTTCCAGGGTACATAGTCGATCGATTCGGTCATTTCAAGCTGGTTGTAATTCTATCGCTGGTTCTCAATGGGATTTTCCACCATTCACTGATGCTCATCCCTCAAATGGAAACTCCTGGTGAGACCCCAGTGGCGTACGTTCTTCGGCATCCTACAACTGGTAAAGTGGAAGTAAGTTCTGCATCTTATATTTTTTCAACCCTTTCAAATACCCCTCGACGAATAAACTACGTGAATGGCTCGATAATTAGGGCTATTACAGTTATGTATTGTTTAGCTAGTAATACGATTATCTGCTTTATACTATGTTTTACAAAATCCTCATTTACGTTCTTACCACATCACCTGGATATAACACATCCTCAATTCTTTGCCTTTATCTTGTTTGCGTTGTGATTTCTTTGCTTATCCTGTCTATTCGATCGTAAATTTCCGTCATTCTAACCCTTCCCCTCACCCAAAAACGATAAAAATAGAATATTCTGGCATGTAAGAGAAAACCTAGCCTAATGATGAATTACGACGCACCCGTTTTAATTTTTACGCTTAGTCCCAATTCCGCAAAAGAATTACTGCAGAATCAATCCCTATCAGTGTACAAACGAGTTTTCGAGAAATTAACGAACGTTTTGCAAATATTTATAGTTGATCTTGAAAAAGAAGTTAAGATCATCCGTTTATATTTTTAAAAATGTAAGAGAACGATATTGTTCAAATTTTGGCTTTTTGGTATCTAATATTCGTCTATTTGTTCTAATGTAGGTCTGGTGGAGTCCATGTCCGAGCAGGGAGTGCCCTCAAGCGGAAGATTTGGATCTAGTGCTAGACGACTGTATGGATTACTGTACGTTAAATATGAAAACGCCCATGGGTTTGTTAGCTGGAATACACGAAAGCATCGCTGTCAAACCTCCTACGTTCCTCAATAAAGGCAATGGGGTAAGAACTGCCTCCTTCAAAAATTCCTCGTAATTTGGATCTCGTGCTGCTTTTATTCATATTCAAGTGACTGTGAGATAGTGCCCTTGAAATTGACCTGAAATGAATTCGAAATTTCCTTTAAACCCACTCAGAGTGGTCAATACTGGCTGATCTGTATTTTTCAGTGGCTTGGGAATACGTACTTGTCCTTGAAACCGTTTATCAATCAGAAGTTGCTACGTAAATATAATAGGATAACTTAGTGGTACATAATGTGTCATTGATATAATATAGGTTCTTATTCAAACTGTAGACAACAACTTTGGGGTCAGAATGACCCCAAAACGAATTTGTATCAAAAACTCTTTCTTGAAAAAAAAAAAGGCGTATACGTGTACCGTCTCCTCTTTATGTTCTAAAATAGTAGTATTATTTGGTTATCAAGGATTTGTTGATTGCATATTTTCAATTCTTTCAGGTTGGTTGTGAGCCGTCTCACAAAGCACACAATCATGTGAAAAAACCAACTTTTGGAACTCAAGATGATATTCGTTTTCACCTCGAGCATAAAGGAAATTCGACGTCTCAGTAAGTAAAACCCTGTTCGTTCAACATCTTGCCTGCATTATACCGTGGAAACTTCCTTATACCGTAATATTACCCTTCACATGCACTGCCCCTTCCTCTGGCGTAACAAGAGACAGAAAAATAGTCGTGAGCTGGAGAAGGGTCGTTTTTCGATTTACGTAGATAATCCCCTTTGACTTACTAATGCTATGTTTGATTTCATCGTCAACCTATGAAAAGTATGCATTAAACCCATTCGCTATCTCCAGGTCATCTTCACCTACCTTTTGCGATAAAAGTACGTTGAACTGAATCAAATGCCTTTCTTATATATATAAAGGAACCAATCACATGATAGCCCTCATTCACACGTACCTACACCAACATGTTTCTTCACTACGACATAGGCTGAAATCTCGATGATAACACTGATTTGTAGGTGCATAAAACCCTGGAGGATATACTTTGTAAACACTGAGAACCCTTAGGAAAAACAAGTAATTAATTACCTCATTGCCTAATTGCATAATTGCCTAATTGCCACATTAGAAAAGTTTATAACAACCCTTGGAAGGAAGGTTAGGATCACGTGATTTTTTTCCACGGCTCAAGTAGATAGTTGAGAGACCGCTAGAGTGCAGAGCAAGCCCAAAACATGAATTGGTGAATTTTGCGGGCTCTGGAACATAGTGCACCCTGGAGGGTGCATTGGGAACAGGAGGGATATACTAGCTAATTGATATAGTTCACCATTATTTAAGCAAGCACTCCATAGTTCAAACATCACCTATTAGGGAAAATGCTTTCAAACAATATATTTATTGTGTTCACTGTTTATAGTAAAAGGAAGAAGAATTTGATCCTCGGGAAGAACATGACACAGAAAACAGCACTTTCTACTTCCAAAGTCACTCCTGTCACAGAATCTGCTTTCTTCCGTCTAGATATGCATCCCGATTTGACAGGACCTGTTGAACATCTCGGTAACTAAACTTTAAAGTAATACCATATAAGTTACTATAAATAATTTATTTATAAATTTTGGTATCTACTTGTCTGTTAAGGTCTTGAAATTGAACCGGATGATAATGAAACTGTAACGGATTTCCGACAGCATTTCACTGAAGAAATGTTAGTATCTAATGGAGTCAACTACACAATGCTCGAAGAAGCCGATTTGAGATGTGGTGGTTTCATTGTTGCTACCAACTTGACTTACGATACGTTGAAGGAGTTGGCCTCTGACTGTATGCTACAGGTGTGCCAGTTCAGGTAGGTGGAGTTCGTTTTTTGAGTGCATTTTAAGTCATGAAACTCGGCCCCTTCCCATTTCGTTTTGAGCCATACAGCTAAGTACCATGATTCAAAGAGCGTAATACGCTATACTATACTATACGTAAACTATACTTGCAGGTTGTGCCTTGTGACATGGATTGTACCTTCCTTTCCTTCGGGGCCTCTTTGTTGAAATAGGTTTATAATCAAATTTACTGTCACCTTGTACTATGAGTTGACGTATGCGAAATGTCGTTATCCTGCGATCTAACCAAATCCTCAAAGGGAGCGATTTGCAAACGTGGTCATGACTAACGAGCTGTTACTTCTAGGGAACTTCAAGGTTGCATTACCGATTGGTCCGAATTCACCAATTCAAGTTTAATTTGAAAACTTGGGACTGATTTTTGGTGGGTTTAAAGAGGTGGAAACGAAGGTTGACTATTTTAACCCCGGGTATCTGATGAACTGAAGCCAGATTTTGAAGATGAATTCAAAATATTAGTCGAGGAAGCTTTAACGATGATAACTATTAAATCTCTGTCAAATGTTAGTTTCTGTAGGGAGGAGAGAACTTGCAGAGAAGCTGGAAAGTAGCAACTTGGAGGGGAAGGAGTAATCTGACAGTGGAAAATCTTAGCAGCGCCATTTGCTGTACAGATTAGGCGTGGCTAATACGGTTATTTCTTGGTAATAGTTTATCGAGTAATAAGCGCTGAAATCGCCGGTAACCTATTACCAGACGGTCGCTGTTACTCAAAACTAACTCAATACCCACTCAAATAACTTGTCGACAGTTATGATCTCACACCTTTCACGCATTCGTTTTCCGTAACCTATTACCTGAAATAGTCCCAGCCCACCTATTATCACGGAATCCCGAATGGCTGGCGACAAAGAGGCCCTCAAAGGCCTTTCCCCCAAGTTCTCAAAACCGTTATTCTAGTAATAGGGGTTTTCTAGTAATAGGCTATCTGGTATTAGGTTACTGAACAGTAGTAGGTTATTTGAAGCGTTTACGTTGAATATTCCCCATCCCTAGTACAGATGGCGTTCGTTAACGGTTTATGAATTTCACAAAATAGTTCGGAATCAGTTCGTTGTTGCAGATCCCATGTCACCTACCATTAGAAAATATCCTCATCAAATGGAATTGAATTTTTTTCATTTTCCGTTTTTCGTTGTTTTGTTAGTATTTTCAGAGTAATGATTGTTTATTGATTTGATCAATATAATGTATGTAATATTATTTTAGAGAAGGTGGCCCGGATATATGTCCACCTGATTACAAGGAATCAGCTCCTCATGTATTCTGGATTTACTTCGGGTTGAGGTTTCTTGGAACGACCATGCTATCAGCCTCCGTGACCGTGATGGATCCTATTGCACTGACCATGGTTCAACAGTATGGCGGGGAGTTCGGGAGAGAACGACTGTTTTCTACTATCGGCATGGCGATTTTTTCCCCTCTGTCAGGAATCTTGATCGACTACAGTAGCCGAAAACTAGGTAAGGAACATCAGCATTCGCCTCCAACCCAATGGTTTGTTTAATAGTGAGTAGATGTTTGTAAAAATAAATCAGCTTTGGCACTGTTTCAACGTGCTTCTCGCTGGAAATACAATCGCTGAGGTTCTTGTTAGTGGTCGGAGAGGGTCTGGAAAACATCTTGCAGAAATTAAAGTTACAGTACCGGAATCTTGATCTTTCCGTAGCGGTACCCGTATATACGTGCTCACTGTGTGACCTCTGTTCGAATCTATACGATTTTGTGTTTCCCGCCAATTTGACTCCCAGGCTATCTCATGATGTCTGATATAACCAATACCGACCATAAAATTCGTCTGCTGTATAAAATAAATGTTTTGGGAGTCCCAAATTGGGACGTGTAGAACAGATCATGAATAGCTGTAAACTTCGTTGCCAGAATGCTCATTCATTATTTTGTTTTGACCCTATGTAACATTTTAAATGGACAGATGTGGACGTTTTGCATGAATTTATCACTGGATGTTTTTACTGGGCTCTTGGTAACATAATGAACTATGCGTGTGTAAAAATTAATCAGTATTCTGTGTTCTGTTGAATCACAACCTATATTACAATACAAAGCATACATTCAAGAAATCCTTAATTACCTTCGGCTAGAATTTCAGTATAATGTGATTGATAAATGTGACAAGACCATGGAACTTGAAACCGTATCGACGTTAAAAATGTACTATATTATAGTATATTATTACATATTATGTATAGATTTTAGATATTTTATTAGATATTATGTATAGATTTTTAGGACATGTTGAATCAGTGAGTCCATATTGACCAGTCTTGTGAAAATCATTAGATGTCCGGCATGTTTGGACAGACACAGACTCACGATTCTTTAGATATTAGAGGTGAGAAGCGGAGGTGCGGTGCTGGCGAGGTGGGAGGTACGTCATATCGACGCCTTTTCTATGTAAATAAATGGTCAAATTTACACATATGAGGCGGGCGCGACGATATTAGTCTTTTTTTCTAGTCTGTCCTCAGCCAAGGCCAGAATTTGAGACATCCTTTAAAAGTTCTGGAACCTTTCTGGCTACATATTCAGCTCTCTCATGGCGTGAAACATCCCATTCCTGGATTTTTTAACCACAAAGGATGAACCCAAAACTTTCTTTGAGTGTTAAATGTCGAGGACGTCCTCATCACTCTCGTCGTCAGCCAACATTTTGCACCAAAGCACATGAACTACTGCCCAAACCTATACGCCGTTCCAACGACGCACCTTCACCTCTTATCTGTGTATCAAACTCCCCGGTACGACGATGTACCTCCCACCTCGCCTGTACCGCACCACCGCTTGTCACCTCTTATGTGTGCATTGGACCTTAGCCTCCCTGCATCTCTCGCTAGTCCAAGTTAGACTATTCTGGTTAGTTTCTCGTAGGAAATAGGTTAACATTTTTGACATGACACTGGTCGAAAATCTCATGTTAGCCTACCAGTTTTATATTCTTCAATTATTTTCATAGTATTTAGTAGGTAGTTATTTAGGATGATTGGGAGCCGTGATACACAAACCCATTAACAGGCGCATAAACAAAATTCCAGATAATGGTATCAACCGGCGTGTTCAGAAAGTAAGTGTACTCAATTTTTCACAATGTCGTCAGTCAAAATCGACGGTCCCCCACTCCTCAGATCGTCATGTACATTTGTACGGCCGTTTTTAAACTCCCTACACCACTTGTACATACTGGTGCGATTCTTGTTTTAAAGGTTAGGAGTAAAGCTATACGGCAGTGTGGTCAACATAGTAAAAAAATATTCCCTACGGTCTTGAGAGGCTCAGTACACTTACTCTTGGGACACGCCTCTTACCATAAAAACATGCATAGGGCTTTATATTATAATCAATTTATTTGCAGATTGAATTTAGATTTTATTTATCGTGATTTAGAAGGAATATCATTTTTGGGAGAAGACGAAATCTTTCAGTTTAAATTGACTTCTAAGATGTTTGAAAATTCTTCTGTTTCAGGTTACACCGACTATTCTGCAGCATTTTACACTTACAGCGCTTTGATGGCGATTTCATCTCTTTCCGTACTGTTCATGCCAATCGGAGCTAAACTACCGGCCGACAATCTTATGCGAGACATGATCAAATTGTTGAAGCTACCTCACGTCATTATGTTTATTTTCTACCAGTTCTTACTTGGGAACTGCTGGGGTTTCATCGAATCTTACTTGTTCTTATATTTGAAAGAACTAGGAGCGTCTAACTATTTATTAGGTTAGTCTTGACATCTGAGATGTTCCTTCACTAACTTAAATACTTACGGGTACAAGTCCCGGATCCACCCTCTGATAGCTTATCTTTATCAACTACTGTCTCATGAACATACTTCTCTTACCCTGGCAGCTTATTCCACTTGTCATGAGAGCTTCCTCCAACTTCTCTACCTCTTCAATAATTGAACCTGTCCTTGATCCTTGCATTGCTCTGGAATCTCAATTCATCCACCTGATCAGCACACAGCACTTATTTATGACCAAACTGCCTGTCCAATGACAAATAATTGATTCAATAATTGATTCTTTTATTATTGTTGAAATAGGAACTTCCTCAAATAAGCATATTGATGTCAACTCCGTATCATGAAATAATTGATGTTCACGCCAATCAATACCTGCACACTGTCGATAAGAACATGAAGACAGCACTTGAATTATGAGTCGATTTAGAGCAATTGAATTTGGAAATTTAAACTCCGTAATTTCAATTGTGTAGTTAATGAGTAGATGGTTTAATATTATTTTAATAGTCAATGCTTGTTTCCAGGGATAACTGTTTCAGTGGGTACCCTCAGCAGCATACCATTCTTGTACGGAGCTGAAAAGCTTACTACGAAATTCGGCCACGTCAATCTGATCGTCATTGCCTTTTTTGCTCACGCTCTTCGACTTATGGGCTACTCCTACATTGAGTTAGTTTATTATTTAAAATATTACCATGTATTTGTTGGCTCGTTATCTTCGATATAATCAGATCTGTTTGAAATGAAATTCCTTTTTTTTTTGCACATCCCCACCAATTATTTCGTGGGGTTATGGCCCTCACAATGATCAGTGATCTAGATGTAAGGGTGATCTGTACAGGAGATAATAAACATTCGTAGACAAATTTGCAGCGTTTTTCTATATTGTACTCTGTTTCAGTATGATAACCTGATGTTATTGGTAGAGAAACTTCATCATAGTTGGTTTGAAATTGTTTGACTTCTAGTGGCTTCTACCTTGGCATTGAGTTGTACAACACAGCGTAGCTCCTACTTACATTACTCCTACTTACTGTCATTACTCATTTTCAGCGAGGCGTGGTGGTGTTTCCCTTTTGAAGCCATCGAATCCGTTTCCGTTCATCTCTTATGGGTAGCTGCTGCCACCTATTGTGCTGTAATAGCTCCTAAAAATCTACTAGCTACGCTGATTGGTGTACTTGGAATGGCTCACTTTAGCTTGGGTATGATTCTTCAATTTCTACAACATTCAAAATTTGGAACAATGAAGCCCATTTTTCATACCTTATTGACCATACAGAACATGAATTGAACCATTAAGATAACTAAGTTCTAGCTTTTTCAGGTGGCAAAATACATTCAATGTGTCCACAATCCTTTGAAATTCACCTACCTACCTCGTGTCCAGGTGTTCCCTCATAAGTTTAATAACCATTAGGCGGCAAGTTTCGTCTCTGCATTTGTACGCGTGGCATCCAATCGTGTTAAACCACGTTATGTTCAATTATCATTCAGCCCAATCTTAAATAAAGACCTGTCGATCAAAATGGCGTGGGAGATTGTGTATCGGACCTGATCGAAGTTTTATCACTGGGTTGTGGTTTATTTTAGTTGTTTATTAACATAACTAGGGGCTTAAGTCCAGAACATGCCGATGACCCAAAAATCCCTGCAACCCGCTTTTGATGTATTGTTATTTTGGTTGTGTATTTAAAATCTCACTAAGTATAGTGTATCTTGTATAAACTGTGGCTTACACAATTCTTGCAATTATGTTCACTTATTAGGAGAGTGAACCCCTTCGTTTAGCGGATGTACAATTTTGAGTGTACCTACTGTGGAATACTTCATTATCAGAAGTCATGAATAGATATCCGTCACTGCTGGAACACTAGTAGTACATAAAAGTTTGGATTATTTTTTTAATTTTTCTAAAATGGAGAAATAATATTGAAGAATTATTGTTATTTTCTTGACAAATGATGAAATTTGTTTAGGATAATGATATTGATATATCGAGTTTATTCTTTTAGGAAGAGGAAGTGGGAGTTTCTTCGGAGGTCTGCTGATTGGGACCGTTGGAACAAGGCAATCCTTCCGAGTTATGGGGCTGGTTGCAACCATAGGCGGACTCACCTACGGCCTCTTGCATTTCTTTTGGCTTCACAAGTACAACGAAGAACCTGAGCAGAGTAAAGGTTTGTCTTTAAGATCAAATTATCTGTACCGTATCATACATTATAGTTGCCAATAATTCTCCCAAACACCACAATGCCTGGTTTGCCTACTAACTACTCGATTCTACTAATTCTCTCGATGATCCAAATCGTTAAATTATGATTCTTCAACGGACAATATCTGTTGACGAGTCGAATCACGATTTGAACCGAGATCAACTCCTTCGTTTACGTTGGTGAAACCGTTTAAAGTTGGGGAACCCGAGCTAAAAGCAAAGTATTGGAATCTAATCGTACGAGAGTTATGATACCGAAAACTCGGAGACCTCCCTACTGATGAAACCTGAAACACAGTATCTTACGCACTAAGCGGGAAGAGTTTGGATGAGATGGATGGAAATGTATTTATTACCTGCTTACAGAATTGAAGTACCTGAGTACTTGAAGTACCTGAATTTTCTTTGTCATAATGTAAGTAACCAGTTCAATAATTTTGTGGCATTACATTCAGGCATGGTGGGTGAATCACCGGGTGGACGAGACAATTGACAAAAGTGAGCAATAACGCCAGGTCAACGTCTACGAGAGAGCGTATGGGCTAGGTGTTGCCTGCATATTACGTATAAATTACACTCTTAACAAACCCACATGAATTTGTACCCAGCAGTCGTGGTTTGAAGTTGACTACCTTCAACTCATAGGCTTATTCATATTTCTACAGATAACAGCGAATCGGATAAACTCAACGACAAGGACGACGAAGAGCGGAGGGATGCTGAAGCACTATCAGGAAGTTTGGAGCGGCTGAGCTTGATGATCAGATTCAACCATCGCGGATCTCTGGCTTCGTTGACTGGTAATAATTACAATTATTGTTAATTTACTACGCATATGTGTTTCAACTCCTTTCTACACTGATCTTTCTCTTTCCATTGTAGTGGAGGCTTGTGGGTATAGTAATATTTGCCTATATGTATAAGAGGAGACGCATGACTTGAGGAATTTTATTATGATTTGATTTGAGTGGTCAAAAGATCTCCACCTAATGACCACCTGATTTGATGTGGTGATCATAAGAGTCACTGGTATTTTAAACAATAATACCAAAATTCTTGGGTGTTTTCGGAAATAGGAATTGATCGTTGTAATATCAAGTGCTAAGAACTAAAGTACATCAACGGAGACACTGGAGACACCGATACTAGAACCGTATTTAATACGGTATTAAATTAATTTTTTTATTTTTTTAACGCATGTTACATTATTCAAAAAATATTTTCAGTTTTCCGAAATTAGGATGGAAGACTTCAAATTCGTACTACTCTTACCGGTGCTATTCCTGCCATCAGTAGTGCGAGTCGTGGCACTGAACATTACGCTTATTTCTAAGGTATTTTGGGTAAAACCTCTACATTTCAAGGCGTATGACCCAAAAATGCGTGTTTTGTGGTACCCTCAAAATATCGACTATTACAAGGCTCATTTGAAGTCTCCTTTTTTCTCTAAAACGACACGTAGTGTGACAATATTTTTACAATTTTATCTGATGAAATGGGAGGTGTGTACACGTACATTCTCTCATAATTTAAAAATGCATGCGTAATGGTGCACCGCTAGCAAACCTATTTGCGGTTGTAAGGGAACATCACAGCTATAAAATTTAAAAACAACCGGGTTTTATGTCAAATGTGTACTAGTTTTATAATAAATGTCGATTTTTTTCCCATGCAACACCTCATTTTAGTGGTTTTCCAACGCTGAACACGTTGGTGAAGTCCAAATTGCGATATCTCATTCAGAGCAGGTGAACCGGAAGAGCATCTCAAGTAACAACCACGTTTTTCCCTTTCTTCAAAAATGTGGAAAAAATGGTGGGAGTTTCGTGTATTTTTTAAAATAATTCGAAGGAATGGTGGATTTGTTGGCTCTCGATTTGTCTGTTTTTTTTTTTTTTGCGATTTCCCTACTAATCAGCGACCCCAAAAACCCCTTAGTCCAAATTTTTAGGCAACTCTGTAGTTTCAACATTAATTTTCCTACTGCGCATCTGAGCATTAAATCTGATTACAGATCCGTTATTGGCAACCCTCAAACCCCCCAGGCAACATTTTCAGATCAATTTATTGACTTTTGAATTTATCAATTTATGAATTTTGGCCAGGTTTTTGGATTTGGCGCGACTGTGGGTCGCCAAAAATATACTGGCTTGTATCGTAGCCATTATACAGACACTGATTACAGACCGGTCCTTAGGTTATCCAGTGGGTGGGGCGGAGATTCAATGCCTTACCTTTGTCTTGTTCCACTGATTGTGTGGTACCACTGTCGACCTGTATTGGGCCAATAAGTGACCTCACACTCCAATTCAACTGAAAACCCCTACCAACAAATTAATATTTGACATAAATTTAGATGTTTGCATCCCCAAATAATCAATAATGCCCAATAATCAACGAGTCATTTCAGCAAAAGTGTGTTCAAGGTAAGTGCAAAAATTAAAAACTACTGAGCAGAAATGGAATAAATTGGCGTCAAATCAATCATATTCAGTATTTTAATGCTTTTCAATGTTAAATATGCAAATAATTATTCTAAATTCACTTTTTGCATACAGGTTATGTCGTCATACCAATGCCAACATGATTATCTCTGATGTGGGGTTACCTACCTCCAGTGCTCCACTAGTGCTCCACCCATTTTCTGTGAGAACGATCGTTCTGTGCGGTTCCCACGATTTATCAGGTACGGTTTTTTCATGATTATTTTTTTGCATACATTATCAGTCAGCTTCTTTCGTCACTTGAAACTCTCTCACGCCTTTCTGGTCTTTCAGACAACAATACAACCAATGGCTGCTCCAATTCGCGCTTATCGGTCACGGGGAAGTCACCCTCAACTTGCCGACCAGCATCAAATTTATTCTCACAAAGTCTTCATCGGAGGATTGCCTGCTCGGGTGACTCTCAATAATTTAATCTTCTCATTCTCGCGGATCGGTACCGTCAAAGAAATCACTTGGCCTAACCCCTCTAAACAAGCCACTCAAGATAACGGCCCTCGTCAAGGATATGCTTTTGTAGTCTTTGAAACAGCCAGGGATGTGAATTCATTGCTCGGAAACGCTACTTTCTCCGAGGGGAGGATGATGGTCGACATCCTCAATGATTCAAATGAGATCCACCCAGCTGAAATCAAGCTGTGGAAGCACGCTGATAGTTTTTTCGAAAACGAATTGAAAGGGTACGGCTACCCCATAGATCTTTTCATTGGAGGAATCAGGTCAGGAGTGACTTGCAATCAAATCGCTGATGCGCTGAAAAGCCGATTCGGTACCGTGGCTTACATGAAATTGGACACTTGTGCCTACCGCTATCCTATTGGCACTGGAAAAATCCGATTTTGCGACGAAAGCAGTTTTGAGAAAGCTCTTGTACTAAACAAGCTCACCATCGCTGGGAAGTCTTGCGAGATCAAACCTTTCAATTCGCGAGACGGTGTGAAATGTTCGTGCCATTCCCCTGGCAAGGAGTTTTGCGTGTACTGCAAAGCGTTTCTCTGCTGTGCCTGCTACGACAGAGAACACCAACAGCATGATTTCCGTTTCAAACAATTCATCAAAAATTGCTACATGCGCGAGTACAAACCGCAACGTTTCAGAGATGGAACAGTATTTTCATCGACGTCTAGCGTTGATGACGTGGAGGAGTGGGAATGATCACCCTTCGACTCGTTCATCAAGGGAGCTGGTTAGCGTATGTACTTATTCAACTATCGTTCATATAAAATCGAAGTTTGACATAATATTATCTTGACAAAAGGTTAAATTACGAACATTCCCTAGTTAGTGAGGTTTGTTAAAATGACCAATCAAAGTCAATCAGAAAAAATTATTTTTTTCACAATATTTTGAGTGTTGAGCCTTTTTAGAATGCCACAAGAATGTCAAAATTGTAGACACCACTAATAATTCAACTATTTCCTTCTCGATTTCGTTCACTTACTTCTTACAGTGTTTCCCAAACCTTAGAAACTGTTTTTATTTGATCATATGCGTTTCATGTCATGAAAATTCATAATATTGAATCTCCTGTCTCCTCGCGACATAAGAAACTTGGGACTGTATTTCAGTTATAAATGCCACCAAGTATGTAATGCAACAAATATTCAATTATAAAATTGAATACGAGGATAATCGGTCTATTTCAATAAGATACTGTCTTAGCTTTTTTTAGTTCTTAGCTACTTAGAATTCAACACAGTAGATGAAGTAATATTCCAATTCTTTCTTGAACATCAATGTTAGTATACTCTCTCTACAAAACTTGGATATAGAAGATCTACGATATTTCAAGATATAGGGTAAAGACCCTATCTCCGTGTACCTTGTCGCCGTTTTTTATTTTATATTTTTTCCTGAGGCTGATTAAGGTCCGATTTCTTTGTTTTTGATCTGTATCCACACAATTCCCAATTTTTTAAATAGTTTAATCAGCATCTTCCTGGATGCTGCACTAATTATTCACGACCAATCCAAACTGGCTCAAGGTAATAAATGGATTGTACCTGGAGCCGCCGATGATTGTACCTGGAGCCACCCTCTTTGAAGGCTTCAGAGAGACAATTTGTGCCAAATTCAGGTAGTAAGGGGTGATAAATGAATAATAACCAAGTATTTAAAACACCTTTTTATTATGAAACAATATTTTGTGACATCTTCTAAGTCACTTTGGAGAAACACTTTATGCTAAAATTGCACCTTCAAACACCCACTTTTGTTCCCGCTTTTACTTCGAGGCATCTAAAACTATCCACAAAACACTATTTTTAGAGCGTAAGAGCATAATTTCTGTGACACTAATTCATAATTTCATGCCAAGGAGGTGGCTCAAGGACACGTAGAAAGTGGGACAACGTACACGTCCTTTTCCCAAAGAGAAAAAAAAAAAAAAAAAATGTTACCAAAGCCATGGACCGCGAGTTAAACCATATCTCGTCCATCTCGCGATTAAATAAGATCTTTGACTTGAAATTTAGCGATGGCTGGAATAATAATTCGACTTACTTTTAACGGAATATCTGAAAATCCACAATTTGGAAAATGACACCACAAGGGGGCGAAAACGAAGAACCCTCGCTAGTGATCTCAGCATAGTTGATGTTGTTTGTCAACTTCATTGCTTAAATCGATTCTACCGTAACTTGGTTTGATTTCCAAGGGTGGCTCCAGGTAAAAAAAAAAAAAAAAAAAATGCGCAAGGTACACGACTTTACCCTACTGCCTTTTTGGTTTATGATTTTATCATTTTATCATGGAGAAAATCAGGCGTGAGCGTTCTCCCATTGAAATTTGAGTTCCCTATTCCTTATCCTTAGTCAGCAATAATTATTCTTTCGGTTTCTTCAAGTATCAATGCACCTGTTATTTTAAACCAGCAATCATACTCATGTTTCAATTTTTATCATGTTAAATCGGTTTTATCATTTAATAATGATTAACAGGACGTTATCAACTCTGAATTCAATTGAGTCCATTTTCTATCTAGATATGTTTACATTTAGTCCTAATTAAATTTTCTGTAGAGTCGAAAACCATTTTTTTTTTAAATGCAGTTTTACCTACACGTTTCTTGTTTTTATTACCTATACAGGGTGTATCGCAAGTACATGACAATACGCAAGATGAAGAAATTAGATAAAAAATGTAGTTAAACGCCGCCAAACGCATGTTTCTATCTCATTCCGTCCCACAGAATCTGTTATATCTGATATGCCCTTTCAAAGGTTATTTCGAGAAAACCGAGTTTTTCATTGGAAACTTGAGTATTGTCATCTACTTGCGATACACCCTGTATAATCTCTCTGTTATAAATTTTAACCATTTTTTAACAAAATTATAACAATTTTGCAAATATTTCATCTATGAAGTGATTCTTGTTGTAATTCTGTGTAATTGTTCGTATATTGCAAATAAAGTGTTCTATTCTCTTTATGTGCGTTGTCTATTCCCTTGTACACTTATTTTTATGTGCCTACTTGAAAATTTACAAGTAATCGCTGTTGAGTATTTTCTTCGGAAATCCACTAAAACCACTGAATAGCGGTCTGATCTTGAAATAAACTCTCGCCTACCACTTTCTCCTGAGGGTAATAAATTACTTGGCAAACAAAAGGGTTTCTTTGGCATAGATCTCGAGCGGTCACGTATAAAGTCCCTTTTTCCCTCACGATCTTGCCGCCTCCCCGGCCCGAGATAACGTGATGGTTGCCGTTGGGAAGGTTCTTGGTCAGGATGAGACGGGTCTCTTGGAAAGGGAGAGGATGAACTCAAAGGGGGGTGAAAGAACAGGGTAAAAGGACCGGCATATCAACGAGAGGGACTTGGCATGTGAGAGAAACTGCCGACGTGAGCTGGCCTCCAGTGTTTGGGAAATAAATACCGGCCCTAGGGGATGGTAAGTAGGCCACTAGCGCATCTCCCTTTGCTTTATAGAAAAACAATTTTCAATTTGATTGATCTACTTCCTGCCATGCAGAAATTTTTTTTAAAAAAAGTCGTTTCATGTTTGCTTGCTAAAACTTGATACAACGCTAGGGTTTTCCGCAGCTTCAGTTTAAAGTATTCCACCCAGTCATCAAACCAAGAATGCAACAAAACTCTCCTCATTTCCAATATCTCTAGTCAAATCATGCAAACATCTTGAAGACAAAAATTATGTTGGATCTATTATAATTTGTTTATTCAATAGAACCAACTGTACCTGTGCTAGATCCACCCAACTGATTGGCTTCACTAAGATTCTCCCCAACGATCTCTGCAGCAAACTGGTGGATCCATCAAAGGTTGTTAACATGATCTTAGATTTCCACAAGAAAGCTGTAACCATCCAAAGCTGATCCAATGATCCAGAGGAGAATCTTTGTTAAGCCAATCAGGATGGGTGGAACTAACACAGGTAGGTACTGTTAGATCTATTAACCAATCAAAACATTATTAATATTATTATGTAGACATAGACAGAAATGATGTTTGATCATGCTTTGTACTATGCGTGTCGATATAATATTATTACGTGTCTACATAATAATATTATGTAGACACGTAATACATATTATAATACATTATAATATATTATACTACATATTATAATACATATTATGTAGACTATAATACATAATATTAGTTGTTGTCACTTCGGATAGTGGTTGACCTTGGCCGAGATAAAAAACATTCCCAGTGTTGTCATGTCACAAATGATGTGTGTGTGTGCTTTTATCTTCGTTTGTTGCCTTCGACAAATTGTCACGGTAGGCATTGTCAGTTGCGGACAGTGTTGCCAGATTGGGCTACTTTTCGCCAATTGGGCTACAAAGGTTTTAATCCCAAGTTTTGGGCTACTTTCGCAAAAACGATCGAATTGGCGAGGATATGTGTAGGACGCTAGGTAAAGATATTATGTTAGTGGGTTGAATTAAATTAGTGACTATAGATTTGTTTGATGAGCCAGTTCTGAACGGTCCCGAACCGACCACGCCCCTTAGTGGCCGTTTATAGAGCGCTAGAACTGGTTCAGGATTTTCCGCTGGCTGTTTGTAGAGACAGTCCAGAACCGTTCTGAACTGGTTCTGACAGTTCTAGATTTTTCTTAGGACTGTCGATCCCGCACCTGTGCACTGAATTATAATAGGCTCCGCCCACCTCCACATTTTCACGCTTCATTCCTTGAATAATTTTTTTAAAACTCTGCAAATTCTTGACACAACGGTTTATTATCTTCTTTGAGCAAATCACCCTAATGTAATTAACGAAATGACGAAACTGTAGCTCATCATCCAAATTTAATTAAAAAAAAGGTATTGTTTAAACAATTTTACAGACAAGAAACCGAGTGAATATTGCATTGTAATCCTCAACCCATGTTTAAAATTTCAAGACTCTAGCTCTTCGTCCGAAGTGAATTTATTTAAACGAATAAGTATTGTTTAAACAATTTTAGAGACAAGAAACTGATTGAATATTGCCTTGCCATCCAGTCCCTATCCGTGCTTAAAATTCCAATCATAGTGGTGTTTTACCATGCCCAAGGATGATCCTATTGGATGTCGGGAACAGTGTAGCTGATCCTTCCAAATTCCGGTACCATGGTCGAGCAGTTGGGTCTGGCAAAATGTACCTAGTCCAGTGTCCTCTGACAATTGTATTGCGCTCATGTTCTGCTTTCCAGCCTGAGTGTCTTTCAATTTTCATGCAATGACAGCGTCCACGGAGTGTATGCTGCTATACATTGAAATTTGGCCATGGTGAGCGTACACTTTGGCAGCAGTATCCGCTCGATCATTACCTGTCAAACTCACAAATGAACTTTCTGTAAGGGTCGTGTTTCTAAGCAACAACAATTGGAAATTTTTACTCAATTCGTTTGAGTCCACATCCACCCAGTGATACTGGTTTTTGTTTCTTCGCATATTTTCTTGCTATCCCAAATACTGGTATCCATAACACCGTTGGTTTCTCTTCAATATTCTTCATCATCTCACAGCAGCATAGAAAATTGACTAGGAAAATATGTTTCGGTTAAGGATACTTTTGGTTTGAAGAACGTCCATCCTAACTATAATTATTACTTTGGCCCAGCATTTTAGGTTGATACTTTTCTCGTGTGGCCAAGTCAGCAATGCAGTTCAGGACCTATTGAGTTGTCAAACCTTTGTTACTCATGTAGAGGCAAATTCTAGTGCATTCAATTCTATCAATATTCGTAGGATGTCGCAGGTCATGGATACACAGATGCTGCAAACATCGATGGGAATTAGTTCAGGTCTTATGGTGAGAGGCGGCCGTCAAGAGAGGATAGGGGGCAAGCAATCAACCAAGACAGTTTCTCGCATTAACGGGATTATCCCACACAAGCTGTCTCTCCTTCCATTAGCGCCTCCATTCAGTTCATTGAGTTTCCTTAATGAGAGTGCGATCCCGTTTGAAGAGTCAATTCACCCGTTTTATCAACTTCCCCTATACAGATCCTTGTCCTTTGATAGAATGATAGGAAATTTAATACACTGACACATGAAACTCAACAGCTCCAGGGGCCAAGTCTATTTTTCTTGTGTATACAATCGTGGGTCTTATTTTAGTAATGCACCTAATGTTTTTTCGACACTCATTTTTATACTAGTAGTAGGTAATACAGATTAGCAGAAAAGATACAGGAAATATGATGAAAACTGTCATGAAATAAATATATATCTGTAGGTTCCTTGTGAGTATCCATGTCCATCAAGAAGAAACCATAAATTCCACATCGTCCCCCATTCTCCCTCACTCCTTGTTATGGGAATCAGCGTCCTGTTTCTATATTAGGGAGAGACTAACCGAGATCAAATGGGACCAACCGATGAAACAAACTAAATCATGGTCCAGGCATGTTCTTATGCTATCAAGTAGAAGATCAAGGTAAATTCACCAGGCCACTCAGGGTACACCTCCTACATGACATAAATTCACGAGGGACACGACCATTAGACTATTCTACCATTAGCTGAACACCTAGAGGGGTCTTTTACTGGTTGTATCGAATATTTTTAGGACACCCACCTTTGGTATCGATAATTTCGACTAAGTAGGAGTACTCATTGGTCTCAGGAAAAAAATTATCATCCTTGAAGTGACAAAATAATTAGTATTGATAGCGAACGTATTAAGTATAAATACTCATCAATACGTATTTTTATTAATTTTCTCGGACGTAAGGTAGTCTGACGTAAAGCCTCAACCTAAAATTGCCATTTACTTCACTTACTTTTCTATTGATTGGACGCAGTGTAGGTAGCTGTACTGATGAAGGAAAGTACTACTGGGCAGGGGCTTAGCGTCAGGAAGCGGCGTTTCCCCACAAGAAATGAAGAATGTAGGTAGAAGTTGAATGATGGAAAAATTTATTGAGGATAACAAAATATTTAATCAACTCTAAAACATTAAATTCAAAATTTGAATCGCCCGCTCATTATGCCACAGTTAACTACAGCTACTTACCCTTGCTGGTTGCTTTGAATCACTAATCTAATGGCTATGACTGGCATGGCCAAAGCCAAGTCAAGAAGAAGAAGAATCACGAACCCCTAATTGCAGTGATCACCTTGAAGGGGAACCACAGGGGGACCGCAAGCTCATAGCGGGTGCCCATGACGTCATCCTATAGCTTGTGTGTATGTCTCCTGACTGTGTTACCATAGGTTGGGCCCCCACAGGAGGCTAGCGCTTCCACCTGTGATGTGCAGGTGTAGGTTTCCTATGATGGAACGAGGAGGATCGATAATATCCATTGAATCGGTATGGATCTACTTTCAGAAATCATTGTCATCCATTTGTAGGACACCTTTTTATTCTACGGATGTTGCTGTTATTTGATTGTTCTTAGTTTTTAGTTGTTCATTTAGTTTTTATGCTCCTAAAATGGATAGTTGCTGCATCAACTGTTCAAAAGTGCAGCGGTCGTTTAGTTTGCAAAATTTGAGCAAACAATTCCACAAATTATAGCCCGCCATTCAACCTTGCAGTGATTTGTAAGGAACGTAACTGTGAGTTTTAATGTTGAGAACTACCATAGATACCAATGGTTATCAGGTGTAGTTCAACAAACCTTTTATTTTGTTTCCCATGCATTTTGGGATACCAATGGTTATCAGAAGTGGCTATTCTAGTATTACAAACGTGTGAAAAGCTGCTAAAAAACACCAGGGTAGCAATTGTCACATAGTTTCGCTTTATTAAAATTCGGGAACAGCCCTCGTATTAATCTTTTTTTGGATGTGCAACAAACCGCGGCTTGGCTTGTTGACTGCATTCTTTTCTTGGCTAAACAGGAGCTGCCGTTTAGCATGACGAGTCATCCACTTCTCATAATAATGGGAATTACCTCGAGTTATTAAATTCCCTGAAAGATTACGACCAGCCATTGGAAGATCATTTGAAAACGGAAACGAGTTTATAAGTGCTATAATAAGCGATTTTATTACATCCAAAATGATTTTATAAGTGCTATAGCTAGAGTCATTCTAAGTGACATTAAATGTGATCTAGGGAAGGCATTGAGCGCGGTACCCCCATGTCCAGAGCCACGCTACGCTTCTGCTACTGGGATTGCCCCATTTTATTACTGATAGTTTTCCTTGTTGATACGACAAATGGGCCCCTTGGGTGCCAAGTGGTGTAAGTCCAATTTTTGCGAAATTGCGTTTTCAACAGTACTCGATCCAAGACTAGGCTTCATTGGTGGGTATTACGACTCAGGGAAGTGGGTGACTCCAGAGCTAGTTGTGAAAATTCGAAGAGCCACAGGTGCCAAGTGGTGTAAGTGCAGTACCTAACCAAGCAACCTTGGCCGGTTTCGTTTCATTCCCATTCTTATAAAAATGGAATTGGAAAAAAAAAAAAAAAAAACCGAATTTCAAACTATAAACTTGAAGAAAGCTCGACCAATCTTTCTTAGGTTCCTCTACCACACCTGTACTCCCAAGGCAGGACTGTCTCTGCCGCCAGAAAGACATGCAGGATTAAACTAAATTTTACTGCCTTTCATCCCAAACGAATATGAGTCATTTTTTTAAAACTTGCGAATTGCACGTGCCAAAGACTAAAAGTTGAGTTCCTACCTATATTCTCCATTTTAGTCTTTTAAGGCCCGTTCTATCAATCACCAGTTAGCATGAGTTACCTAGCAGTTAGCGCTACCACCTTTATCAATCCCCAGTTATCACCTAACTGCTAGGTAACTTGAGTCGACCCTCGGAGGGTCAGTTAACGCTTAACAGACTGTTAGTGGACAGGACTGTATTGTTGTTGTGGCTATGATGTGTGTCAGGTATTTTTATTTATGATGATTGCCGACTCCGATTATTCGTCAGACGAAGAAATATTTGCGGAATGCACTTTCAATGTTCACAAGTTTCTTTTTAAACCGCGATAACAGATCAAGAAATAAAAGAATGAAAAAAATTACCTTTTCAACGGTTTACTCTAAACTGCAGTTACCTCTCAATTTCGGAATGCAATCGGAATGGGAAAAAACACTGTGTTCAAAGTGCTCAAAATTTATAAAATAAAGAATATTCATGAGCTAGCCTAAGTGAACCATAGTTGAATTTACATTAATTAACTAAGTTTATTTTTTTCAAACTCGAAAATTGTCTAGTCCAATTTCTGAAATTTCAATTTTAGAGGTTACATCGCACAGCTGATGAGCAAAGCTACGAGAGCCGTCAATAGATAGGTTTTTACAACGACTGTAGAATTTCCAATGGACTTACAAACTTCAAATTGATATTCTGAAAATTTGAAGAATTGGACCAAGGGGGCCCAAATGTGAATGGCTATTCTAGTTATGCCTCACCAACCTCTTGACTAGTTTGATTAATCACTTGCAAATCAAGCGAGGAGTGAGCATATTCTTGGGTTAATGACTCGTAGAGTAGCTGTTGCGATGATTGAAGTTTCAGTGATATGCAGCCACTGTCAACCCTGTCGTGTAGTTCCCCAGTAACCAATTGTTATTCATTGTCTACACCCTCCCGCCAAACCGCAATCCTCCTCCAATAACAAGCCTGCCTCCTGTCGATATAGCGCGCTTCTGTTCAATCCACACGCCTGCTCTCGCTATGGACCCTGCAATTAACCGTGCCCCAACAGCCCATGACATGTAGGAAGAGGGTGACCAATCTGAACCCGATTAATTCATTTACGCCAAATCAATTATAATCAAGATTTCTGTAATCACAATCACTTACTCCCAGCGAATGGGGGACTAAAATCTGAGTTGAAAAGATTATGAATTCAGTCATTTTCTTAGGAATATTTTCTCAACTATTAAGTATTTTTTAAATCTTTGGGCCGAGGTATCACGATTTTAGAATTAACATTCATTTCATGCCCAACATTTGACTACAATCGTAATGGAAATACTAATGATATTGGTGGAATAAAAATTTCATGTGATTGCAGCCATTTTTAATTGGTCAAAAAGTACTTCTAAATTAGGTTTTCACGACTACGTAGTACCAAGATAAGCCAAATCTTTATATTGGTTTCTTTAAACAATATCTACTGTTAGTTTTATTCATACTGTGTCGTTGAATATTACTAGAATGAAGGATGATCTTCATGGATCGGATTTGAGTAGTTTTAGAGAATTTTCAAAGAGAAGGAAGCTACTGTTTTCGGTCCAAAATCTTTAAAAATCGAAAACTTTTCAAACCAAAATCCGTTCCAGACCATACTGAATTCACTGCAAAAAGACACCCAAAATCATATATAATATGGAATTATGGGTAATCTATTGGCTAAAACTATTGAAAACTAACTTGAATGGTCTTCACGGTTCATCTTCTCTAATCTGACAACGGAATGAGATATCGAAATTCTGACTTCACCATCGTGTTCAGTGTTAAAAAATCTATAAACTGAGGTGTCACTCGGCAGAAAAGAGATAAAATGTGTTTCTGCGAAAATTTGCTCTTATAGCCATGCTGCAAGACAGTGGATTATTTAAAAATATTCTGGTGGCAACTTGCTCATACGGCCTAAACTAAAACTTGGCAATTTCTTAACACAACGGTTTATTATCTTCTTTGTGCATCACCCTTCTGTCTAGATTAATAAATGACAGACTCATTATTATTATGAATTATCAGTAATTATTAATAATTATTATGAAGTGGTGTAAATTATTATTAATTGTTGTTAGTAATTAATAATAATAATAATGATTAAATCTTACGAATTATTATAAAATAAGAAAATTTTGCTATTATTTAATTCGATATCTGAAAATCATGTACTGTTCGAATCAGCTGGGCCAGTATGAACAATGTCCCGACAGGCTGCCGATGATTCACCCTCATGTTGATGACTTTTGATCTGCTCCAACGTTGTGCCCTCATTGTGAACGAACGGCTGGAATTCTATTTGAATGTGAACTAAAAACTATAAAAGTTTTCGAGTTATGAATTTTTCAATTTTTCAAAATTCATTTTGAACCTCTTTGCCTAGACCTAGGGCTATGAAAAGTTATTAGGATGGTCCAAACCCGTAAACCAAACTTCTCAATTTTAGCACAACGCTAACTGGGCAAAGTACCGCGGCGGATGGACGGATTTTTTTATTCGACTTTCTGAAACTACGTGTCTTGAAACGTGAAGCAGCAAATTTTGAGGGGGATAATTTTTTTGACGATCCCAATGGTTCATTATTGAAGGTAGTAAACCAAAATGCGATTTTATCATTTTAAAATGAGTCAATTTCGGAATTTTTAGGTTCAATTTTTGAATTCGTCAATTTGGGGAGCCCCTCAAGTTGGGAGCGGCTCAGCTACTTTCACAATTCAAGGCTTAGGATTACTTTTTGCAACCTTAATTTCTAGTAGGATAATTTTTGGACAGAGTTTGTTAAGGCGCCAATCAATGCGCAAATTACGTGTTTAGTAACGTTAAGTATGCATTTTGGAATCCAGAATTGATCCTTGTACTTCATAAAATTCCAGTGAACCCTTGCTTCCATACTTAGTGTATTCAAGTAAATTCGTTTTTCAATAAATTGTCTAAATTCATACTACTGTGAATTATGTTCAAGACTTGCAATCATTATTCTCAATTTTGCTGGTGCTCTGTGGACTTGAATGACATTCCGTAGATGAGGTAGAAGAAAGAGTCCGTTTTGGACCGAACTGAATCAACTTTTCGAACAAACACCGTAAAATGTCTCTTGACCCTGGTGTAATGGATTATTACGCCGGGGAGAGAGAGAACTCTCCTAAGAAAGGTGCGGCTATAATCTATCTAAATTACGTCTAATTTCTTTTACAGACACACGGACCGGGAGCAGAAGAAACAGCTCGAACGTTGAGATGGGAAAAGCCTTGTTGAAGTCGGCTCTGGAAACTAGTTACAAGAACTCCAGCCCTCAACTCAAACTGTCTTCTCTCCAGCTCACCAAGTCCTCGACTCCCAAGGTGGGTAATTGACGGCATTCTAAATTGCCTCGGAAGTTTCTGGTTGGCGGAGTTGGGAGGGAAGAGGTAGAAGGATTGTGACAGATGAAAGGAGGCGAGTGTAGGCCCTAGGAAGAAGGAATGGTGGAAAAGTAAACTTTTCCCGAAGGGTAAAGGAAGAAAACAAGGTCGAACCCGAGTTTTCCGATTCATTGGATATTTATGCATTTCTCGAAACTACGCTGAGTTCAGTGATTTGACACATTACTGTACAATAATCACTCACATAGTTATACAACTCAATTACTTTTACTGCTTACTATTTCACTATAATTCGGAAATTATTTTCGGTTGGTGTGTTGTAGAACATACAGCTTTCCCAATATATAATAATAGATTTCAAGTATCTACTCAGTGTTTGAAATTTGTCTCACAATCTAGAAACCGGTATTGATGAATACCTTTGGTATCCTTTAATGATCTTCTTTCTTGGAGCAGGTCAATGGAATTCGTGAATCTCAATCCATTTGATTCAGCTCATCTCCGCAGTAGATTCATCGTAAATATTCGTCTCTGAGGTTATAATTGGCGCTCATGCTAATTACCTTTGTTCGGCATAGACTTTGAGCCTTTTTAGGAAGAAAGCCATTCGATGTATGAGACTGGGATCTGTTTGAATTCATGAAAAGACAAGCAGGCTCATTAGGGTTTTTATTTATAAAGAGTTTTGATTTATTATGAATGAAGAATAAAAAACGCCGGGGTGGCCCCGTTGTTTTATTCAGTTCATTATTGGAGCTTCATAATTTGCAGGGAAAATGGAACCAATCCATTAAAGTCCGTATCTATAATTTTCGAATGGAAGATCGATTAAATTTGCATTTATAAGGAGTTAGGATCATAATAGTTTTGTAGTTAATAGTTTATACGGATAACTTGTACAATTAAACCCCTTAATTGAATTTTGTATGCTCAATAAATGAAAAATCGTCAGAATCAAGTATCAAGTTAACTATGTGTTAATATAAAAGTAATGTGTTATGATCCTGATGACTAGTGGAAGTATATGGATGCGTTGAATGACCAAATACTAGTCGTTGGTTGTGAAGGTCTTTATTACACGACGTTTCCGCCCAGGAACTGGGCCCTATTCATGTGGACATATGTTGAGCTAAAGTAAATGTCACATAGGGGATTTGAACAGGGGATAGTACACAGTAACCTACACAGTAACGAACGGTTACTGTGTACTATCCCCTGTTCAAATCCCCTATGTGACATTTACTTTAGCTCAACATATGTCCACATGAATAGGGCCCAGTTCCTGGGCGGAAAGGTCGTGTAATAAAGACCTTCACAACCAACGACTAGTATTTGGTCATTCAACGCATCCATATAAAAGTAATCATAACACAAAAAAATTGGTTCATTCTTTTGACGAGACCCGCCTATTCTTATGTATTTTTCGACGCTGAATCCGAATCTGCACCCAAAATATGGGGCAGCGATTAATTTGATAAGTACGCCGCTATAAAATTATCGCTCGCATTTATAGATAGTGAGGTATTGTGGGTTGTAAGGTATTGTGGGTTATCACTATACTGAGGCAAATGTCTAGGACTGATCACATCTAAGAATCAACCGCATTGGGCCGGAGCAGTTGCTTGGAGGGTCGTTTTGGTGGTTCGTTTAATTTTTAAGAATTCGTACCTACAATTACACTGGTCTACGAAAAAAAGGGACCTGAAAGTTGCCGGCCTCATTTTATCATGGATGGGTGTTTTCGAGGGTGCTGAATCCAAATCCATTGTCCGTTTTTTTCGGTTGGGCGATTTTTTCGACATTTTCATGATTTTTCACATATCCATGTCCATGCTTTCTGTAACTTGGTGAAAGTCAAACAGTAGAATTCGGACATGAGTCGTGGCTGCGGATTTAAGCTGGGTTCACATCCATCCGGTAGGCTGCGGCAATACGGATAGGGGAAGCTAGTGAAAAGCAGTGGAGGGGATGGAGGGGAATCGCGGCAGTTGGGAAGGTTCAACAGCTGTTTTCAACAGCGCCGCCATTTCCGTATGCGCAGTAGTGAACTGCGCAGATGCGGCTGCGGCAAATATCTAAAAAATCTGATGCGTACAGTACGCTTCAAAAGTGCTTCTCCGGTAAGAATGTTCCCCCTCCCCAGCTAACGTCCAACCAATCAGCTCCCCGAACGCACTCCCCGAACGCACTACCGGATGGATGTGAACCCAGCTTTACATCCGACTACCTTCCAGCGTCATGGATTTGATCATCTGTCCTCAGGCGGATCATTTCTGTCGACTTCCCAATGCCTCACCGCCCCAGGTTTGAAACGAGGGTGCTGGGATTTGAACAGACACCCTCATCAGCTATCCAAATGTCACCTACCGAGTGCGTGAGAGCTACCCAACTCGGCCTCGGACCCCTTTAGATACCTTAATTATGACTGATGGAATAGAGATATTTACCTTCATTCTGTAAAACGTAGCTTCGTACATTTGGTATGAGTACCAGGTGAGGGTTATCTAGTCGTATACAGAAAATGGACTATTGTGGAAGAATCCCCAAAGATTTTAGGTTTCTGTGACACCTCTTCATTGATTGACGAAACGAATGAAACTATCGAGATCCATTTAGAGTTTCTTTTCATTCAAATACTCCTTTGTACCGTCACTCCGGCTGAAACATTGGGGAACGAAATAAAAAGCTAAAGCTGCAAAGTTGTTATCAAAAGGGTCGAAAGGATGAAACGAGGAAGAGCAAAAGCGGAAAAAAGGCTTCTGGGAAGGTTACAGATCCCCCAACACGAAGCACGATGCCAATAAAAAATTCCAGTCATGCAGCATGGATATAAGAGCGAATTTTCGAAGAAATAACTAGTTTTATGTAAAAGGTTATAAGAGGTTTTACTGGTTTTATTACAAATTTTGTCTCGATGATTTGCCGTGCACTCAACTCCTCAACGCTGAACACGGTGGTGAAATCAGAATTGCGATATCTTATTCCGTTATCAGATTAGAGCAGATGAACCGTGAAGAACATCTCAAGTAACAACTACGTTTCTTCATCTTCAAAGTGCTCAACTTTGAGAACGGAATGAGATATCGCAATTCTGACTTCACCATCGTGCTCAGCGTAAAAGCTCCTTTACAATGAGGTGTTGCTCGTCTGACTTGCATTTTTGGAATCTATGGGTCCCTTTTAATTCCCCACTCTCACTTTTCTATTCACTTTACATAGAACTAGTTGTTTTTCAAAAATTCGCTCTTATTGCCATACTGCGGATGTCCATATTTTGTTGTTGTTACCAATAACAGTTCCGTAGCCTAAATCGTATAACCTTTCGGGCAGGTTGACGCAGAAAGAAAATAGCGGTTAGGTGAAAGATAGTTCCTTTCCAATCACCTTTCGGATGTGGACAAATCCCGGGATTTTTTTTTTTCAGGGATGAAACTGAACCTGCGATGGGAAAAATGTGCTCCCTCTTAGGGTGAAGGATCAGGATGAGTTTAGGGAGAAAGGGAATACTTCGTGAGGGTCTGGCTTATAGCCCTTCTCCGGAGCCCTTTTTAGCTTCTTGGTCGTTTTAACCAATCAACCCCTTCCACCTCCTCACACACGGGTTCCACCTAATGTAGTCTATCAAGGGAGCCCTTTTAGGGCCGGATGGTCCCAGCAGAGTCCGACCTTCGAACTATTTGGCCTTCACAACGAACGGTCACTTCGGTGGGCACTCTCTTCCGTAATGCAAGAGAAAAAGTAGTTTTCAGTGCTTAGAGAAGGAACTGGTTGTCATTATTGGGAATGTTTGAGTGTTACATCCAGTAGGACCAGTCACTCCCTTCGTAGGGTCAATACAGATTGGCCACCTCCTGGGTCCAGTTGCATTCCTCCATTTTCAACGACTTTTCGAAGAAAAGGAAGCTATTGTTCTCAGTCCGAAAACTCAAATTTCCGAAAAATGTTGATACCAAAAACCGATCCAGACCACCCTGAATTCACTGCCAAAAGACACAAAAAATCATATGTATAGATATATATTTATATGGATTTGAATTATTGCACTGAAGGATGAAAAGTTGATAGAAAGTTGATAGGGAAGAAAACATATTAATTACATATTAAAAATATATATTTATGTCATTCCAGACGATAACTCTCGATAGAATTGAGAAAAAAAGTTTTAATTTGCACATTTTATTGCTAGATGAATTGTACTATGTTTCAGTTGCAATAAATAAATCACGAAAAAAAAAAAAACAAAAAAAAATTTGCACAAAAAATGTTGTTACTTGATCACTTTTACCAATTACCCCATGAAATAATGTCTCTACTTAATCTAAACAATTCTGAATTGTCGCATCTGGTGGTGTACAGTTACAGTACACCAAGCTCCTGTATAGCAAACCACTAGTTTCTATCAAGGATAGTTGTATTACGTTAGGTACCTCCAGTACAGTACTGGAGGTACCTAACGTAATACAACTATACTTGATAGAAACTAGTGATTTTTCTATACAGGAGCTCGATGTTAAAGAACATGTAATCGACCATATCGTTACCTCAAATCTCTCAAAATTATTTTCCGAACCGTGTATTATAATATAATATAATTAATATAAAAAAAAAAGAAAAAAAAAAGTGCACTAAAACGAAAATTACAAAAAACGCCGATTGCCAGTTTTTGGGTTGGTGGTAATGATAATGGTAATAATAATAATATCATTATCATTACCACCACCCCAAAAACCGGCAATCGGCGTTTTTTGTAATTTTCGTTTTAGTGCACTTTTTTTTTTTTTTTTAATAGTATTTTATTGGCATGGTATATACTCGTAAATACATTCAGCCCTAGCAAATTGAGACACAGCTTGTATTATAATATAATACAAGCTGTGTCTCAACATAATATTATTATGTTTGTAAGATGAAGAAAGTAAGTTATGCTTCAATTTGGTAAATTATATATAAAATAGTGGTCTAAATTAGTGCACTTGTAGGTACGCGAAACGAATTTCTTATTTTTCGAAAAATCTACTAAAAATTACGTATGTTGGCTCTGGTATCGTGTGCCCAACGCAGTCAAACAAAAATTGTGGTACTGTATAGGTTTTAAATTTCAAATTAAAGATTTTAAACACTTAAATCTCGAACTGTTTGTCGTGGACAGTGTTTTCAAAGGTTGCACTCACAATTCAATACAAGTTTTATTAATTAAACAATTTCACTTGCCACGATTGTTCAATTTCACCCTCCCTACGGTGGGTGGCTGTTGATCTATTTCCGCCCCTACAGTTCCGATGTGATTTCCTTACTGAAGTTAGTTGAACTTGGTTATTTATGTTTCTGACCGGTTTCCTGATTCGAGAATTCAAGTATCTTCTAGAAATTGCAAACTAGATGAACTGTGTTATTCAACGGAAGATGAAACGATTTTGATGGGATTCCAAAGATAGGTATATGCCGATCATCCGTAAATCGAAAGTTTGTGTTTACGTATGAAGATTTCCTTATGAAAATGGTGATTCAGGTGCGAACAAAACAGCCTGACTCGCTAACTCGGGATTTTCCGTCGCAGGCGCTCATGTGAATCTTGCGATACATCATGATCGCGTTGGCAGATTCAACCCCGATCCAACAACCTTCGACCAACACTGCTTTCAGTTAGCGCAGTTCAGGATGATGAATCATTTTGAAGTTCATCCCCCGATTATTTCTGGTGAACTAAAATAGGTCAACTGTAATCTACTGGAAATTTGTTCCCTTGGGCCCGTCGCTTCTGTTTGCTCACATTCTCTAAAACCTCCGCCTTATTCCTCCATTTTAAATTCACTGTTATTATTCACCCGATGTTATTCCCTCTATTGAGTAGAATAATATTCTACTCAATAGCGGGAATAACATCGGATATTATCATGAGATCGGTTTGGGGTTGACCGGTGGTAAGCAGATGAATGATAAACGCCTTTTCCACTGTTGGTTCCAATTCTGACGTCACCATCGTGTTCAGCATTGAAATTTCTATAAACTGAGGTGTTACTCGGCCAAAGAAGGAGACAACGTTTGTTATAAAACCACTAAAATAGAGAAATGTTACATAAAACCAGTTATTTCTTCGAAAATTGGCTCTTTTTACGTAGGGTCTTGGCATCTTGTCGGACTCTACAACATTAAATCAACAACACACTACATTATTTTTAAAACCCATTGGGCAGGGTATGCCTATCGAATTTTAATGGAGCAATTCTTCAGCATGATTCGGTTTTGATCAGGCGTTTGTTGAGAGCCGTTAGTAATTAAATAATATTTAATTTTTATGTAACTTGAGGGAACGTGGCCGTAGGGGGATTGATCAGTCTTCCATCGAACCAGTTAATTGCTTGGCTTCGTGGTATTCAAACAAAATTCGAGTTGGATTGTGTTACATGAGGTATTGCATTGTGCTTGTAAGGGCCTTCGTGAAATATCCACGATTTATTCATACTAAAATCTCTTTTATCTCTCGTGTAACACTTGTGTTGGACCAACACTGTTGGTAACACTTTGAGACATTTTTGAAAAACTCGATCTCATAGGTCAACTCAACAACTCTGCAATATCTCCATCAATAATTTAAAGAATACCTTTTACTCAATTTTAGAATACAAATATTTCTGAAAATTCATTGAGAAGAAGGGCCTTGTGAGTTTAGATAAAATGTAGTAGGTATCAAAATTTGATGGTTTAGTGAATTTTACTCGACTAGTTGTAGTGATGTGATGTTACACCTACTGAGGAGCTCATTCATTAGGTACCTACTACATTTTATCTAAACTCACAAGGCCCTTCTTCTCAATCAATTTTCAGAAATATTTAATGTTGGGAGGTATATCGACAGCCTGTAAGAACAATGTTTTTCCAAAAATAATGTTTTGAGCTTCGCTGGAGAATTTGGCCCTTGTGCACACGCTCGTAGGGACAGAAGCGAGCTCCAGCGTTTCATTTCTCCTCAATGGATGTTTGTAGTAACCTGTAAGTTGGTTACAGTTACTTTTACGTTTCCTGGACATTCTTTGTTTTTGAATATACAGGGTTTTGCAGCGGGACTGTCCATATTCCACTCTACTAGGGTTGATCAATGTCACTTATTCTGCCGATTCTGCTTAGGGTGTTGATGGACGTTCATATGAAACCTTCAGGCCTGAACTTGCGTTCAGATTTGTGGATTTCATCGCTGACTGGCTCGAAGTTACGACAAGGCTGACAAGGCTCGTATTACAGCCTTGGAGCATGCGCAAATTTGTCTACCCTTTAATACTCAATCTTTTGAACCCATTTCGATGGCATGCTTAGTAGTGATGCCAGATATCCGTAGGCGGTCCTCGTCTCATTCCATCAGCTATTTTGGTCGTGAAAATAAACATTTCCTTCCGTGTTTGGAAATATTTCCAATAAGTCGGGAGATGAAGTGGAAAAACGAATCTTGCACCTACCGCTGAGTTCCCTTCCGTGTCGCCGAAGAACAAAAGTTGTCGAAAGCCAATCAATAGCTTAAGTTCTCCTCAGTATTGGAATCCATTATTCCTGCCTTCGCATTTTTGTACCACCCCCTCGCCATCGGACCATTCAACTGAAACTTCGAGTTGACTTTGAAACTCCTCAACGGGAGGTACATCCAACAGCTTTCACTCGAAGGAAAAGTGAAAAGAAAAATTTCTTCAGCAATACCGCCGCTCCCAACACAACTTCCCCCAACTTTTAATAACGGCTGGAAAGTTGGAAGGAAGCCTTGTCATTCAGAAAGTCCATTGACCTGAACAAGTCCATTTACTCCATAAAGCGGATTGAATCAAATCGCACTTTTCGCACAACAAAACTAAGGATATTAATTTTCTTCTTTTATGACCTAGGTCTCAGGAAAGTCAAAATTTTTTGGTTATTCATTCCCTACTTGAAGGCGTTCATGATTCACTTATACTTACATTTTCGTCCTCATTTTCACAGTCTATTTGATTTAAGAGATCCTTCAAACATTTTAAAGTTCAGTATTTGGTAGTTACTCGAACAATTAGCTAGTGAAATGTAATCATTGAAGTACCAATATGACCACTATCATCACCCCTTATTGGCCAGCACCTCATGGATTTTTTACTACCTTCTACCGATTATCCTCTAGGATCCCTGGCGTGTATGATCAACTTAAAATAGATCACCTTTTTCAAATGAAGGCCCTGGACGTCCGCATCTCGAAATTATTTTTTTGAATTATTATTGTAAGAAGATGAGGATTTAAAATTATGATCCGTAGTGACGAATCTACTAAGTTCGAAATCGTGTAGGTAACCCCAAAAGTTACTCATAACTCCATAAATGGCACAACCATAAATGCAGAGAGGGATTGCAAAGTCCTCAAAGAATTGAGGAAAGGAATAAAAAACAAGAGGCGAGGAATGTTGAGCAGGCAATCCAGCTTTGTCACGACAATGCTCGTCTTTATTCTGCGAGACTGACGCAAAATTTGCTCAATAAATTTGATTGGGAGGTTTTCCCCCACCCCCTGAGCTAGCACCAAGCGATTTCCCCTATTCCCGGCTTTCAAAACCCACCTGGGAGGAATGAAACTCAGGACGGATGGAGAAATGAAGGTTGCTGTTCTCAGCTGGCTAGGCAATTTGGATGAAAATTGATACACCATCGGACTGGAAAAATTGGAATACTGTTATCTCAAATGCTAGGAAAAAATGGGCGATTGTGTAGAAAAATAGTTAAGATGTTGCTGAATACTATATAATATAAAAAATATATATTATATATTTTTTTGTAACTTTTCTTTTTTTCAGTTTTTTATAGCATGTCAGAACTTACTTTTGGAATAACCCTCGTAATATGCAGGAAATTTCAGAGGAATTGCGTCTCATGAAAAATCGTGTTCGCGTGTTATGGCTTTATTTAAATCTGTTCTAAAAGCAAATGCAAATTGTTTATTGACTGGAGTGAAATCCGGTAACGTATTGAGAGTGTGTTTGCTAGACTTGTACCGCAGCCATTTACTCTTGACTCGAATAGCAGTTTAATTGCCAATTAAAAGTTATCTGGTTCCTGCTGGCCCAAAAATGCACACGCCTGCGATAAACTCTGTCTGGAAAAAATGGCTACTCCCCACATTCAGCTAATTTACTAGGGTAGGTTTGGTTGGAAAATTCAAGGGATCGAGCTGAGTTACTCCGAACTTTATGTGAGCGGTGGGAGCGGGAATAGAGCGGATTTAATAGGTTTCTGATTGTTAAGGGTGAGGAAGCGCTAGGTTCGAAAATTTATGTTAAGATTTCCCCAAGGGCTTTTCTCCCTGCTTCGCCTTCCTGGTCGAAATAACGGAGGTAAACACAACTGCAGGGGATCTGATTCCGATTCGATGTCATGGAAAATAGGGCTGGTTTGCCTTTAAACCATCACAAACAGGCCCACCCGCGTCCTTCCCGATAGGGGCCCGCATAAAGGTGCTTCCGTCTGAAGATTTTTCCGTATTTATTCTCGTTGTAGTCGGGTACAAAGTAAAAAATTCCCATCTGCCATTTTCACACAACCTAGTAAAATAATGTCCACATTCAATATTGTCAAATTCATTTTCAACCCCTTCCCAATGACCTAGGGTTATGAAAAGTTTCAAGAATCGTTGTGGGACTGGTTCACTAAAAGTTACACGTTGCAGGTGGAGGTTTTTAGTATAAGTAATGAAAATGCATGGAGTTCTGACTGGAATGAGCTTAGTCAGTCTATTCCTATCCGCTGCTCTAAAATACGATGGCTAAGGAAAGACGGTCAAAACTACCATGAATCCCTCAGATCCCAAGGTGAACGAAGCTGTGGTGGAAGAATCCCCTTGCCTAAATCTGTTATTATCAATCCGCTAGTACAAAAATTGTAATGGTTGTGGTAACATTCAACTATGTGCATATTATGTGGTGTATAACACTATAACAGAAACAGTTGTTCGTGTTTTTGGCACAATTTAAATTCGATGCACGAATCAATCTTTCAAGTTCGACATAAAAAGCCCTTTTTATAATAATAAATTATCATTTACATAATAATCATTTACATAATAATACGTACTTTTGGTGGTCAGTGGCTCATTTTAAAATATCCAATTCTCCCTGTGGTGCTAATTCAACAAAATATCCCCCGTGCCTCATTGTTGCTGATCCCCAGAAAATATTGGATAATCTGAATATTAAATCGAACACCTGGGCAGCGTCAAGTTGAAGTCCTAAGGAGGCCACATACCAAAAAACAGCTTCATAGAGTGAATAGCATAGAAATTAGTTGGAGAGCAGTCAGCTTTTCCTTCATCCATCGTATTTGTAACGAGTCATGGAAGTTATTCGAAACCCACTTCAAACACCGCATTCGGTTCTTTGGACAATGTAAACAACTTCGACAACTTGAAGCGATAGGCTCGACCCATCTCAGATACTTTTAAAGGGCAAAGACGTAGGGAATCGCCTCGATGAAAACAAGCGAAGGGAGCTAGCTGTCAATTTTTTCTTTTGCTTTTAGGCGGAGTACCAAACTTTATTACTGTTCAGCTAGTGCGCCAAAATAATTGATATATTAGTTACTATTCGAGTTCTGTGTTAAAATCACCGGGATCACATAAAAATCAAGCAGTTTTGAAACTACAGTAGTAACGGTTGGTAGTGAGTAAAAACCGTTTTGTATGTACTGCGCACAGAGACTGAACAATATGGGACCCACTTTTGCACGCTGAATGTCTGGTAGAGTGATTATCGATTTATGTGCGGTGATGACTAATGGAATTACGTTTACTGACTATGTATGTTATTCTTAGTTGAGTTCTGGATTGTTTACAAAAGATTTACAGTTTTCAATTTCTCCAGTGAGGGGAAGGATGAAGGAGAGGATGGACATGGGGGATAACAGGCCAAGGAATCACGAGTGCTTGGTTGCAGATATACAAGATACGCATAGTCGGTATGGATTTTCTGCAGTCACATCACTTAGTGATATGCAGGAAACCAGGTGTTGAAGATCGGGTCATCCCAGATCCGGTTTGGACCAGGGCGAGGGGGAGAAGTTAAGCGGTCTGTATGCAATGTTAGCGCAGCTCCTCTGCCAGAGTATTTGAAGGACTTGGAACAGCGATCCATTCACACTGAGGAAAGGAAGCAGGCTTTTGCAGTCTCCATTGCCATAACTGGGTATACTGGGGTATGTTTGATTCGCTGGTGTCGGAGGATGGCCGCATTTATCGACGGCGGAAAAGCACAAATGGGCAAAGGAAATTTCAGAGACAAATATTTGACGCCATCCATTCCCCAGTAGACTTTGGAGAAACGAGGACTGGCGCGCAGCTCCATGACCAATTCTAGGTCGGGGTACAGCAGGATGTATGGCATTGGTGCTGACAGTGTGATCGTGGTGAAAGGAGGAGAGGAGGCCAGAAAGGGGGCAACTGGGCCACTTCAGCTTGTTGAGGGTGGTTCGCCATTCCAAAGTATGATGTTTTTGGACCTCTACCAGCAACTGAGTGAGGGTAGGGGTCTTGACTGTGGTGGACTTCTTCACGAAGTGGCCCGAGGCAATTCTCACACTAGACAAACGGGTTGAGACAGTGGCGGCTGCACCGATTTCGCGCGTCATCTCCTGGTTTGGCATCCCAGGTGAGATTCAGTCAGATAGAGGGTCTGAACTTTTCCAAACCCTCATTAACCAACTTGGGATACCGAAAACCTGAAGCACGCCATTACACCCGCAGAGCGAAGGCCAGGTGGAAAAGCTGCATTGGACTCTCTACGACTGGTTGGCGAAGATGATCGAGGACAATCAGGGCGACTGGGATTTACAGTTACTTGTAGCCCAGTATGCAAACCGGTCGTCAGAACACTCTTCGCCGGCTTTCCTGTTTTATGGAAGGGAGCTGGTGCCTGTCCACCTGCTTTTTGGGAAGCCCTCAACGGTCAAACGAGTGCCACAGTATGTAGAGGAGCTCCTGGAGAGGAAGCATCAGACCCACACAGCAACGCTGGAGTAACTCAAGGTACAGGCAGAGGACATGAAGAGGAGATATGACGTCGGGAAGACAAGGTTCCAGGAGGGTGGACGTGTATGGTTGCATAAATCACGAAGGGTTTAGGGAGCGCAACCCAAAGCTAGAGTGCCCCTGTGAAGGGCCTTACGTCATTGTTAAGATACTGAACGACGTAGTTTTCCGGATAAAGACCCTCAAGAGGAGCGTACTGCAGGCCCTAAGAGGAAGAAGTGTTTTAGAAACGTGTGACATTAGTGATGCTAAACGCACGAAAAGTATGTTGTACTGTTTTTGAGTTAGTCAAATTCTGGATTGATTACAAAAGTTAAATCGGACGTAAACTGGGAAACTGTTCATTTTACATTTTCCAATTTTACGGCTATTGTATTAACAATATTTTAACTTTTTTCTCTAAAAATTTTAGTATAGTTATGGGACTTACTATGATATCGTATGAAGAACAGTGATTTATACAGAAGGGCGATAAACACTGAAAATAATACACCGTTGTAGAAAAATTATCATCGTTTCGCTGGGTGTTGCAGTCGTAACTGGTGGTAGGAGGAGCTAGGAAACAATAATCGAGAAGTGCAAAGGCAATAGAGGCTTCCCGATTAGTCCCTCCTGCTATCTACCTCCCATTCAACGCTTTCATTACAAAACATTGGTGTTCCAAGCCGTGAACAGCAATTCAAACTTGGAGCCGTAAATGCGGCCTCCCGGTCCCAATAGAAGATAATGAGCGGTCAGTACCAGCCTCTTCTCTTGGGATAATTAACTCAATTTTCTCGTTATCCTCGTGCCGAAACGGCAATCGGAGCCTTCCCATTGGTACTTAGCTTATCGCACAATCGATTCTAAATTCACCTGGCGGCGAATATTAGTTAAACGGCATAATTTTCGGTTCTTTCCTCTTTTAAACTAATACAGAGGTGAGAAAATCATAAATAAAAATATCAATATAATATACTCGTATTAGGTATACGGCCGTATATGAAACTACGTTGGGAAGGCGATGAAGAATCACTATTGTGAATATGTTCAGATTTTGTGATTGATACTGAATCAGTTTTGCGCATCCGTTGAGGGAACTGGGTTGGGGCGAACTTGGAAGGGATCCGCGCATGAACTGCGTGTACTTCAAAATGTAGTCAATATTGAATGAGACGAGGCGAATGTTACGTACTGACAGACAAAGGTCCGAAGTTATTCCTTGACCCTCTCTATGGCCACCCATCCCAACTCGGTTCGATACACAAACAAACCCAGCCTTCTGAGAGAGAAATGGAAAACACTTTTGTTGAGGCTAAAGGGGACGGCAAGCGTGCAAGAGAGGGAAAATACCCAACTCATTTGTTGAGTTCTTTGGACGACGAAATCTCAAATGGAATATTATTGGCGGTTGTTTGTTTAATACACATGAGCTCTGTAAAGTTAATTGAGTTTTGTATTTTATATTTTATTTACTGAATTCTCCATTGCATCCTCGTCGCCAATTGAAGTGGCCTTATGGTAATTATTATGAATAAAAGGCACGCATGTGAATAAGATGGAAATGTATTATAGAAAGCTGGTACATGAGTCACGTTGTAAAAAGTGGATATCCGAGTATAAGATGAGGTTAGGAGATAACATCCATGATAAGGAATGGTGGAGGATCATTGTTGCCTAGTACATGGATTGAGCGGTCATAACAGTGGGGGGAGGGGGGATTTCCGGGAAATTTTGGACAAACAGAGTAAGTACTAAATAGAGGGTTTGAACCAATTTTAACACTTTTCGTAATCGAAAAAACTTCAATTTGGTTTATTATCTTCAATAATAAACCTTAGGAATCGCCCAAGAAAAAAATAGATCCCCCTCTAAATTCGCTGGTTTTGCGTTCAATGTAATTAGATTCAGAAAATTGAATTTAAAAAAAAAAAAAAAAAAAAACGTCCGTCCGCGGCACTTCCCCAGTTAGAATAATTCTTGATAATAATAATTAGAACAATTATTGTACTAAAATTACGAAATTCGGTATACGGGTTCGGGCCACACCCACGATGATCCTTGAAACTTTTCATAACCCTAGAGCGATGGGAAGGGGTTCAAAACGAATTTTGAAAACCTCATAGGTAGCTCAAAAAATGCAAATGGAACGGTATGGGGTGAATCATGAGGCAGCCTGTCGGTTCAATATTCATACTGGTCCAGCTGATTCGAACAGCACATGGTTTTCAGATATCGAATTAATAATTATTAGTAATAAACAATAATTATTAGGCAGGTGGAATTACGAAACCCCAGAATTATATTGGTACAAATTATTTTTAATTAATTCATCATCTCTATAAACGTTTCATCTATCATTTAGTGATCTAAACAGATCTGCACAATGAAGATAATAAACCGCTTTGTCAAGAACATGCAGAGTTTTTCAAAGAAATCTTTTTTAAATTCTCGATTTTTCAATATTGCTTAATGTCTCAATATTTCCTTGGGGGGGGGGGGGGATGCTACGTAACCTGGCTTAGTGAGAATCTCAACGGTTTTTGTCCTCACTACCCCAGATAATTGAAATACTCTACCCTTGATATATAATATAAATAATTGACCCTTCTTTGTCAGTGGAAGAGGTACGTAAGATTGTCTCACAGGGAGAGGTAACGAGCAGAAAATTGCTTCTCACTACCAGAGGTAAAATCATTCTCACTACCCCAAATTTGGGTTGAAGATGTAGGGACCGCATTTTTATCTCACTAGCAGAAGATTTTCAGTACTCCAGTATCTCACTATGCCACATTCCACTGTATTTCTTCCCTTATAAAACTTTTCTAGAAGCTCTTGCACCTCTCCGATTTCCCATTGGAATCGGCCAAAAAGGTAAAAGTTGCTGAGTTTCCCCAATGGCAAATGAAAATGATTCGTTTCCGAAAATGATTCGTTTATCTGTTGTTTTACAAAGTCCTTTGTGTGTACTGAAAAAATATCCATTTCAGATTTCAACAATTAGGTACTTAGCTGTAGTTCTAGGGAAAAAGGCTGATTGGTGGGCCACCAGCACAATATCTTAATTCAGAATCTCACTAGAAACCCGTTTCCTCTAAATTGCGGAAAAAAAGAAAAGGAATTTTTTTTTTAGCCCAAAGAAGGAGTTCCTTACTGTTCCATTCGACTGGAATGAAATCAGCCAGATTGAAACAGTTGGGCTCCCACAATCGGAACTCGAGTATTCAGAGAGATGAATAGGGATGAATCTTCATTTCTTCACCAAGTAGACAAGGGGAAAAAAAACCATTCCTTCATATAAAAACGAAAATATCTCATGCGGCAATAACTTATGTTCAATTTCTATCACGAGGTACGTTCAGAAAGTAAGGTTTCAAGGGCTGTGTAGGCCGAAGGTAATTTTGTTTTTCAGAATTCCACGAAAAAGTTGGTTATAAGAAGTTGTGTGCAGGGTGGGTGCCAAAAATGATGACCCCAGAACATCGTCAAAATCGTGTTTTGGCTGCACGCGAATTTCTTGAACGGTATGAAAGCGAGGGTGATAGTTTTCCCTACAGTGGCGGCGTACCAATTCACCATCAACCATAAAAATTCAAAGTCCAATTTCCAGAGAGGAAGATATTATTGGTTGATTTTATGCCTAAAAGAACCACCATAAATGCGAGGAGGTCCAGGATGCTGTCGAAAAATGGTTTCGGAAGGTTGAGCGGAAAGTATACGGGTATTCAGAAACAATCTCAAGCACGTATTTTTTAATCAGTGCCTTCGCAACTGGTCATTTGATGCTAGTATTATATACCTCGTCCAAAAATCGAAGGTTTCATCAATTTTTGTCAGTTTTTTTCGTAAAAGCGAATTGGTCGTTTTCTCATCAAGTTCGTTGAGGTATCAATTTCGTTCATGAGTTGTGAACATATAAACACCCCGATGAATGATTCCAGCCTGATTGGAATACTTACTTCCCATCAAACCGACGGACTGAATAAGACAAGTAGAAAATGTGGGAAAAAACACCTTGCGTTCCATTACTTATTTTAACACGTCCCTTCACTGAGGGGAATTTCTAAAGGGAAAACTTGAAGCTTATTTTAACAGCCATTTTGTCTCTGGACGCTCAACTCTGGCATCTTGGCGATTGCCAGACCGGTTTAAAAAATATTCCACCTCAGACCTCTTCTTCACCGGGTTTCCCACATCCAACCTCCCTCGTTTCATATACTTGATAGAAAGGAGAAAAAAATTTTCTCATTTTTCACGACGCTTTTCCCTCTACGGACGTGACGGTTTAGCCGGTTTAGATTTATTTTCTGTCTCTTCCCTAAGCTTCTGTTCCTCCTTTCGAACAACTAACCTTCCAGGGGGTCCGGATTCTTGCAGCTCACAGCCCTCCACCCTCCATCTTCCCACTGCTTCTTTTTTGTCAGAATCTCCTTTTGGACCCTTTTATCATGAATAAAAGATTGGGTCGATAGCAAGGGTATCGAGAGGGAAGAAAAAAGATTGTTTCTTCTTACGGAGGATGAATTAATTACTATTAAGAGAAAAAGGAAGTTATTTCAACGCGGCGATTTGATTGACCTCGGGAAATTGGTGTTATCTCTAAAAACCTTCAGATCTTTCGGATCGTTCGAATAAACAAAGAATACGAATTCACAAACCATTTGTTTTGCAAACTAGGCAACTTTCGGAATACTGGGCATGTCAATGGTCGATTGCGTTGGTTCCAAAAATGTTCTAAGTGATTTTTATAAGCTGGGCTAGTCTTTGGCCTTATTGTGTCCAGCCACCTCGGGCTAACGAAGTTAGGTCACCTTTCTCTCGTAGAGCGAATCAAACCTCCCTTGGTGATCAATTCAATTTAGACCAAATTGCTCACTATACTGTTAACTCCTCTCCGAACCGCGCCACTCAGAAGTCTCTATTTAAGATTAATAAAACTTACGTTGTTACTCCTAAAATACCTTTCCCGTGGATTCATTGAGCGTTAGAAATGTATTGCATGCAGAACAGTGATCTATACAGTGTGTTTCATTTCGTGACGGCCACAGGCTAGGAATCGATTCTTTAGCTAATTTCTGGTCCAAAATGTCCTGTAGCAATTTTTTAAACTCAGTTACAAAATAGAGTTTTTTCAATTTTAAGATTTTTTCGTGTTTTCGACTTCATCACACTAAAATGGCCATAACTCCCTATAATGTTGCTCAATGACACCGGCATGGTGTGGAAGCGAACAACAAAAACCAACTAATAGGGAATAATAGTCATTTTTTTTTTAAATTTTTTTCCTGGGAATAATTAAGACAGTGGCAAAAACATTTTTAAAGGAGTACTTATTTTTCTGGAGGGGTTTGAAGTCGTATTGAGCGGGATGAGGGAAGCAATGTACGTCATCTACCTCCCAGGCCAATCAGAGAGCAGTACCGGCTCCATAAACCGCTCTCTGATTGGCTCCCGAAAGCGGTGCATGAAATCCAACCCTGCTTCAAATTCGCCATTCTTCAGTTCGATCTGGTAGGGGCGCGGAATTCCCCAGAGGTTTAAAATTTAAAAAAATATATTTCTGGCCTAGTTGGACCTTAAATGAGCCAATTGTACAGTTTGGGGACTAGGAAAATTCTTGGAGTGGGGGAAAATGGGGTGGTACAACATATGTACCAGTGATCCCCTGAGGTCTCCCACTTATGACAGGAAAGTGCTCTACAGCGAAATCTAGCGACTGATGGAGGGAACTAGGATTTTTCTGACTCTTTCGGAAGAGAGCAAAAGCTGTTGAAATGAAATCAACCCAACAAACCGCGCTCCTTCCTAAGTGGTACATGCGTTGTACCAGAGATCCCCAGTTCGATCTGGTAGTTAAACAAAAATTTTCTCGTTCGAAATTACTCGTTACACATGTGTTGTAAGTCATCAATTTTCGATTTTTGGCCATCAAAGAATTATTCTCTGACACACTGGCGGTCCCTATTAAATTTCTACATTTTGACAAATAATTATTTTCCTTTTCAAGTTCATTTTTCACCCTTTTTGGTGATACAAAAGAAAATTGGTTATTCATTAGAGGAATATGAAATTTTGTGTTCTTTCCAACGGTGTAATCAGATTTGAATTTTCATGTAAATTGAGGGAGTTATGGGCATTTCAGTGTGGTAATGTCGTAAACACAAAAAAATCTTGAAATTGAAAAACTCCATTTTTTAACTGAATGAAAAAAAATTGCTACGGGACATTTTCGACCAGAAATTACCTCTAGAATCGATTCGTAGCCTGTGACCGTCACGAAATGAAACACCCTGTACAGGCAGTAGAACACCGGTGTGGAAGAATTATTTATTGATTTTATTTTTTATTTTATTTTTATTCATTTATTGATTTTCAGTTACTACCAATCCGCTCCTTTGGTTTTACATCTTCTTCAATTTCATCATCAATCTTCACTGCAGGAACCTTTTCAATGCCCGAAACCGTAGATAGATACTAGGCTTAGCATGCTAATGGCATTAGTGTCCCCGCTGGGAATTCTAGTAGCCCAACATCAAGAGCAGATTCGGACAAGAGTTTGAATAGTGACAGCGGCGGAAGAAGTTGACGAATTATTAGGGAACATCCTGCGCCTCCGCATATCGTGGGAATGAGGCGACGAATATGAAGCGAGGGGTTTGTGGGTGAATATATTCAAAAATATGCATGAGACAGTTAAATGCGATGCATATGCAACGTAGCGATGGGGTCGGTAGGCCGAGCTGGTCCCCTGCAATCTGGTTTCAGCTTGTAACTTCATAACCGGAAACGCCCGCAGGGGGTCACGGAACGGAAACATCCTTCCCTAACTTATTGTCATCTAATGCCCCGGGCTCACGATTAAGGTATTCCGTGATAGCAAACAGTAGGCACTTACTTTCATTTTCACATTCCGTACAGGGCGTGGTATCTCCAAGATCATTCTTGTTCGGGGGATATTTCAATGGGTCCAATGAGTTTAGTGTCTCCTTTATTGTATAACCCAAGAAGGGTTGAGAGAGAAAAACGTTCATAACTCCGATACCTACCTGTAAAAAATACGTAGGTGATGATAATATCGTAGATAATAATATTATGATAATATCATAGGGGAGTTGATGCCAAACATCGTATTATGATTCCTCTATTTATGCAAAATCCTTGGAAATGCTCAGATGTTTTCTAAGGATTTTTCTAAGCATTTCTAAGGATTTTCAGGAATCTCAGAGTTATGCCGTACTTTTCATTAAGAAAGTCCCACTCCTCAGCCCAGAACACATTAATGTAATTACTCCTCAAACACGCCCCTCCCAAGCTTCTCGGCAGCCTACCATCAGAGAATCTGAAAACCTTTGGAGTGTAATCGAAATGTCTCTTTAAAGTGAACAGAAACAACGCTCTCGGATCAAACTCCAAGATCAGGACCAAACTTGAAGATCCAAGAGCAAAATCCAAACTCTCGAGATACGTAGGCGTCTTTCGAGGGAGCGAGAAACCCATCTTAAAAAAGTATCTCTAAACGAGTCTATACAATCATAAACTTCTGAGACCCTTGAGAACCATAGAACACTGTCGTCCTCACTATTGCTTCAAAAACTTTCATTTGCGACGACAGTGGGATTGTGAACCTGTGCGATTGTGAAGAAGTTCTTCCATACACTGAATCGCCAACTTAGCCACCCCCGTTGTGTTCAAGATGGGCCGAGAATGAGAGGTTAGAAATCAGGAGGACACCCAGATACTTGTACCTGGTAACTACTTCAATATCCTGATCTTTGTGTGCCCATCTATCGTTCACCGCCAGTCTACCCCTATTCGTGAAAACAATTACCTTGGACTTGGCGAGGTTAAGATCCAAATCCCAGAAGCCTAAGTAATCCGACAGGCAATTGATCATTTTTAGAGGTACCACTGCATTGGATGCCATCAGAACCACATCATCAGCATACATTAGCAGTCGTATGTTCTGATTGCCAGCATATAGCCCTCCGCCAACATAATCATGCAGGTCATTGAGGAACAATGAGAAGAGTTATCTATCCTACAATTTAGCTTATCAGAAAGTTAGCTTATCAGACTTTTCTTCTCCTTTGGACGAATAGCATCTCGCAGTGGTCCATATTGCACATCAGTACAACACATGGAAACTGAAGTGGTACACCTACGTACTGCCTACTTCATCTCACGTTTTTTTCGAAAGTTATTTTCTATCTTTTACGTGGGAAACGAAATGTCATATTTTGTACATAAAAAAATTAGGTACATCAAATTTGACTTACGTAAGATTCATTTGGCGGAATACTATTTACTAAAACGTATTACTGCTTAATGCAAAACATTCATCATAACGGATTACTGCCTAATGCTAAACAATCATCGTAGTACCTAGTGACGTACGATACCAAAAAGTATCGATACCTTGTACTCGATACTGGTCTCGAAAGGAATATTCGATACTACTCAAGTATCAAAAGAAAATATTCGATGTTTCAATGTTAGCTCAATTTCCTTTCTAATACTTTATCCGGTACTGCAGGAAATAGGCACTCAACACCTGTGTATTATAGATTCCACAATGTGGATGTACGGGATTTGACATTTAAAATGCTTGGTATTGAAAGAAAATGTTCCATAGTTTCTACCTACTTCCAGCTAAATTACCTACAATCTCATATCAATACTTTTATACAGATATAGGCAAAAACAACAAGAACCAGTTGATTCATCATGAATCTTTGAATGCGGAAATTCGTGTCAGACATACAAAAAGTGCGAGGCGTACACAGAATCCCCCCCAAAAAACAGATGGTTAGAGTTTTTTAGGGATGGTGGGGATGGTCAAGATGGTAAGACCTGGTTGGAGATGGTAAGGGGTGGTCGAGATGGTTAGAACTGGTTAGGGATAGTTGAGATGGTTAGAGCTGGTTAGGGATGGTGAGGGAAGGTTCGAGCTGGTTAGGGATGGTCGAGATGGTTAGAGATAATTAGGGATGGTTAGAGATGGTTAGGGATGGTTAGAGATGGTAAGGGATGGTCGAGATGGTTAGAGCTGGTTAGGGATGGTGAGGGAAGATTCAAGCTGGTTAGGGATGGTCGAGATGGTTAGAGATAATTAGGGATGGCTAGGGATGGTTAGAGATGATTAGGGAGGGTCGAGATGGTTAGGGACGGTAGAGATGGTCAAGATGGTGAGAGATGGTTAGGGATGGTAGAGATGGTAAGGGATGGTTAGAGCTGGTTTGGGATGGACGTGCTGGTTACAGATGGTAAATGATGAAGTGACAATGATTTTGGACGAAGAGATGGCTGCCGGAGAGATCTGAGGGAGGATCAAATACGAGCACTAATGTGTTTCCACGTGTTTCGATACTAATAGAGCAACCTAATTAGAAAATTTCGCATACAACTTTTGCCGATCGGCTGATCTTGGACCGAGTGTGCTTTCACTCTAAACGCGCCTCAGGCTTCACAAGCGAGGGAAAGGGCGGCAGCGTTGCATTAACCGTAGGGGTCATACCATTAATCAGGCGCTCCTGTATTGTTCTGTCCATTTCTCATATCCCCTCGGACATAATAATCCGATTTTCAATCCCATAATTGATTTGAATTCTTCTGATGAAAAGTGGAAATTCGGGAGAATGAATTCGGAAAATCATGGAAAATACATATTTAATATTCAAAATTGACCGTTGCAACCTACGTCTGTTGATAACAATAACAAAACACTTGACAGATCGAAAGTAAATTTCTACCGATGATTCATTCCCCCCCCCCCCTATATTAGTCTTTAATTTAACTATTATTTCTCTATAAAATACATTACAATGTCATTTCCCGTTCAGACTGAAGTAAGTTCCGTCATGCTATACATTCTGAAATGTCAGTTTGGTGTGTAAGATTTCATGGTCTGGAAGTAGGTATGTTTCAAATCAAGTTTCTTTTCCAAATCTTGATGCCACACTTGTCCAGATCTTGAGTCACATTGTACCTACTGTAATATTGTGATGAATATTAGCTTTAAACGTAAATTCGCTTTTATGGTCGGTTGCATTGGAAGCTGCTACAGGTGAAACCTGATCAGGCGGATTATCATCGTAATTTAATCATCATAATTTGCGAGTGACACCCAGTTATGAAAACGAGGGCCTCTCGGCCCCTTCATTTGCCATCCTCTATTTACGATTCATCTCTTTGATTTTACCTGTGCTAAAAACCGACTGAATCTAACTCAGGTTCAGTAATTTCATTAGTAATCTAAACAAAGTGGTAATTTTCCAGGTGGGTAATGATGGTTACGGAACCCCTCAGCCTACGAGGCGGTGTAAAAGCCCTTTGGCTGATGAAATAAGATCTCGAAGGTATATTTTTTAAGTACCTATATTGTAGTACCTATATTAGTGTACTTGTCTCTTTGTAAATTGTTGTATTTGCGATATATTACTACCACAACCACCTGCTTTCAACGTTCTGGAACCATATACATAAATCTAAATTTGAACCACCTTCACATCCAATTTGCCTCAACCTTACAAAAATTCGCTAAAGGGATTACGACAAAGATGACGATAAAAAAATAAATCACAATTATTTATTATTGAACAAACAAACCAAAAACGTACGATGACCAATCTATTTCAAGTACAAAATTGAATAATATGTACCTACCTAAAATATGTGTTTCCATCGCTGAAAGTCGTACCAGAGTACAAATTGGTACAAATTTGGTTTAGATGAGGAATAGCCGAAAATTATTTAAACGCTGTTAATGATTTTCTAGCTAAAGATTGCAAAAAAAAAGGGTTTCCACAACCTCTTCGCGAGTGATCTAATTCGTAAAGATTGCAATGATCGAGATTCGCTCGAATTCAAAGCTGAGAAAAAATTGCGATGAAAAATATTGATGAACAATAAGTTTATTCAATAAATTTTGGCTGTTCAAATTTTGGTTTTTCTTGTCATTGTTTCTTTTTAAAACCAGTTCTAGAAGAAAATTTTCC